>JAPDNY010000015.1:56317024-56792024 GCA_029375565.1 Gekko gecko | reverse complement strand
AGGGTGTCTGTGGTGGGGAGGGGAAGGGGAAGGAGTTTGTGAGCTGCCCTGAGACTCCTTTGGGTAGTGAAGGGCGGGGGATAAATCCAATCTCCTCCTCCTCTTCCTCCTCTTCTTCTTTCTCAACAACTGGGGGGGGGGGGCTTTCTCAGCGACAAGATCGGGAATGCCAGCCTCTACCCAGGGCATGCTGATCTAGGGTTGCCAGCCTCCTGGTGGGATCTGGAGATCTGGAATCGCAACGGATCTCCAGACGGCAGGGAAACGTTCTCCTGGAGAAAATGGCCGCTTTGGAGGACAGACTTGAGGGCATTACACCCTGCTGGGTCCCCTGGCCTGCCCCCAACCCTGCCTGCCTCCCTCCAGCTTCACTGCCAACCCTCCAGGAATTTTCCAAACTGGAGTTGGCAACTGATGCCGGGCAACGGTAAAGCCAGAGAGACTGGGTCCGGTGCTTGCAGGAACAGAGCGTGGCCTCCTGCCGTGTTCCCAGAATGCCTGGCCAGGCACACGGACGGAGCAGCGGGAAAGGAGTTGTGCAGAAGTTGGAAGCGAGACGATCCCAGCTCTTAAATATCTGTCTCCTCTGCTGGGGCTCCTCCCTAGGGGCCCTGATCCTGTCCTTCTCCCGGCCTCCTCTTTCCTCTACACCCTCCGCCTCCTCGTGGCGGCAGCTGACGGCAGGGCGGTCGGCAGGGGGAGAAAGGGGCCTTCATCAATCAAACGCCCCCCCTGTTTGCCTTGCTCCCATCCGGCAGCAGCTGGGACGGGTCGGGCTGGCTTTTGAGAGGGAGGGAACAATACGGAGCCCTCCCGGAGCACAGAAGGGGGCACGAGGCCGGAGGGTGCAGGGAAGGGAGGTAATTAGGGTTGCCAGGAAATTCCTGGAGATTTGGGTCCAGATCCTGGGGGGGAGGAGGAGGAGGAGGAGGAGTTCCATCAGGGAAGAGACCTCAGCAGGGGTGTGGCGCCATCCAGTCCACCCTCCAAAGTAGCCATTTCTTCCAGGGGAACCGATCTCTGTAGTCCAGAGAGCGGCTGTGATTCCGGGAGGTCTCCAGGTCCCACCTGGAGGCTGGCAACCACGGATAGAGCCAACCAAGGGGTAGGTTGGAGTCCCCCCAGCGAAGTGGGGAGGAGCAGAAGACCACCCTCTAGTGTTCGCTGCGGGAAATGCATGGCAATCCCCGTGACTCCACGCTGACCCCTGGTGGACGCCTCCATCCTACCGCCAGGTCTCGAAAGGGGGCCGAAGAAGACCAGGGTGGGTCGGATCAGTCGTTCCCGATCTTTTTTGGAACCTGTTGGCCTCTCTTGAATTCTGACACGGGGGTGGGTGGGCTCAGCCACGCAATGGCCACACGGGAGGCGATGCCGGCCGCACAGCCAGAGGCAGCCCAAGTGCGAGGACCAAGGGGAGTCAATTTTAAAACTGCTCTGGCACCATGTGGGGGAACCCTGGGTTAGATCCGGAGGTTTCAGATGAGTGGGGGTGGCTGCAGTTAGTCTGCGGATACTAAACATACGAAAAGAGGCTTGCAGCTCCTGAAAGACTAAGAAGAGGAGGAGATTGGATTTATACCCCGCCCTTCACTACCCAAGGGAGTCTCAGAGCAGCTTACAAACCCCTCTCCCCTTCCCCTCTCCTACAACAGACACCCTCTGTGAGGTAGGCAGGACTGAGAGAGCTCAGACAGAAACTGCTCTTTCTCAAGGACAGCTCTGAGAGAACTATGGCTTGCCCAAGGTCATCCAGCAGCTGCGAGTGGAGGCGGAGTGGGGAATCAAACCCGGTTCTCCCAGATTAGAGTCCGCGCACTTCACCACGACACCAAACTAATAGATGCATAGTTAGAAAGCCAGTGGGATGTCATGGCTAGAGTGTTGGACTAGGATCTGGGTGACTTGAGTTCAAATTCCTGTTCTGCCATGGAAGTTTGTTGGGAGGCCTTGGGCCCATCCCACCCTCTCAGCCTAACCTACCTCACAAAGTGGCAGAGAGGGTAACATGGAGGAGGGGAGGGGAACGGGAGCCGTTTCGGGTCCCCATTGGGGAGAAAGAAGAAGAAGAGATTGGATTTATACCCCGCCCTTCACTTGGAGTCTCAGAGCGGCTTACAAACTCCTTTCCCTTCCCCTCCCCACAACAGACATCCTGTGAGGTAGGTGGGGCTGAGAGAGCTCTGACAGAAACAGCTCTTTTTCAGGGACAGCTGTGCCAGAGCTTGTGACTGACCCAAGGTCACATCCGCAGCTGCAAGTGGAGGAATGGGGGAATCAAACCCGGTTCTCCCAGATTACAGTCCGCACACTTAACCACTACACCGAACTGGGAGTAAATGAAATAAATAAATATTGTGGCAGGCAGTTCCGCGGGCCAGAGTCCATTTAATCTGGGGCTGTGCCTCTGTTCAGCAAATAAACCGAGGGGTGGGGGAATTGCAAACAGTTCACAGTAGCCCTCTTGACACGTTACGGTGAACACAGGAACATCCCTGCCTGGACATGCCTGCATCTCTTGGTAAGAAAGAGCCAATTTGCATTCACTTTATGCACGAAACCAGGGACCGGTCTCCGGATAAATGTGGGGCTCGTGCCACATGTCCAGCTATGCCTGCGTTGAATGCAACATGAGAACTACTCGATGCGCATTCAGAGAATAACGAAGTATGCGCTGTACACAGACAGAGTGCGTGTCCCTTGTAACTTGTGAACCACGCTCCCTCTAAGCTGTGGAGTCTTGTGAACAAAAATTCTGCTTGGTGAGCTCCTGGCATTAAAAGTGGCGAGCCGGCAATCTAGCGACTGCCTCAATTAGTTGGCTCTGGAGCCACGTCCCTTCCTGAGCTGAGACTAAAATGTGTGCGCCGGAGGCTAAAAAACTCTGAGTGAGCTCACACTCACTCAGCTTAGAGGGAACGCTGCTTGCGAACAGGGTGGCTGTGCGGGGTGGGTCCTGTTCCCTTCCCCATACGTCCGTGGGGCGACAGCCACGCTCTCTCTCTGGCCCACGGCCCCGGCCCCCTGGACGACTCTATTAGCAAGTAACTGTTCAGCCAGGCTCCTGCTTAATTTTGTGAGGCTTGTTCCTTCTCCTTTGAGGAACCGAGGTGAGATGCCTCTGTTAAAAAAAAAAAAGGAATATAAGGAAGGATGGATTCATTATGGGGAAACGGGGCGGGGGGGAGGCCCTGCAGATTGATGGAGGGTTTTGTACTAGGCGTTGGGGGGGGGCCTGGGAGGAGGAGAAGAAGAAAGCAGAGAGAAACAAGCCCCCCCTTCCGTTGCATCCCCCTTCCACAAGGGACACCCAGCGCCTGTGGAGGAAAGCTGAAAGGACCAAAGAACTTCCAAAGCTTTTTTCATTTTTGCATTTTTTGGCTTTGTTTGGAGGTTCCCCCCCCAACCCCTCCCATGCAGAGAAGAGGCCTTTTCTCCCTTTTTGTTTTAATTCCGCACACACACACATACCCCGGCCTGGGTAAGGAAACATCGAAAATGCTGGGGGGCAGGGGAAGGGGGGGAGTCGAAGGGTGTGTGTGTGTGTGTGTGTGTGGAAACCCCCAAACGAGACATTTTCCTCTCCCAATAAAGTCATGAATACATTAATTCCTCCCCGGCCTCTCTGCAAACACGCTGCTCTCGCTCTGTACACATTAGAATGTCAAGAGAGGTTGGTTTTAGATATTATTCCTGAGCCGCAAAGATATAACCTGGCTTGAGGTGGATAGGCAAGCAAATACTCCCAATATTTTTAAATTTCCACCAATGTACATTATTTTTTTTCCCGGGGAGGGCGGGGAGGGGAGAAAACGGGGTGGGGTGGGGGTGTTTGAGAAGGAAAAATCTGCCCGCCAGCCTCCCTTTTTCCTTTTGTCCGTCCCCCCCCCCCTCTTTTTGCAGGAATGTTACATCTCTATTCACGACCACCACACCCCACGGGGAGGTGTTCCTATCGCCGGCCATCGCCCTGGGCAACAGTAACGGTAACCATGGCAACTTGTTGCCCGGCGACAAGCCGCACACTGTGCCAAGGAAGATGCCCTGACCCCGGCTCCTTCTTGGAGAGGAAGGGGGTGGCTTTTCTTTGCTAGGCCCCCCCCGTGCCTCAAAAACAACACACACACACAACGTACCCACACACACACACACCCCTGGGCTGGCCATTCTCAGGATCTGGGGGCTTGTGGCTAGGACGCCTGGGCTCCCGAGGAGGAGGGGGCGTGGCTGTAGGGTGCCCATAAACCGGGAGCCGAGGAAGGCCGGCTGTTGGAGGGAAGTTTGGATGATGCAGCTTCGCCCCTTTCTGCCCAACGTATCTGGGAGCTCGGGCCTTGCTTTCCTCATAAGAACATAAGAACATAAGAGAAGCCAATGTTGGATCAGGCCAATGGCCCATCTAGTCCACACTCTTGTCACACAGCGGCCAAAATATATCAGGTGCCATCAGGAGGTCCAGCAGTGGGGCCAGGACACCAGAAGCCCTCCCACTGCTGCCCCTCCAGCACCAAGAATAGAGTGCATCACCTGCCCCAGACAGAGAGTTCCCATCTATACCCTGTGGCTAATAGCCACTGATGGACTTCTGCTCCTTATGTTTATCTAATTCCCTCCTGAAACTGTCCATGCTTGTAGCTACCACCACCTCCTGTGGCAGTGAATTCCACGTGTTAATCACTCTTTGGGTGAAGAAGGACTTCCTTTTATCTGTTCTAACCCGACTGCTCAGCAATTTCATGGAGTGCCCACAAGTTCTTGTCTTGTGAGAAAGGGAGAAAAGTACTTCTTTCTCAACCTGCTCAATCCCATTCATAATCTTAAAAACCTCGATCATGTCACCCCTCAGCCGTCGTTTCTCCAAGCTAAAGAGCCCCAAGCGTTTTAACCTTTCTTCATAGGGAAAGTGTTCCAACCCTTTTATAATTCTAGTTGCCCTTCTCTGCACTTTTTCCAATGCTATGATATCCTTTTTGAGATGTGGCGACCAGAACTGTACACAGTATTCCAAATGAGGTCGCACCAATGATTTATACAGGGGCATGATGATACTGGCTGATTTGTTTTCAGTTCCCTTCCTAATAACCCCCAGCATAGCGTTGGCCTTCTTTATTGCAGCTACACATTGTCTAGACATTTTCACTGAGTTATCTACTAGGACTCCAAGATCTCTCTCTTGGTCCGTCTCTGCCAGTTCAGACCCCGTCAACGTGTATTTATATTTAGGATTTTTGGCTCCAATGTGCATCACTTTGCACTTGGCCACATTGAACCCCATTTGCCTCGTTGACGCCCACTCACCCATCCTCGACAGATCCCTTTGGAGTGCCTCACAATCCTCCCTGGTTTTCACCACCCTGAACAACTTCGTGTCATCCTCAGTTCACGCCAGCTCTGGGAAAGTGATGGGACCGGGGGACTTTAGCATCAGTTTTGCAGAGGAGGAGGAGAAACCGAATCAGAGGGGCAGGAGCGGGTGGCGTGCCCTTTGGAAGCATCTCCCGTGCACACAGGATTCCTCTTCCGTGGGCGGGCCTGGCTCCCTTTCCTCACCCACCCAGGGGGGCGGCAGGGATGACCCCATCTCCTCTCCGCTGAGGTGCCTGAGCCTCGGTGGGCTGGCCTGCGTGAAATGCAAGGGGGCGCTGGCTCTTTCAGAGACACCCGTGGGAGACAAAGCCAGGTTGCCCAAAATAGACCGCAGCAGCTTCGAGGCGTGAAATGGCGGGTGGGCCACAGCACGGCACTTTTAGTGGGAATGCGTCTTCACTGGCACACGTGCGCCCTCGAGGCATGTTGGGTCCGCACGAGAGACTAAACTTCTAGAGAGAGAGAAAGGATGGGTGGGTGGGAAGGAGACACCCCCCCCCCGGGGAATGTCAGCGCCAGTAATTCAGACCAATTAAAATGTTAAGGAGGGAACTACAGAAGACAGGGCAAACTGGGATCTACCCGGCAGTGTTCCCTCTAAGCTGAGTATGAGCTAGCTCCCAGTTTTTTAGCCTCCGGCTCGCACATTTTTATCTTCGCTCAGGAGGAACAGCTCCAGAGCCAACTAATTTATGCAGCCGCCAAATGGCTCGCTCACAACTTCAATGCCAGTCGCTCACAAAGTAGAACTTTTGCTCACAAGACTCCACAGCTTAGAGGGAGCGTCGCTACCAGGGATGGGCCTCAGAAAAATGAAATCTGGGTTTCCCCAAGAGGTACCTAGAGGAGGAGGAGGAGGAGATTGGATTTATACCCCACCTTTCACAACCTGAAGGAGTCTCAGAGCGACTTACAATCTCCTTTCCCTTCCCCTCCCCACAGCAGACATCCCGTGAGAGCTCTTTCAAGGACTGCTCCTGAGAGAACAGCTCTGAGAGAACTTGTGACCAGTGTTCCCTCTAAGCTGAGTTAGTGTGAGCTAGCTCACAGTTTGTTAGCCTCTGGCTCACACATTTTTGTCTTATCTCAGGAAAGATGGCTCCAGAGCAAACTAATTTATGCAGTAGCCGAACTGCTCGCTCACAACTTTAATGCCAGCAGCTCACAAAGTAGAGTTTTTGCTCACAAGACTCCACAGCTTAGAGGGAACATTGCTTGTGACTGGCCCATGGTCACACCAGCAGCTGCATGTGGAGGAGTGGACACTCAAACCCGGTTCTCCCAGGTCAGAGACCGCGCTCCTGACCGCCACACCAAACTGGTTCTCCACAGCAAGGAGGACCAGGTGACTCATGCCAGTGAGCCAAGTTGCAGGGAGAGGTCAAAAATTAAGGAGAGATTCTTTCCATGCACCCCCACCAGTGTGGTCGATCCAGACTACCAAACCGTCTCCGGTCATGGGGCAGTTCCCAGTGACCCAAAGGACCCTCAGATCTTAGGGGGTAGAAGCAAGCCCTCTTGACCGAACTTCCAACAGCCCCAGATGGAGGCATCCGAAAAGAAATCTCACATCGCTCTTCTTAAGAGGATCCAACCATGAAAGTCCGCCTACTTCTCCGGCCTGTCCTGAGCCTTCAGATATATCCTCTACCAGCAGTGTTCCCTCTAAGCTGAGCTAGTGTGAGCTAGCTCACAGTTTTTCAGCCTCCAGCTCACACATTTTTGTCTCAGCTCAGGGAGGAGGGCTCCAGAGCAAACTAATTGATGCAGCAGCCCAATCGCTCGCTCACCACTTTAATGCCAGTAACTCACAAAGTAGGATTTTTGCTCACAAGACTCCACAGCTTAGAGGGAGCATTGTGTACCAATGCAGGGCAAGCGGATGTCCGAGAAGAAGGACGCGAAGACAGACTCATGAACTCAGGAAGGTGCCTTTTACAGAAAGTGCTACAAGGGTCAAGCTACCGCCAATAAAATATTATCAAAATAAAAAATTGTTATGTGACGTACCCAGGGCTTTTTTTGTAGAAAAAGCTCAGCAGGAATTCATTAGCATAATAGGCCACACCCATCAGCAGGAACTCATTAGCCTATTAGGCCACACACCCCATGTTCCCAGAAGTGTGGTCATCCAGCCACACCCACCTTTTGCTTCTTATTCTGTTTACCTTGTTTGTTGTCAAAATGGTCCAGGGCTTTTGTTGTAGCAGGAACTCCTTTGCATGTTAGGTCACACACCCCAAATGTAGCCAATCCCAATGAGTTTCTGCTGTTGGGTGTGGCCTATTATGCTAATGCTGGGCGTGGCCAACTCGGGAGCCAGCCGGAACGCCGTTCCTGTGCGTTCCTGCTCAAAAATAGCCCTGGATGTACCCAATAGTAAAATTTAAAAACACAGGGCCTGTTTGTATAAGCTGTAATATTTTTCCAAACTTTGCATAAGCTATAATATTTTCCCAAACAAAGTTGACGAACGTGTCAAATGACCAACATAAGACCATCCACATCTTGGCCTCAAGGGCTTTCCTCCCTGGTCAACAATACACAATTTAAAAAACACCGCTTTTTAAAGAAGTGGGTATTGTTGACCACTGAGGAAAGCCCTTGAGGCTGAGACGCAGATAGCCTCGTGTTGGTCATTTGACGTGTTCGTCAACTTTGTCTGGGAAATTATGACAGCTGATGTAAAGCTTGCTCTTACTCTTAGTCCAGCCTGATATTCAGGCCCCGGGTTTTTAAATTTCACTATCGAGGGGGCTGTGGTGGCTCAAGTGGTTAAGGCGCTGGACTGCAGGCCGGAAGGTCGGTAGCTCAGCAGGTCGAGACCCGAGTGTCGCATGATGGAGCGAGCTCCCGTCTCTGGCCTCCGCTCCTGCCAACCTAGAAGAAGAAGAAGAGATTGGATTTATACCCCACCCTTCACTTTTGAGACTCAGAGCGGCTTACAGACTCCTTTCCCTTCCCCTCTCCACAACAGACACCCTGTGAGGTAGGCGGGGCTGAGAGAACTCTAACACAAACTGCTCTTTCAGGAACAGCTGTGCCAGAGCTGGTGACTGACCCAGGACTTGCTATTGGCAGGAGGAGGAGGAGGAGAAGAGTTGGATTTATACCCTGCCCTTCATTAGCTGAAGGAGTGTCGGAGCGGCTTACAATCTCCTTTCCCTCCCTCTCCCCACAACAGCAATGCTCCCTCTAAGCGGCGGAGTCTTGCGAGCAAAAATTCTACTTTGTGAGCTACCGGCATGAAAGCTGTGAGCGAGTGATTTGGTTGCTGCTTAAATTCGTTTGCTGTGCAGTCATCCTTCCTGAACTAAGACAAAAATCTGTGAGCCGGAGGCTAAAAATACTGCGAGCTAGCCCACACTAACTCGGCTTAGAGGGAACACTGGCCTGTGGGGTAGCTGGGGCTCAGAGAGCTCTGAGAGAATGGCTCTTGAGAGAACTGCCCTGAGAGAACTTGTGACTGACCCAAGACCACCCAGCTGGCTGCGTGTGCAGGAGTGGGGAATCAAACCCAGCTCTCCAGATTAGAGGCTGTGCTCTTAACCATGACACCAAGCTACACCAAATGAAAGGGTTTTCCTCTGGAGGATCAGGACAAGTGAAGAAGAAGAGATTGGACTTATACCCCGCCCTTCACTCTGAGTCTCAGAGCGGCTTACAAACTCCTTTCCCTTCCCCTCCCCACAACAGGCACCCTGTGAAGTAGGCGGGGCTGAGAGAGCTCTGACAGAAACTGCCCTTGAGAGAACAGCTCTGAGAGAACCACAGCTTGCCCAAGGTCATCCAGCAGCTGCAAGTGGAGGAGTGGGGAATCAAACCCGGTTCTCCCAGATTAGAGTCCGCGCACTTCACCACTGCACCAAACCTGGGCCTTCCTTCGTCACTGTGTGCGTCCATTCCCCCCTCCCCACTTTCAGGCTTTCCTTCTTCCCCGGCGGTGCGAGGAGGGAGGGGTTCCGTTTGTCTCTGCCGCCTCAAAATCCCCAGCGTGCCCACCGATGCCCAAGAGGGGAGCCCTGTTCTAGCCGGCTGCCCCTACGCCAGAAGTGGCTTCATTCCTGAGTGTGGGCCTAGTGTTAGCGGGGGACTGATTGTCGAGCGATTTCGTCCTGTCCTCTGATGTCAGCAGGCTCCGGAGGCGGCAGCGCGGGAGCCCTGCGTCATGTCTCTGTATGATCCGTCCCTGCCAGTATTCTCCTTCTCACCAGCAGGCTCCCAACAAATCTTGATGAGTTTCTGTCATCGAGAAGCAAAGTCGGTTTCCTGAAAGGTCAGGCAGCTGCTTGTCAGACGGATCAGAAATAACCCTGTGTTTGGGTTTGCCGCGGCGGCGGGAAGAGCTCCAAAATATCACAGAGTCTCAAAATTAGCCAGAAAATTGCTTTTGCGGAGGGCCCCCGGTACAAAGACGCCGTTTTCTCTCCCTTCTCTGCTTCCTCTCCGCGCCGTTTGCTGGTTGGAAGCGGCCCAGGAAAAGCTCCAGATGGATTTCACACACACCCGTTCCGCCGCCGGCCACCCCCTCTCCCCGCCTGTTGCTTACCACCCACCTCTCCAGGCGGGTCCCAGGATGCAACAGCAAAACAGCACACGTCTCTGGGGGGGGGCATTTATTTATTTCCATCCAGCTCTTCTTCCCACGGTTGAGGTTCAGAGCATCTCAGGACAGCGGTCTCCCCTCCTCTGCTCGCTCACAACAACCCCGTGAGGTTGGCTAGGCTGGCCGTTTGGGAAGGGCCCGAGGTCACCCAGCGAGCTTCCGTGGTGAAAGAGGAGATTCGAACCCACGTCGCCCAGCATTCTAGTTCACCACTCTTATCCGTGACACCAGACTGGCTCGCACTCTGGGCCTGGATTCCGGCCGAAGGTGGATGGAGTCCCACAGGGAATCGTGGCTACTGTTTCTTCTGGGACCTCACCTTCGGGGCCTGAACTGCAACTGGCTCAAGGGTGGAGGTTAGTGCCTGGTTCCCTGGCTTTTGGGGGGCTGAGTTTCAATTATACCGGGGTGGAGGGAGGATCTTAGCTTGTACAGAAAGTATTCCTGGGGTTCAGGCTCGCACTTGGACACAGAAGCTGATCCCTGGGGTTCCCAGCCTCCAGGTGTGGCCTGGCATTCTCCCAGAATTCCACCTAATTTCCAGACAAGAAAGGTCCGTCCCCCTGGAGAAAATGGCCGCCCTCTTGTGCATTGGACTCTGCCCCCTTCTGGCTCCACCCCCAAATCTCCAGGAACTTCCAAACCTGGAACTGGCAACCCCACATTGTGTGTCGGGGGAAGAGGCGGGTTGAGGAAGCTGATGACGGAGGCATTCTGCACGTGCTCAGAGACAACCCCGTCTTCGTCATCACTGTCCCCCACTTTTTGAGGACCCGACCCATGCCCCGTCCCCAAAGCCCTCCTTTTCTCTCCATGGCGGCGGGGCCAGCAGGGACTGACGGGGAGGCCTGAGAGACAAGCCTTCCCGCCTCTCTCTCCCTGCCGGCCTGTCAGCCGGGGCCTGCCTGCCACCTTTCCCGGGAGGTGTTAATTGGGACAGGTGGAGGTTGTGTCTGCCTGTGCGTAAGAAGGGGAAGGCGCTGCCACAGGATTGGAAGCCTGGAAGTGTCTCGGCGGCTGGGGGGGCAGGAGGGGGGCAGCCGGCACGGGGAAGCGGCTCTCTCAGCATGGCTGTGTGTGCGCAGCATATCGAAATGGCAATCTGGAAGCGACCGGCACACCGGGGAGTCAGGGCCGGCTCGTCATAGACAATTTTTAGGCAGCGGCCTAGAGCGGCCCCTTAAGAGGGGCGCCCTTCCAGCCCTTCCAGCCTGCCACCCCTCCCCTCCCTTGCCTAAACAGGGTAGTAAATCGCGGGCTGCCGCCCACCTTTCCAGGAGGCCGACCCACTTGCCCAAGGGGAGCCAAAGGCGCCGTGGGGAGCAGCCTGGAGCTGCCAGCAGGGGTGCTCCGCAATCGCAGGCTGCCCTCTCGCCCCTGCACCTCTGGCCAACCGGTGGGGGGGAGGACTCCTGGTACGCCTGCCTTTGCTGCCCTGCCGCCTTCTGCCACTGGCTGGCAGGACCCAGGGTGCCTGTGCTGTGCCCGCCGCTGTGGCCCTGGGCTCTACCTGTGCTGCCTCCCTCTACCTGCCCGAGCCGGCCCTACCTGGCGGCCGCCCTGCCCCCGGCCCTCCAGGCCCCTGCCAGAAACAGTCCCACTGGCCAGCCTCCAAGCAGGCCCCCGATCCAGGCCAGGCGGGATTGCAAACTGACCCCCAGCCTAAAGCAGGAATGGGGACGGAGAAGAAGAGATTGGATTTATACCCCGCCCTTCACTAACCAAAGGTGTCTCAGAGCGGCTGACAAACTCCTTTCCCTTCCCCTCCCCACAATGGACACCCTGTGAGGTAGGAGGGGCCGAGAGAGCTCTTGACAGAAACTGCTCTTTTTTCAAGAACAGCTCTGACAGAACTGTGGCTTGCCCAAGGTCATCCAGCAGCTGCAAGTGGAGGAGTGGGGAATCAAACCCGGTTCTCCCAGATTAGAGTCCGCTCACTTCACCACTTAAGGCTGGGCCAGACACACGCAACAGGTGCTGGTGGCTCCCCAGGGCCAAGGAGCAGATTTCCAGAGCGGTGGGATCAGGGTTGCCAGCCTGCAGGTGGGACACTCCCCCCTCCGGCATTACAGAGACCAGGTCCCCTTGAGGAAAGGCGGGCATTGGGCTCTGCCTTCGCCGCCGCCTCCTCCCCAACTCTGCCTTCGCCAGACTTCCCCCCCTCCCCAGTCCCCAGGAATTTTCTAACTCAAGAGTTGGCAACCCTGTTTAGACTCCAGGCACTGCAGGAAGCCAGGAACTCCTGGCTTTGTTAATGGCCCTGTTATTGATTCATTGGTGTCTTTATGTTTATTGATCGTATCACTGTGCTAATCGTTACTGTCGAACCAGTTCAGGAGCAAAGACGCTGGGGTTGTGGCCTTCTGAGCCCCTAAAGGGTTCGTCCTAAAATGCATTTATGTTTGAAAATTGGTGGGTGCACCAGGGGGGGGGAGCCAGAAGGAGGCCTCGCCTAGAGTGCAAAACAACAACAACCTGGAGCCGGCCCTGCGTGGAGTCCAGTTTGGATACTGGGAGGCAACTTTCTGGCCCTCAGGATGGTGCAGTGCAAAATACCTTCAAGCTGCGGCCGGCTTAGGGTTCCCCCTTATGGGATTTCCAAGGGAAGAGACAAACAGGGAGGTGGTTTGGCATTAAGAACATAAGAACGTAAGAGAAGCCAATGTTGAATCAGGCCAATGGCCCCTCCAGTCCAACACTCTGTGTCACACAGTGGCCAAAAATACCAGGTGCCCTCAGGAGGTCCAGCAGTGGGGCCAGGACCGCAGAAGCCCTCCCACTGCTGCCCCCCAAGCACCAAGAAGACAGAGCATCCCTTGCCCCAGACTGAGTGCTCCTATCTATACCTCATGGCTAATAGCCACTGATGGACTTCTGCTCCAGATGTTTATCTAATTCCCTCTTGGAACTGTCCAGTCTTGTAGCTGCCACGACCTCCTGTGGCAGTGAATTCCAAGTGTGAATCACTCTTTGGGTGAAGAAGGACTTCCTTTTATCTGTTCCAACCCGACTGCTCAGCAATTTCATGGAGTGCCCACCAGTTCTTGTATTGTGAGAAAGGGAGAAAAGTACTTCTTTCTCAACCTGCTCAATCCCATTCATAATCTTATAAACCTCGATCATGTCACCCCTCAGCCGTCATTTCTCCAAGCTAAAGAGCCCCAAGCGTTTTAACCTTTCTTCACAGGGAAAGTGTTCCAACCCTTTTATCATTCTAGTTGCCCTTCTCTGCACTTCTCTGCATTGCCTGCCTTTGCGTAGCCGCCCTGGGCTTCCTTGGCGGTCTCCCAAGTCCTAACCAATGCTGGAGTCAATGTGCCCTCTCAGCTGCGAAGTCTTGTGAGCAAACATTCTACTTTGTGAGCTCCTGGGGCATTACAGTTGTGAGCCAGTGATTTGGCCACTGCATCAGTTAGTTTGCTCTGGAGCCGTCCTCCCTGAGCAAAGACAAAAAATGTGTGAGCCGGAGGCTAAAAAACCACGAGCTGGCTCACACCAACTCAGCTTAGAGGGAACACTGGCCTGGGCCACCCAGGTCAGAGCGAGACGGTGCCGACAGGCGTTAAAACACACGGACAGTCCCTAAGGAGATATTAGAAGCCGGGGGGGCAGGGCTAGAGACCTCTGAGTAGGAGAGCCAGTTTGGTGTAGTGGTTAAGAGCACAGACTCTAGATTCCCCACTCCTCCGCTTGCAGCTGCTGGATGACCTTGGGCAAGCCACAGTTCTGTCAGAGCTGTTCTCTCAAGGGCAGTTCTGTCAAGAGCTCTCTCAGCCCCGCCTGCCTCACAGGGTGTCTGTTGTGGGGAAGGGAAGGGAAAGGAGTTTGTAAGCCGCTCTGAGACTTTGAGTGAAGGGGCAGGGCATGAATCCAATCTCCTCCTTCTCCAGATTGGGAAATCCCTGGAGATTTGGGAGGGGGGGGTGGAGCCAGGAGAGGGCAGGGTTTGGAGAGGGGAGGGGCCTCAGCATGGTACCATGCCATAAAGTCCACCCTCCAAAGCAGCCCTTTTCTCCAGGGGAGCTGACCTCTGTCGCCTGGAGGTCAGTTGTAATTCCAGGAGTTCTCCAGGTTCTACCTGGAGGCCGGCGGGCCTGCCTCTGAGTCAAGTTTCCAGCAGTTGGGGAGTGGATCTTCAGATTCCCCCCACCCCCAGGTATGGATTATGCAAATAGGTGGGACTCATTTGCAAAATGAAACGAAAGCAAGGAGCCTGGCTAGAGCGAAGAGTCCCAGCCCCCAGGGGCTTCTCCTTCTCCTTTCGAGGCTACCCCCCTTCCCTGCCATTTCACCCCCCCCCAAGTCTCCCCAGACCCACATTCTGCGATTGCTCACAGCCATTCCCGAGGGGGTGGAGTTCTCACCCTCCAGCAACACCCCTGAGTCTTCCAGCTGTAATGGTAACGATTTCAATAACATTATTTCAATCTGTTGTCGAAGTCTTTCACAGCCGGAGTTCGTTAGCTGCTGTAGGTTTTCCGGGCTGTCTGGCCGTGGTCTTGGCATTGTAGGACCTGCCGTTTCGCCAGCAGCTGTGGCTGGCATCCTCAGAGGTATATAACACAGAAGGATGGAGGACTCTCCGTGTCAAGGTGAGAAGAAAAAAGGTAGGCAGGTGATTTATATCTACCCTGGAAGGTGGGGTAGGGCTGAGTCATTATCTTGTAGTGGTTCTCCAGGCTATGAACATGCTAATGGTGGAGCTTTCCTGAGGAGGTTCTTTTGTCTATGGATTGTTTCCTGAAGAGGTTTCCTGTGTCCTGAGGAGGTTCTTTTGTGTGTGTGGAATGGCTCATCTTATCTGTAGTGGTATTGCCAGCTGTAGAGCATTTTGTGTTTTTCAGGACAGGAAACCCATGCCCTATTTATTTTTAAACTCTCTTCTTTCCTGTTGAAATTGTGTTTATGAATTTCAATGGCTTCCCTGTGTAATCTGACATGGTAATTGGAAGTGTTGTCCGGCCTTTCAGTGTTTTTGGAACCAAATGCTGTGTCCTGTTTGGGTTAGGCTATGTTCAGCCACTGCTGATTTTTCGGGCTGGCCAAGTCTGCAGTGTCTTTCATGTTTTTTTATTCTTGTCTGGATGCTACGCTATGTGGTCCCGATGTAAACTTGCCCACGACTGCATGGTATGCGGTATACTCTTGCAGAAGTGAGGGGGTCTCTTCTGTCTTTTGCCGATCGTAGCATCTGTTGTATTTTTCTGGTGGGTATTTAATTTATTATTATTTTATTTTAGATGCAAGATTTGCCACCCGCCCATCTGCCCTTACAAGGGCCACCGAGTCAACTAACAGTTGTAAACGTACATGATAAAAATCATATTTCAAAACCATTAAAACCAGCCCCCCCCCAACATACAGCATTAAAACAATTAAAAAGCAAGAATTAATATACATACGAAACATAAAAACAGCGATTCAAACGTTTATTCCAGTTTTTGCAGACTTGACACAGAGACTCACCTTGACACAGAGAGTACTCCATCTTTCTGTGTTATACCTCTGAGGATGCCAGTCACAGCTGCAGGCGAAACGTCAGGTCCTACAATGCCAAGACCACGGCCACGCAACCCGGAAAATCTACAGCAACTAATGATTCAAACATTGGTTTGTAGGTGGTAAGGATGAACGGGGGATTCTTCTCCGTTTTTTCCTGCTGTGACCGTTTCACCATGTGTGTGCCCCTTGCTCACTGCCCCAGTCTGCAAAAACTGGAATAAATAAGCAGCTTCCAAACTTTGCCCCCCCCCCACACACCAATGCTCCCTCTAAGCCGTGGAGTCTTGTGAGCAAAAATTCTTACTTTGTGAGCTACTGGCATTAAAGTGATGAGTGAGTCGATTTGGCTGCTGCATCAATTAGTTTGCTCTGGAGCCATCCTTCCTGAGCTAAGACAAAAATCTGTGAGCCGGCGGCTAAAAAACTGCGAGCTAGCTCACACGAACTCAGCTTGGAGGGAACGCTGCCCCCGACCCCTTCTCAGGTTCACCTTCTGACTAGAGCAGAACCTCCCAGGTCCTCCATCCCACTCTGTGCCAGAAGCCGCCTTGGCCAGCTTGCCAGACCCTGATTGGCTCCTAGCCTTGTCTTCTGATTGGCTCACACAAGGCAGAATCCTGATTGGCTAACGGCTCTATATATAGGCGATGAAAGCCTCGTTCTGAACATTCCTCAGAGAGCTCTTTGCCTGCAAGGAGGTTTCACCTGTGCCTCTCCCTCCACCTGCGTCCCTGGATCTGGCCCTCCTTTGCCCCGAGTTCACTTTGCTTCAAAATACGGCTACAGAGTTCATTCTGAGGTACAGCCTTGGTTTTTATCAGAATGTGCCGAACTCCCCAACCGGATTTGGCAGGGGACTCCACTGCTACAGGACAGGCCCAGGATCTTTGGGTGGGAGTTCTCACTGTCTCGTGACACTTTCCAGAGCTTATGGGCACGCCCCGCCCCCCAGTACCTGCTCCAGAACCGGGCCAGAATCAGCACGCCCTGGTGAAGGCGAAGAGTCTCGGATGTATTTCGGTCACCCTCTACCACCAACAACCCAAAGTGCTCCTGCTCTCCAGTAGCAATTGCAGCGGATCTGAAGCATGCATAACTCCCACCCCACCCCAAACTACCAAAAAAAGGCAGTGACAGATTGTAAGGAGGGGTTGAAATCGCCTCTCTCTGCGGCTGGAAACTCCTGTGCTCAGCAAACTTTGGGAACAAAGGATGTGTCCGTCAGGCTATCCGGGGGCGGAGGTGGCAGGACGGGGAAATCGGAGTGGGGGGGGGGGAGAGGGAGGAAGATCCTAGAAACCGACTTTTATTAAAAGACGGGGGGAAATATATCGGATTTTAATTTAGAACCGCCATCAATCACACGCCGGGGGAGGAGATCAGCAAATGTCCTGCCATTCCCACAGTCTGTGGATGGCCGAAGTCCTCTGGGGGTGGATGTCGGGTGGGTGGGTGGATGGGGTGGGGGGGACACAGAATTTTCTCCATCCAAGACCACTACCCCCTTTGGGGAAAGGGGGAATATGCGGTAGAGGGCAGGTGGGCCGGACTGGCGCTTCTTTCACTGGGATTTGGGACTCTGTCCAGGCAGGCAGGCAGGCGGGGGCTGCCATGTGCCTTGTCGAGGGGGCCAGAAACCCACCGGATACCTCGATGGGGGGACTCTTGTTCCTTGAACTCTCCGCACAAGCCCGGGCTGGAGGTGTAGAGAGGCATCTTTCTGAAAGTGTGGATGCGTGCGACTGGGCGCTGGCCTGTGTCCCCCCTCCCCTGTAAGCGGGGTGTGCCTGCCCCTGGGTCATTGTCCTCCGGATGCTGGCGGTGTGATCGGGGTATCACCGCCCTTGTCACAAATCCAGAAGCTGCGGCTAGTGCAGGATGCGGCGGCCAGGCTAGTGATGGGTCTCCCTGTGCGGGAGCACATCCAGCCGGTGTTGTAGGCACTGCACTGGCTGCCAATAGCATACCAGATTCGCTTCAAGGTGCTGTTTTTGACCTTTAAAGCCCTCTATGGGTTGGGGCCTGTCTACTTGAGGGACTGCCTTTCCCTGCGTGTTCCCCGGAGAGCACTGAGGTCAGGGTCTCAAAACCGCCTGATCCTACCTGGACCGAAAGATGCCAGACTGGCCTTTACTAGGGCCAGGGCCTTCTCAGTAGTGGCTCCATACTGGTGGAATGAGCTCCCGGAAGACATCAGGGCCCTGTGGCACCTTTTACAGTTCCGCGGGGCCTGCAAAACGGAGCTCTTCCACCAGGCCTTCGATTAGGAGCCGCTACCAACAACATTGAACTGGGATAAGGCCCTTCATGACAACAGCAACTGCCTGCGATGTCAACGGGAACATCCTCTGGGCATACTATTTGCTTTATTTGTTAAAGCATGGCCTATAGCTACCACCACTAGCACTTTTTAACTGCAGGGCTATTTTGGGGCAGGAACGCACAGGAACGGAGTGCCGGCTGGCTCCCAAGCTGGCCACGCCCAGCAGGAACTCATTAGCATAATAGGCCACACCCAACAGCAGAAACTCATTAGGATTGGCTACATTAGGGGTGTGTGGCCTGACATGCAAAGGAGTTTCTGTTCCAAAAAATGCCCTGGGTTTCAACAACAAACAAGGTAAACAGAATAAGAAGCAAAAGGTGGGTGTGGCTGGATGACTACACTTCTGGCAACACGGGGGTGTGGCCTAATATGCTAATGAGCTGTCCTGTCAGGGTGTGGCCTAATATGCTAAAGAGTTTCTGCTGATGGGTGTGGCCCAATATACTAATGTGTTCCTGCTGGGCTTTTTCTCCAAAAAGAGCCCCATTTAACTGTATTTATTAGTGACTTGCTGTTGTAACATGTATGCATTTTAAGCGTTTTGCATGCATTGAATTGTTGTTTTACTGTATTTTAACTTGTAATCTCAGCTGCCCTGAGCCCACTTCGGCGGCAAGGGCTGGATACAAAATGAACTAAATAAATAAATCCAGTCCTGTCAAGTCAGAGCCGACTTACAGCAACCCCGTGTGGAGTTTTCAAAGCATAAAAACATAAGAACATCAGAGAAGCCAATGCTGGATCAGGGCAATGGCCCATCCAGTCCAACACTCTGTGTCACACAGTGGCCAAAAATGCCAGGTGCCATCAGGAGGTCCACCAATGGGGCTGGAATACTAAAATCATAGAATGTTAGAGTTGGAAGGGACCTTGCAGGTCATCTAGTCCAACCCCCTGCACTCTGCAGGAGCACAGCTGAAAGACAGCCCTACGTACCTACATACCTACAACATACCCGGAAGATGGTCGTCCAGCCTCCGCTCAAAAACATCCAGCGAAGGAACACCCATCACCTCCTGAGGCAGCCTGTTCCACTGCTCAACCACTCTTACAGTTAGGAAGTTTCTCCTGATATTTAGCTGGTAACGACTCCCTTGTCATTTCCACCCATTAGATCTAGTCTTGCAATCTGGAGCAAGAGAAAATAGATCTGCTCCATCCACTAGAAGCCCTCCCACTGTGAGCCCCCCCCCTGGGCACCAAGAATACAGAGCATCACTTAGAATCACAGAATGTTAGAGTTGGAAGGGACCTTGCAGGTCATCTAGTCCAACCCCCTGCACTCTGCCTACAACCTACCCGAAAGATGGTCGTCCAGCCTCTGCTTGAAAACGTCCAGGGAAGGAGCATCCACCACCTCCCATGGCAGACTGTTCCACTGCTCAACCACTCTTGCAGTTAGGAAGTTTCTCCTGACGTTTAGCTGGTATATTGACTCCCTCGTAATTTCCACCCATTAGATCTAGTCTTGCAATCCGGAGCAAGAGAGAAGAGATCTGCTCCATCTTCTACAGGACAGCCCTTCAAATACTTGAAGACTGCCATCATGTCCCCTCTAAGCCTTCTCTTTCCCAGGCTAAACATACCCAACTCTTTCAGCCTTTCCTCATAAGACTTGGATTCCAACCCTCACACCATCCTGATCGCCCCCTTCTGGACACGCTTGAGCTTGTCAACATCCTTCCTAAAATGTGGTGTCCAAAACTGGACAGAGGACTCCAGGGGAGGCCTGACCATAGCAGAATAGAGCGGAACTACCACCTCCCGTGATCTGGACACAAGGCTTCTGTTCATGCATCCTAAGACTGCATTAGCTTTCTTCACAACCACATCGCACTCCAGGCTCATGTTGAGCTTGTGATCAACCAGAACACCCAGATCCCTTTCACACGTGCTGCTGTCAAGCCAAGTCCCTCCCATTCTGTATCTGTGCCTTTGATTTTTTGTACCTAAGTGTAGGACTTTGCACTTATCTCTATTGAAATTCATTTTATTTGCCTCAGCCCTCTGTTCCAGCCTATCTTGATCATTCTGAATCCTGACTCTGTCTTCTTCAGAATTAGCAATCCCACCCAGCTTTGTGTCATCTGCAAATCTGATAAGCATCCCCTCTATGTCTCCCTCCAGGTCATTTATAAAAACATTGAACAACGTCGGGCCCAGGACCGAGCCCTGCGGCACTCCACTCGAGCCTTCCCTCCACGTAGATGCAGAGCCACTTACGAGCACTCGCTGGGTACGATTTTTCAACCAACCATGGATCCATCCAACGGTTGCTCCATCCAGCCCACACTTAACCAGCTTATCCTCAACTTGCCCCAGAGTCCCTATCAAGAGACACTCAGAGGCGTTTTGCCATCGCCTGGTTCTGGGTAGCAACTCTGGACTTCTTTGGTGGTCTCCCATCCTGGGGCACACCAGGGCAGGCCTGGCTTAGCTTCTGGGATCTAGACAAGATCGGGGTCGCCTGGGGCATCGAGGTCACGGGGGAAATTGGTGGCAAGTGCCATCCAGTTGCAGCCAGCAGACAGCGACCCTGTCGTGTTTGCAAGGCAGGAGGTGCCCAGAGGGGGTCTGCCGTTCCTTGACTATGCGTGGCAACCCTGGATCTCCTTGCTGGTCTCCCATCCAAGTACTGAACGGGGCCGACCCGGCTTAGCTTCCGAGATCTGAAGAGAGACTGGGCCAGCCAGGGCCATCCGTACCAGTGAGCCTGTGCGAACACAGTTCTGCAAGCATGTATGGCGAGCGTGCATTGGGAGTGCTGGCGTGGCTCTCTGTGGCCAAGCGGGAGCGGCATTTTATGTCGCCGTGGCCACTTGCGTACTCCCTTTATCATGCCCCTGAAACATGTCTAGCCTGGGAAAGAGAAGGCTTAGAGGGGACACGATTGCAGTCTTCAAATATCTGAAGGGCTGTCATGTAGAAGATGGAGCAGATCTCTCCTCTCTTGCTCCCGATTGCAAGACTAGATCTAATGTGTGGGAATTACAAGAGAGTCGTTACCGGCTAGATATCAGGAGAAACTTCCTAACTGTAAGAGTGGTTGAGCAGGGGAGCAGCCTGCCTCGGGAGGTGGTGGATGCTCCTTTGCTGGACGTTTTCGAGCGGAGGCTGGACGACCATCTTTCGGGTATGTTGCAGGGCTATCTTTCGGCTTCGCTCCTGCAGAGTGCAAGGGGTTGGACTAGATGACCCGCAAGGCCCCTTCCAACTCTAACATTCTATGATTCTATGATTCTATTCAGTGGAGCTTACGCCCGGGTCGGTGCGCGTGGGGCTGTCGCTCAGAAAGCCCGATTGCTGGGGCAGGCAAATGGCTCGGATGAGAATTCACACCCCAGCTGCGGATTATGGTTCGGGCCCCGGCACAGGGAGTTATTCCGGACTGGGGAGCAGAGGTGTGATCTTGTGTTTGCGGCAGGCGTATGTAGCCCTGGCTTCGTCTGCGGCGATCGCGCTTGTGCATTCGTTTCTTTGTGTCTGGGAATGAGGGATTGCGTGCAGCGTCTGCCTCGGCGCATGCAATTGCGTGCGCTAATAAATGTGTCTGTGTTTCCCTACCCGTGCGCCTGCGTCTGTTTCCTTGGGCAGAAGTCTCTCTCTCTCTCTCGCGCTCTCCTCAATTCCCTCGTCTGCCTGTCTGTCTGTCCTCGCTGCGAGTCCACCTCTTCCTCACACCCCTGACAGCTGTGCCACCTTCCCGTGTGTGTCTGTGTTGGGGGGGGGGGGTTGACACCTGCTGAGGGTAGCAGCTTGGTTGCTTCTGGCTGTGCAATTTCGCAGCTACACCTCCTGATGCGCTGCCCTACATTTGGGCCCTTGGCCTCTCTGGAGAGTGGGGAAGGGAGGAGTTGTGCTACCTGAGGAAGCCTGCCTTGGATGGTTGGGGGGGCGTGCGGGGGCGGCGGGGGGCGGGGGAGAGATGAGCTCGTTTGGTGAACTTTATTAATCCCCAGACACCCTTCCAGTCTGCTCCGAGAGGAAGAAACACATATCAATAGTCCCTAATTAAGACAAAGGGAGCGGGAAGAACCTCTGATTGCATTTCCATTTAAAGTAACACTAATGACATTTCCCTTTTATGTACAAACTCTGATCTCACCTCGTTTGCATGGCATGCTCCCTGTCGCGACCCCCCCTTCATGCTTGCGACCCCGGTCTGTGGCTGTTGTGCCGATGAGGAAAAGGTACCCTGGCAGAGGTGGGCAGGGGTGTGTGTGTGTGTGTGGCTCTCATCGACACCAGGTGGTCCGGGGCGGCGCACGAGTCCCCTGGGGACAAGGGGAGGGTCAGTTCTGAGCTGGCAAAGACGAGAATCCCCCAGACGGTCCGACCAACAATCCCACATGACGGATCTTGCCTGTATTTGTGCGCTTCTGTTCTGAGTGCACATTTCTGGCTGCCCTCATAATTCGGAGACGGTGCACGCGTGCAACATATGCTCAGACGACGGCTATTGGTTTCTAAGGACAAAGGAAGGAGAAAGACAGAAACAGAACTCGAGTAGAAGCAAAGGAGAAGAAGAAGAGGAGGAGGAGGAGGAGGAGATTGGATTTATTCCCCGCCCTTCACTGCCCAACGGAGTCTCAGGGCAGCTTACAAACTCCTTTCCCTTCCCCTCCCCACAACGGACACCCCGTGAGGTAGGCGGGGCTGAGAGAGCTCTGAGAGAAACCGCTCTTTTTCAAGAACAGTTCTTGTCAGAACTATGGCTTGCCCAAGGTCATCCAGCAGCTGCGAGTGGAGGCATGGGGGAATCAAACCCGGTTCTCCCAGATTAGAGTCCGCGCACTTAACCCCTACACCAAAGTAGACACTGATCTTTCTGTTAGAAATTTCAGCGAGGCTGTTGTGTATTGGGACTGAAACATTCTACCAAAGACTGGCTGAGCTTGGAGACCAAGAACCAGGGCTATTTTGGCACAGGAACGCACAGGAACGGAGTTCCGGCTGGCTCCTACGTTGGCCACGCCCAGCAGGAACTCATTAGCATAACTGGCCACACCCAACAGCAGACACTCATTTGGATTGGCTACATTTGGGGTGTGTGGCCTAACATGCAAAGGAGTTCCTGCTACAAAAAAAGCCCTGGGTTATAACAAACAAGGTAAACAGAATAAGAAGCAAAAGGTGGGTGTGGCTGGATGACCACACGTCTGGTAGCATGGGGATGTGGCCTAATATACTAATACGCTGTGCTATCATGGGTGTGGCCTAATATGCGAATGAGTTTCTGCTGCTGGGCGTGGTCTATTATGCTAGTGAGTTCCTGCTGGGCTTTTCCTTCCAAAAAAGCTCTGCCAAGAACAATAGCCCACCAGGACTCTGGAAGTAACCAGCCAAGAAGCGATGTTATGCAAACAGCCTCTCGTTGGGAGTGGGGTGTGTCTGAGTGTGCCGCATGCTATTTAAACAGGGCTGCTGATCTGGAGTCTTGTGTTGTTCTTGCTGCGATCATTAATGAAGTACAGCTGATCGCTGGACTTGGGGTCTGCGCATCCACGGAACCCACGATTTAACAGAGGCAGGAAGGAAAGCCAATGACCAGATCCCTGTATTACAACAACATTTGAGTTAGGGTTGCCGAGTCACTAACCTTTAAAAGTGGGGGAGCGCAGGTTGTGGCCTGGGACATCCACGCGTGCGTGTGAACCGCACACGCCACAATGATGTCACCCGGAAGTGACGTCATCACACTGGGCCCGTAGCCGGCTGACGGTCTAGCAATCAAGCTGATTGCTAGAGCGTCAGCCGGCGACAGGCCAACTTGATGACGTCACCTCCGGGTGACGTCATCGCACCGGGCACGTTGGCCCGTACCGGGCACTTTGGGGGCGGGGTTCCCCCCGACAGCCTGATCCAGACTGGCAGATTGGGGGCCCTTGGAGCGGGGGAACCTCCGCCCTTCTGGGGGACCTGGCGGCCCTCGTTTGAGTCCAGTGGCACCTTGAAGACCGACAAAGTTTAATTCTGGGTGTAAGCTGTCGTGTGTATGAAGAATTAAACTTTGCTGGTCTTAAAGGTGCCCGGCTGGACTCAGGCTTTGTTCTGTTGCTTCAGACCGACGTGGCGGCCCAGCTGAATCTGCTCCCGGCGTTACAGAAAAGCAAGGTGCTTTTGTCAAAATGAAATTTGCAGGGCCTTTCTGTCTCCGCTCCCATGAGGCGGGGGAAATCCACACCTGCTTCTTCCTTCTCCCCCGCCTGGGCTGGTCAGGAGGTCCCTCATTCCAACTCCAGGCAGCTCCAACCTGCTGGCTTCCTATGGGAACCCACGGCTTCTCTTGTCACCGGTATGGGAGGGACTGTGACTCAGAAGCAGAGCCCCTGCTTGGCGCGCAGAAGGTCCCAGCTTCGATCCCCGGCATCTCCAAGTTAAAGATGACCAAGTCGTAGGTGATGTGGAAGACCTCTGCCTGAGACCCTGGAGAGCCAGTTTGATGTAGTGGTGAAGTGTGCGGACTCTAATCGGGGAGAACTGGGTTTGATGCCCCCACTCCTCCACTTGCACCTGCTGATGTGACCTTGGGCAAGCCACAGTCCTGTCGGAGCTGTTCTTGAGAAAAGAGCCGTTTCTGTCAGAGCTCTCTCAGCCCCGCCTACCTCACAGGATGCCTGTTGTGGGGAGGGGAAGGGAAAGGAGCTTGTAAGCCGCTCTGAGACTCCTTCGGGTAGTGAAGGGCGGGGAATAAATCCAATCTCCTCCTCCTCCTCTTTTAGTCTTCTTCTTTTTCTTCATGGTTGCCAGCCTCCAGGTGGGGCCTGGGGATCTCCCGCTTTTTCATCTGGTCTCCAGCTGACAGAGATTCTCCCCTGGAGAAAATGGCTGCCTTGGAGGGTGGACTTTCTGGCATTGTCCCATGCGGAGGCCCCTCCCCTCCCCAAACCCCGCCCTCTCCCGGATCCACCCCCAAAGTCTCCAGGTATTTCCCAACCAATCTTCCCTCTAAGCCGTGGAGTCTTGTGAGCAAATATTCTAGTTTGTGAGCTCCTGGCATTAAAAGTTGTGAGCGAGCCATTTGGCTGCTGCATAAATTAGTTTGCTCTGGAGCCCTCCTTCCTGAGCTAAGACAAAAATCTGTGAGCCGGAGGCTAAAAAACTGTGAGCTAGCTCACACTAACTCAGCTTAGAGGGAACACTGTTCCCAACCCAGACCTGGCAACTCTAGCTGCCAGTCGGACTAGGCAACACTGCCCTTGATGGACCACGGGTCTGATTCAGTAGAAGACAGATTCCCATGTGCGAAGCTGCGACGGTCCTTGCCCGGGGTGGTTTTCCAGGTGGCATCCTGCTCAAAGTGGTGGAGGCGAGTCAGTTGGACACAGCTGGCCCGAGAACCGGGATACGGCCTTGTTCTGTTGGAAGATGATGCCCGGATAGCAGCCGGCTCCCAGGATTCCTTGCTCTTACTCGGAAGGCCGCAGAGGAACCCCAGGCGTCCTGCCTCCCAGTATCCTCCGCTCATGCGTTTTGGAGCTGAACAGTGGCTAGGGAGGGCCCCGTCCCCTTCTTCGTCGGGGAGCGTGACCACATGGGAATGGAATGGCTCTTTCCAAATTAGATTAGAGATTTTCGAAAGGGTGGTTGGGTGGTCTCCCCACTCAATCCCCTCCCCCGGGTACTGACGCTCCCCGATCCGGCCTTGTGGTTTCACAAAAAAAACGGGCCCATCTCTCTGCGCGTTTGGCAAGTGGGTTACTATGGCAGTGGGCGCCGTTCCAGCGGAGAGAGGAGTGCTGCGGTGTCGACCGGGGAGGGGGGACAGGGTGGGGAGAGGGGCAGCGGGCCTGTGTGATTTGGGGGGGGGGCGCCTCTGGCGTGGGGAGCGAAACGGGGGCTGGAACGGAGCGGCCCCCGCGGAGAAGTTAAATATTGACGGATTGAAAAGTTCACTCCTTACAAGCGTAGAGAATCGGCCGCCCCTCCTGGAGCTCGGACAGTGAAAGGGAGCTTTGGTGGGAACCTGTCTGGGGGGCGGGAGATGCGAAAGGCCACCGGGACATAAAACAGGGAGGACAAAAGAGACGAGATCGGCCAGCGAGCCAAGAATTAAAAAAAAAAAGGGGGGGTGTCTTTTTTTTCTTTTTTTAATATAAGTGTCTCTCCCCCGCTCCGCCATTGATTTAGCATCAGAAAAAGGTGTGCCAAATGTAAGAGGCTCGTGAAAAGGTCAAGCCCAGTGCTCCCTCCGGCCTTGGCTCTTTCAGCCGCCTGCTTTTGTTCTCCCACAGCCCCCCCACAAACACACGGAGGAGAAAAACCTTCCTTTTTGTCGGTAGGCTGTGGCTTCCTCCCCTAGGCCTGGTGTCGTAGCGAGATATCCATTCCGGGTGCCACCGATTTGCCCGGATCAGGAAAGGAGGCCGGTGGGGTCAGAACTGATCCGGTGGGGGCGAACGAAACAAACAGCCTGCCGATAAAGCCCCTGCCGCCGTCCTTTCGCATCCTGGGGGCAAAACCCAAAAGAGGACAGAACCAATGCTCTCCCTCTAAGCCGTGGAGTCTTGTGAGCAAAAATTCTACTTTGTGAGCTCCTGGCATTAAAGTTGGGAGCGAGCGACTGGGCTGCTGCATAAATTAGTTTGCTCCGGAGCCACATCCTTCCTGAGCTGAGACAAAAAGGTGTGAGCTGGAGGCTAAAAAACTGTGGGCTGGCTCACACTAACTCAGCTTAGAGGGAACACTGGACAGAACTCAAATGTGGCCTGGAGGATCCATGGCACCCGAATTTCTCCACAGCCAACTGTTTCCTCTTCGTCTTTCCTCTCGGGTGTTTTGCAAGGGCAGGATTGGGATATGGTCTCCCAACAATGCTCCCTCTAAGCCGTGGAGCCTTGTGAGCAAAATTCTACATTGTGAGCTGCCAGAGTTCAAGTTGTGTGTGAATGGTTTTGGCTACTGCATAAATCAGTTTGCTCTGGAGCCACATCCTTCCTGAGCGGAGACAAAAAAATGTGTGAGCCGGAGGCTAAAAAACTGTTGAGCTAGCCTCACACTGACTCAGCTTAGAGGGAACACTGCCTCCCGCCTGTCGGACTTAGCTCTTATATGGGTGTACCAGGAAGTCCCGCCCCCTCTCCCTAGGCTCCGCCTATCCACTTCCTTTTGCTATTTGTTTTCGCACGGGTATCACTAGCGACGATTCCTGGTGCAAGGCTCCGTTCTGGGATAGGGCGAGCCGTTTCAGGGCTGGCGCGTTGGGAGAGCCGATGGAGAACTGGGCCGCCTTGATGTACCGGGGCCAGAATGTGGCCCTTTCCTTGGCGGCTGGATGTATGACGGGAACCTAGGAATCCTGGCTCCCGTTCCCATTCTGGACCACCCTTTAGGTCTGCCCTGACCTGAATAGCGCAGGGAAGACTGATCTCGGACACTAAGCAGTCTTTGCAAGGGAGACCTCCAAGGAATACCAGGGCTGGGACGCAGAGGCAGGTGATAGTAAGCCGCCTCCCTGAAATGTCCAAGCCCCACTGTGGGTTGCCGTGACTTCCAGGCATACACACACACACAATACTCACCCCTCACCGAAAAAATACTACCCTTTAGGCTTCATTAGCGCCAAGTGATCTTTTGACTCCTGGCCTCCTGCGCTGACTAGTAGGGGTGAGACCGGTTCATGTGGCAACACACCCAAATGCACAATTCCATTCCGACTTTTAATGAAGCCGGATTTCAGCCGCTTTCAAGGGAGCACCTTTGGGAGGGAGACAGGGGGGGGGGTGTCTCTGCTTTTCTTCCCCCGTCCTGCCTCCCGCAGGCAGAATTTCCCACATCCTCCAGTCCCCGAGAGTTACCCCAGCTGCACCCGCAGCCAGCCCAACCAGCCGCATCGCTTCTCTCGCACCCTCCTCTCCGCCACGTCGTTCACACTTCTCTGCATCCTGCCATCTCCCCCCCCCCGTCCTTTCTTCCCCCCTCTCGTTTCTCACACCTTTTCTGCGCGCCCCCCTCCCTGTTCTCGCACCCCCCTCCTCCCTCATCTCACCCCACTGCTTGTTCCCCCCCAACATCTATCTTTAGCTCCCCATGGAAACACACACTCAGTTTGGGGGGGGTTTGTGCTGCATGGCGAATCAGTGTTTGTGGAAAAATCCCAAAGGCTGAAAATTCGGTCTGGGAGGGATCATGAGAGAAGTTTGCTAGCTTGTTCTCTTCTGGAAGGAAACTTTCCCCCTTGTAGAAGAAGAGGAAGGAGAGATTGGATTGATACCCCGCCCTTCACTACCCGAAGGAGTCTCAGAGCGGCTTACAATCGCCTCTCCCTTCCCCTCCCCACAACAGACACCCTGTGAGAGAGGCGGGGCTGAGAGAGCTCTGACAGAAACTGCTCTTTTATGAGAACAGCTCTTGTCAGAACTGTGGCTTGCCCAAGGTCATCCAGCAGCTGCGAGTGGAGGAGTGGGGAACCAAACCCGGTTCTCCCAGATTAGAGTCAGCGCACTTAACCACGACATCAAACTGGCTCTTGTAGGGTTCCCAACCTCCAGGTGGGACCTGGGGATCAGTCTACAACTGACAGAGATCAGTTCCCCTGGGGAAAAAATAGCTGCTTTGAAGGGTGGACTCTATGCCGAGGTCGCTCCCCTCCCTAGACTTTACCTCCAGGTCTCCAGGAATTTCCCACCCTGGAGCTGGCGACCATACTATTCAACCTTTCCTCTGTGCCTCATGATTATTTTCTTCAATAAGCATTTCCCTCTCGCCTTTGAGTCCAGGCCTAGGCAAGTGAGACTGCAGCGCTCCACATACAGAGGGCTGGGGGGACGTTCCACCCAGGGCCCTTCTGAGCAACTGCCTTGCATGACTCGAGCCAGTGAGCCATGTCTCAGGGAGGCCAAACGAGGGCCTGACGGGACATGCTGGTTTCCAAGGACTTGATTCCCTGGACCCAGCTTTGTTTCCCCACAGCCATAGAACAGATGCAGCGAATGGCTGTTCAAATATACAGGGGAGGTTGTGGGGGATGCGATGGCTGTCATGAGAGGAGGGAGGGCTCCGGCCTCTGCCCCCCCAGGTATTTTCCTGCCCTGCAACAGATCCGGGGGAGTTAATTCCCTGTTTTTGCTGCCCCATGTGGAATATTCGGTGTATGCCGAACAGCAAAGACAAGGAAATAAAAGTCCATCCCAGCATTGTTTTGGTGCAGAGAGAGAAGAAGAAGAGGAGGAGATTGGATTTATACCCCGCCCTTCACTCGGAGTCTCCGGGCGGCTTACAAACTCCTTTCCCTTTCCTGTCCCCACAACAGACACCCTGTGAGGCAGGTGGGGCTGAGACAGCTCTTTCCAGAACTGTCCTTGAGAGAACAGCTCTGACAGAACTGTGGCTTGCCCAAGGTCATCCAGCAGCTGCGAGTGGAGGCGGAGTGGGGAATCAAACCTGGTTCTCCCAGATTAGAGTCCGCGCACTTAACCACTGCACTAAACTGGCTCTTTCCTGTAACAGCATTCCACGTCCAAATGGGCTCTCCTGTATTTTTTAACAGCCATCTCCTGGGGCTGCCGTGTGGCTGTGTGGAAACAGAGCTGGGGCCGGGGAGCCCAGGACCAAGTCTTTGACAACCAGGACGTCTAGTTTGGCTCTCCGTCCCAGGACCGGTGTCCCTTTTAACCTCTCCGTCCTTTTTGTCTGGGCCAGTTTGGTGTAGTGGTTAAGTGCATGGACCCTAATCTGGGAGAACCCAGTTTGATTCCCCTACTCCTCCACTCGCCTTGAGTCAGGCCCTCGGTCCATCAAAGTCAGTATTGCTGGCTCAGACCGGCAGCGGCTCTCCAGGGTCTCAGGCAGAGGCCTTTTCAAATCAGCTCCTACCCGATCCTCTAATTGGAGATGTCGGGGATTGAACCGGGGACCTTCTGCACGCCGGGCAGGTGCTCCGTCCCCGAACCGCAGCCCCTCCCCGAGGTTCCAGAACGGAGCCCATGCCGGCTCCGGCTCAAACCATCTGTGACGTTCCCCCGGCACGTCCACCTGTATGTGCTTCTAACTTGATAACCGAGCCTTCGCAGTAGGGCTGGTGGCGATGCGTTTGATTAAATAACATTAAAATAAATGACTTGAAAGCTGGCAAAGGCCGGCCCTGCTGTGCAGCTCAGCTGGTGTCCTGCGCTTCTTGGAAAGGCACTCCTCGAGAGGTCCCTCGCCGCTCGTCTGGTGCTGGAAGCGGAGGCCGCAAACAGCTGGGCCCCCCTCTCCAAAGCGCGCGTCTTCGAGAGCCTTGCCCAACGGAGCCCTTGAGGCAGGAGCACCGTGCTGCAGGGAGAGGGGGGAGAAAGAGAGAGAGAGAAGGAGAGAGAGAGAGAGACAGGGAGGGGGAGACAGAGGCGGGCAGAGCTCCCCTCCCGCGATCAGGGATGGCCTCAGGTTTTTTCGCCCACTAGGCGAGGATACGTTCGGGCGCCCACCCCCCGTGCGGGGCAGGACAGGGGTGGGCACCGGAGCCGCAGCGGGCAGGCCAAGGGGACAAGCTGCAAATGCAGGCGGGGGTGGGTGGGATTGTTCGAGGGGAGGGGGCCTGTGCCAGGCTGCAAAGGCGCTCCAAAGAGACCACGGGGGCGGCAGAAGGCGAACGGCACTTTCCCGTTGTCCCGGGCTGTTCCCCGCACCTGTCCCTCCCACCGCCTCCTTCTCTTTCTGTCTGGGGGGGCTGCAAAGAGGGGAGACTCTTGCCGGGGATGGAACAAGAAGCCGGCAAGGGAGGCTTCCTGTGTGGGGCGAGGAGGGGACGAGGCCGGCCGGAACGGCGCCCTCGTCGAGCCGTCGCCCTAGGCGGCAGTCTAAAATTTAGCAACAACGGGCCGGCCCTGCTGGTGATGGGTAGAACATCCAGGGGTTCAGAGTTGCCACACCTCTTGGCCGAGAGGCATTCTAGTCTTGTACGGAGTTTGGCATCTCCCCCTGCAGCGACAGAAATAAGGAGCCCTGGGCTGGTCCAAGAGGAATCCAGATCCCCCCATCAGCAGGGGCCTCCATTCGATGGGTAACTCTCCTGCAGACATGTGTGCCATTCCTGTCCATTTCCATGGGGCTGGGTGGTGCTCTGCAGGCTGTCTTTATCTCCCCCCCCCGTGCCATGGGTCAGTCACTCGGGGTGGCAGCTGGGCAGTGCTTCGGAGCGTCGCTGGCGTGAGCCGTCTGCAGGGGCTTTGCAAAGGGCATGAACCCCTTGCCTGGGTCCTTCTGGGCTCCCCGTGGAGAGTCCCAGGGGGCCTTTGGGGCGCCTGGATTTCTTCGTCCTCCCCCGTAGGAAGATTTTATCTTGTCGCCCCGAGCAACGGACAGCCGTCGCCTTAGTCTGTGCTGCCGCTAGCGGATTCGAATCCAGCTCCCACGGCCATGCTGCGGTGGCTTGACTTGGAACCGGCTGGGGCAGAGTCTAATGTGGTCTCCCTGCGGGGTGTTGATTGGCAGCCTCCTCCGCCCAGCGACTCCTTAGGTGGCCTGGTTGGAGAGCCGTCCTTTTCCCATCCGTTGCAGGGTAATGCTGGAATGTTTGTGGGCTGTGTGTGTTGTGTTCCCCAACCTCCATTGGGTCACCCTTGCATGCACTTCTCCTCTGAATAAGAATGTAAGAAGAGCCCTGCTGGATCAGACCAGTGGTCCACCTAGTCCAGCATCCCGTCCCACATAGTGGCCAACCAGTTCCTCTGAACAGCCAACAACAGGGCAGAGAGGCTGAGGCCTTCATAAGAGAAGAGCCCTGCTGGATCAGATCAGTGGGCCATCTAGTCCAGCATCCTGTCTCACCCAGTGGCCACCCAGTTCCTCTGGAGCAGTGTTTCTCAACCTTTTTCCAACTGTGGCTCCCTTCCAACCTTGTTTCCTTCCTGTGCCCCCACCCCCCGGTCCTACTGGTATAAAGGTAGCTATTTTATATGCCAATAAAGGTGTTGCACTTGAAGGTAGCTATTTCAATGTTTTGTTTATAGATAGCCTGGGGGGGGGCATATGGCTCTGGAGGGCCAACAACAGGGCATAGAGGCTGAGGCCTTCACAAGTACCTAAGAAGAGCCCTGCTGGACCAGACCAATAGTCCACCTAGTCCAGCATCCTGTCTCACCCAGTAGCCAGCCAGTTCCTCTGGAGGGCCAACAACAGGGCAGAGAGGCCGAGGCCTTCCACTGAGAAGAACATCAGAAGAGCCCTGCTGGACTAGACCGGTGGTCCATCTGGACAAGCCTCCTGTCTCACCCAGTAGCCAGCCAGTTCCTCTGGAGGGCCAATAACAGGGCAGAGAGGCCGAGGCCTTCCACTGAGAAGAACATCAGAAGAGGCCTGCTGGATCAGACCAGTGAGGGTCCATTCAGTCCAGCCTCCCGTCTCACCCAGTGGCCAACCAGTTCCTCTGAAGGGCCAACAACAGGGCAGAGAGACCGAGGCCTTCCCTTGAGAAGAACATCAGAAGAGCCCTGCTGGACCAGACTGGTGGTCCATCCAATTCAGCCTCCTGTCTCACCCAGGGGCCAGCCAGTTCCTCTGGAGGGCCAACAACAGGGCAGAGAGGCCGAGGCCTTCCACTGAGAAGAACATCAGAAGAGCCCTGCTGGACTAGACCGGTGGTCCCTCCAGTCCAGCCTCCTGTCTCACCCAGTGGCCAGCCAGTTCCTCTGGAGGGCCAACAACAGGGCAGAGAGGCCGAGGCCTTCCCCACTGCTGCCTCCTGTCTCTGGGATTCAAAGGCTTACTGCCTCTGGATGTGGAGGCTCCCCTCCGTCACCGTGGCCAGTAGCCACCGATAGACTTAAACAGAATGCTGTGTGGCGGCGGAAAATTGACATGGGTTAATGTAATTGATTACTGGGACTTGGGCCTTATTTGCGGGCCATTTAGTTAATTAGGCCTGGATGGGGTAAATGCGCCTGCTAATTGCTGCTCTTGGATGGCGGCTCCAAACTGCTGCAGGTGCAGCTTGCCACTGAGTGCCTGGCAAAGCTCCGGCGGGGAGAGTCCAGCCCCCTCCCCCTGTTCATCCGGCAGCCCGGCGCCAATGAGAAAAGTCGGGAAAGGACGAGGGAGGGGGTGACCTGGGTGTGGGGCGAGTGGAAAGGGCGGTGGAGAGAGGGAGGCATTTCAAGGGACACGCTCCTGTTCTTGGTGGGTCCTAGCTTAATTCACACACACATAAACACACACCCCCTGCCAAGGTTTCTTGTTCGTGCAGGTCGGGAGGAAACGCCCTGCTGGTACGGGAGAAATAATGGTGAGCAATGTTCCCTCTAAGCTGAGTTAGTGTGAGCTAGCTCACAGTTTTTTAGCCTCTGGCTCACACATTTTAGTCTTTGCTCAGGAAGAAGAAGAAGAAGAAGAAGAAGAAGAAGAAGAGATTGGATTTATACCCCGCCCTTCACTTGAAGTCTCAGAGTCGCTTACAAACTCCTTTCCATTCCCCTCCCCACAACAGACACCCTGCAAGGTAGGCGGGGCTGAGAGAGCTCCCCCGAGAACTGCCCTTGAGAGAACCACTCTGAGAGAACTATGGCTTGCCCAAGGTCATCCAGCAGCTGCATGTGGAGGAGCAGGGAATCAAACCCGGTTCTCCCAGATTAGAGTCCGGGCACTTAACCACGACACCAAACTGGCTCTCTTTTGTGTGCTTTCGTGTGCATGCAGAATTAAACTTGGTTAGTCGTAACTGTGTCCTATGGCAAATTATGGGCCACTCATAGAATTCATTTTTTATGGTTCGGCTTCTGTGCGGAATCCTGTTTCTTCTCCGTCTGCCCACCCACCCGTCCATCCAATCAGCGAGCACTTAACCAAGGGGTGGGGGTCTTTCTAGTACAAATCAGAGGCCGTAGAGACCAACTCAACAACGGGGACCATATTTTATTGAGCAAGAGGTCTTTCTGTAACCTTTTGGGAGGAGGAAGGCTCCCCCCCGCCTTCATTCCAGCACATCCGACTCTTTGTCCCAGTTGGGGTTCTCGCCCCTGGGCTTGGGCCCCCCGCTCTTCTTGGCCACCATGATCTCGCTCACTCCCAGCAGCGTGACCGTCACCTGGGTGGCCAGGGCAATAGCCCGGTATTTGACCAAGAAGGGATCTAGCAGGCCTTCCTTGGTGGCGTTGATCGTATCGGCTTCCTCGGCGACCAACTTGATGCCGGTGTTTTGCGTGCCCAGCTGGTGCTGCACCTCCATCTTAGCCATCACCTGGTTGACTGGCAGCCCGGCGTTTTCTGCCAGGATGGCCGGAAGGGTTTTCAGGGCTTGGGAGAATTCCAAGATGCCGTATTGCTCGGATCCGGGATAATACACCCCTAGAGTGCCGAGCCGCACCGCGAGTGCCATCTCGGTGGCTCCGGAGCCGGGCAAGAGACGCGGGTCGCTGCCCAGGATTTTGTAGATGCAGATTCCATCGTGGACGGCTTCTTCCAGGCAATCCAGCATCTCCTGCGTGGCTCCTCGAAGCACCACGGTGGCCACGGGGCAGGCGGCCCCATCTTGACTGAATACGACCACGAGGGTGCTGCCGATCTCGCTCATGTAGACCCGGCGGCAGTGCCCGATCGCTTCGGGTGGCGGGGGGACCAAATTGTGCTGCAGGGTGGCACCCACCGCCCGGCACAGGCTCAGCAGCTCCGTACGGGACCTCAGCCGCACGACCATGATCCTGTACTTGTTGGCGTAGAAGAGAGCCATATCGTCCAGTTTCCCTCCGACGACGACCGTATCGATGCCGGCGGTGACGACGGCCTGAATGCGCTGCTCCAGCAGTTTCTCTTCGCCGCTGCCAAAGTCCTTCATCTCTGCCGCACTTTGGAAAACGGCGCTGTTCTTTGCTTCCAATCCAGCGGGGCCGAAGGGGCAGGAGTAGGCCGCGATATGGGCCCTCTCCACCCGCTTGACCACCCCTTCGGCCTCCGTGCAGATGACCATGCCCTCCAGGACGCGAGAGCTGGCCGCGTCACCTCCTGGGACTTTGCAGATACGGATGAGATCCGGGTCGAAGGCCGCGCCGGCTTGGGGCAACACTGAGACACAGGCCTTGGCAACTAGTCTGGACAAGAGCTTCTGGTGGCCAAAGACCTTGCTGCCCACGATGGTCTGCAGGACCCAGGCCACCTCGTCCACGTCACGTGGCTTTTTCAGAACGTGGCAGGCGAGGCCGGGCAGCAGGCGGAGGGCTTCCTTACAGGCCATCTCGTAGCCTGCACGGATGTGGACCACCGGGAGCCCGGACCGCAGGAGTTTCTCCGCGTTCTCCAACAACGCCCCGGCCAGGAGGATAACGAAATTCGTGCCGTCGCCCGTCTCTTCCTCTTGGGCTTCGGCGGCAGTGCGCAGCAGGCACGCCACGGGGTTTTCCAACTCCAGTTCACGCAAGATGGTGGCCGCCTGGGCGGTGTGGAAGCTCTTGCCGAGATGGTTGACCACCAGTTTGTTGTGGCCCATGGGGCCGTAGCAGGTGCGCAGCGAGCGCACCAAGGCTTTGCAGGCCGTCAGGTTGCTGAAGAGCGTCTCCGGCAGGCCGCTGAAGAACTTCATGCCTGTCTTGAGCATCTGAGGGAGGCCGGGGGCCGTGGGGACGTGGGCAGCCATCGCCTGGGGGAGAGCGAGAGAGAGCGGCCTTCAGTTAGGGTTGCCGGCTCTGGGCCTTGGGGGGGAGGGATTTCACCGCGGGATCTCCTCAGCTGCCATTTTCTCCAGGGGAACTGATCTCTGTTGTCTGGGAATCCACTGTCATTCCAGGAGGTTAACTTAAACAAGATTAGACCATGCAAAAAGATGTCATAAATAAATAAACTCATATAATTATAAGGTTTATAAGTGTGCTTTATCCCAAATAGGATCGGATTCTGTTTATAGAAGGATCATCGGCTTTGAAGAGAAGGAACGTTCGTGCTTGAGAGAGTTTCGAAGCAGCTTTGGGCGATAGCTTGTTGGGTGTGGATCCTTACTGGTTGCATGTACATCACCCAAATGAAGTCGGGAGGAAGGGAAGTTTCTTACGCAGCAGGAGAATTCTTTGGAAAGTTCTCCTATGTCAGATTTTTCAAGTGTCTGGAAGGGACATCTTAAGAGATTGAATTTTAACTTTTGCTCTGTATGTAGCTGCATATATATTATATCTTATTTATACTTCCCATTATATTTGGGATGAGCTGCGGTGGCTCAAGTGGTTAAGGCGCTGAACTGCAGGCTGTGGAAGGTCAGTAGCTCAGCAGTTCGAGACCCGGGTGCCGCATGATGGGGTGAGCTCCCGTCTCTAGTTCCAGCTCCTGCCAACCTAGCAGTTCGAAAGCAAGAAATTGCAAGTGGATAAATAGGTACCACTTTGGTGGGAAGGGAACAGCATCCCGTGTGCCTTGGTGTTTAGTCATGCCGGCCACGTGACCACGGAAACCTCTTCGGACAGCGCTGGCTCTTTGGCTTGGAAACGGAGATGAGCACCGCAACCCTAGAGTCGGATTCGACTGGCTTTTGAGCAAGGGAACCTTTACCTTTACCTTTATATTTGGGATAAAGCACACTTATGACCTTTATGATTATATTCAGTTTATTTATTTATTACACATTTTTTGCACAGTATAACCTTGTTTGAGTTAACTAGTCATCGTCGTGCCCCCTGTTTACATAACCCACCTGGAGGCTGGCAAACGTACTCAATATTTGGAAGGCTCACTGACGGTAGGGGTGGTCCTGAAGCCATCGACGGGCCCCCAAACAAACATGAACGACCCCAACTTGGAAACGGGACGGCCCTGCTGGTTACCGAATCCCCCTTCTACCCCAGACGGCTCAGGTCTCCCTGCCCCATCTTAGGGCCATGGCCGGCTAGTCACGCTTGGGTACGGCTGCGACTCTACCGGGCTTAACCCATGACGAAGCAAAGACACTAAATGGACTCAAAACCCACTAGTATCTCCGACGGTCCTGGGTTCAACGCTGCTTGGAAATCATACTCCCTCTAACCTCGAAGCTAATTTCCCACCCCATCCCAAGGCACCACGAGGTAACCTACTGGAAGAAGAGACGTCTCAAGAGGTTGGGGACCGATTCGTTATCTCCGACTTGGGTAGCCGAAGCATCCGGTAAACGGCTTCTCCAGGCGGGGTGATGTCACAGTGATGTATTCCGATGGGTGGGGAGGAGGAGGGGAGGAGCTCTCTTGCAAGCCTGTCGCCCCCGGAGACCCCATTCAAGATGTGCTCCTTCTTGGGGGGCACAAATCTTGGCACGGGGTGGGGTAGGCACTACCCTTCCTAAGGCAAGGGGGATCAAAGTGTCGAGACCGTGAGCTCCAGGGCAGATCCGAGCGGGCAGAGTGATCCGCCCATACAGTATAATGGGCCAACACAAAGAAAGCCTATTCGGAGTAAGCCACTTTGATGTCCCTGGGGTGAGAGGGAAGTGCGTAGAAATGCTTAAATACATAAAAATTTGAAAATACATGCTCCTTTGGGAGAGCGGGTATGAATTAGAAGAGAGGAAGAAGAAGAAGAGGAGATTGGATTTATACCCTGCCCTTCACTACCCAAAGGAGTCTCAGAGCAGCTTACAAACTTCTTTCCCTTCCCCTCCCCACCACAGACACCCTGTGAGGTAGGCAGGCCTGAGAGAGCTCTGACAGAAACGGCTCTTTTTCTTTTTTTTTCAAAATAGTTTTATTCATTTTACATTAACAACAAAATTAACAACAGGATAGATGCGTACATATAGCCTGCATATATTATTCTATACATACAAATAAATATGGCTCTATATAGTCTAGTCTAAGGATGCTGTTTTCCAGTGTCTTACAAGTCCAACCTTTATGACATGAGAGCTTAGAGTTTAATCTTAAAAAGTCTAAAGAGTGATACTTTCCATTACATGCCGTCCGTACAGTATGTCTATAATACCTTTGGAGATTGCTAAATGAGGTGAGGAGTATTTATTACATCCGGTATTGTTGCTTTAGTGGTTAGTTGTGCTAATATGGGAGACCATAAACTTGTAATATCATAGAAGAGAAACTGCTCTTTTTCAAGAACAGTTCTAACAGAACTGTGGCTTGCCCAAGTTCATCCAGCAGCTGCAAGTGGAGGCATGGGGAATCGAACCTGGTTCTCCCAGATTAGAGTCCGCACACTTTACCACCACGCCAAATTACTGCCACAGATACGGTTGCCAAGTCCAGGCTGGGAAATGCCTGGACATTTGGGGAAGGTGGGGGGTGGAGAAGGGGGGGGTCTCATCTCATTAGGATATAATGCCACAGAATCCAGTAGGGTTGCCGGCTCCAGGTAGGGAAATGCCTGGAGTTCTGGGGTGGAGCCTGAGGAGAGCAAGGGTTGGGGAGCGGAGGTACTTTAGTGGAATACCATGCCACAAGGTCCGCCTTCCAAAGTGGCCATTTTCTCCAGAGGAACTGATCTCTGTTGCCGGGAGGTCAATTGTAATTGTGGGGGACCTCCAGCCTTTACCTGGAGGTTGGCAGCCCTAGAGTCCACCCTCCACAGCAGCCGTTTTCTCCAGAAGAGCAGACCTCTGTCGTCCGAAGTTCGACGATAATTCTTCTGGGATCTCTCCAGACTCTTCCTGGGAGTTGGCAACAGAAGCGTGAAACGGAAGGCCCGGTTTCCAAGGCATTTTACCGCCTGCAGGGAAAATCCAAACGGTGCCCCTTTCCCGTTACCCAAGGCCTGATATAAAAGTGGCATTGGCTGAGGCCAAAGCACTCACGCCCAGGAACGGTGTTCCCTCTAAGCTGAGTTAGTGTGAGCTAGCTCACAGTTTTTTAGCCTCCGGCTCACACATTTTTGTCTCGGCTCAGGAAGGGTGTGGCTCCAGAACAAACTAGTTTATGCAGCAGCCGAATCGCTCGCTCACGACTTGAATGCCAGCAGCTCCCAAAGTAGGATTTTTGCTCACAAGACTCCACAGCTTAGAGGGCGCATTGCTTGGGGCTTGTATAGCATCCCACTGAAATGGGGCTGCGTGGTGTTTTCATGCGATGCCACACGAGAGCCAACCTCTGGGAGTCACTCCCTGCCCCCCCTGCCTGGCATGAAGCGCAGTTCATCAGGGTGCCTTCTGGTGGAAATACAAGGCCCTTCCCTTTCTTTCCAACGGGGTTGGGGGCTGAAAACCATGCCTGGTGGTGAGGGGGAGGGGGTCAGCAGTGCTGGGGGGGCAGCAGTGGGAGGGCTTCTGGTGCCCTGGCCCCACTGCTGGACCTCCTGATGGCACCTGGTATTTTTGGCCACTGTGTGACCCAGAGTGTTGGACTGGATGGGCCCTTGGCCTGATCCAGCATTGGCTTCTCTTATGTTCTTATGTCTCTCTCACCTGAAGGGTCTTCATGGCCTGCATGGAAAGTGGGCTTAGGGATGGAATTGGGCAGGCTTTGAGGAGGTAGGATGAGGGGAAAACGAACGTGATTTCCGAACGTGGGTTCTGACATTTCCTCTGACATGTTTATGTGCCGACAGCTGTCACTGTGCTTTCAAAAGTTTAATCACAATAGATCCAGATCTCGGCATGCAACCTAGAATCTTCTGATTAGAGAAACTTACAGCAGAAGATATATTTTATAACTGCATTTTTTTATTGTATAAGAAGCCATGGTAAGCAAGGGTCTTATTAGAAGCCCCTGCAGATGGAATTACGATGCAATAAGGATGGAATGCCTACTCGGTCAAGAAGCTGCAAGAGGGACTCCCTTCGCTAAGGTCGGAAAGGATCTCCCCGTTGCCCTGGAGAGCAGGTAAGCAAATGCAGTCCCTGACATATGTGACCAATAGTAAGGCTTAAAGTCAAAGTGATGCTTGTACAACGTTAACTGCTTGGTACCAATTAGAGATTCTTTAATGTGCAAACTACATGTGAGGTCGTTTGGAGTATAAGACCTTTTGGCCTTCCTGGTTATGGCAGGATACGGCTTTGGAATTGCCGAGGTGCCGAGGCACTCAGCCCCCCCTCCATATTCCCTGTTTCACTGCATTAGACCAGGGCTTTTTTTTGTAGAAAAAGCCCAGCAGGAACTCATTAGCATAATAGACCATACCCAACAGCAGAAACTCATTCGCATATTAGGCCACACCCCCATTTTGCCAGAAGTGTGGTCATCCAGCCACACCCACCTTTTGCTTCTTATTCTGTTTACCTTGCTTGTTGTCAAAACCCAGGGCTATTTTTTGTAGCAGGAACTCCTTTGCATGTCAGGCCACATACCTCTAAGGTAGCCAATCCTAATGAGTTTCTGCTGTTGGGTGTGGCCTGTTATGCTAATGAGTTCCTGCTGGGCGTGGCCAACTCGGGAGCCAGCCGGAACTCTGTTCCTGTGCGTTCCTGCCCCAAAATAGCCCTGCATTAAACAGATATTCCTCTAACTCGTTGGACTCTGACTGTGTTTCCAATTCGGCAACAGGAGCGCGCAGGCAGATTTGTGTATCAAAGAGGTGGGTCTCCTGCCTTGGGGGGCCTACAGGAAGAGTTCTGGGGGCACCCCCATCCTTAGGCCTGAAGAGGGATGATTTTAAAAGCCATTGCGGGGAAAAGGAGTTGAGAGACTAACGGTGGTGGCAGCATAGGATTGCCAGGGGGTGGAGCCAGGAGAGGGCGTGGTTTAAGGAGGGAGGGGCCTCAGAATGGGCCAATGCCACAGAGTCCACCTTCCAAAGCAGCCATTTTCTCCAGGGGAGCTGATCTCTGTCAGCTGGAGATCGGTTGTTAAAGCGGGAGATTCTCCCGGCCCCACTTGGAGGCTGGCAACCCTGTGGTGGCAGCTGCCGCCGAAGCAACGATATTTTCATCAGCACAGCCAATCTGATTTCCAGTGGCCTGAGCAAGAGCCCCACCTGCCTCTGTCCACTTTCTGAAAACACTTGGTGGGCTCCGGGATTGGCGTCCGCAGGCCCCATGGTGCCCTGGGGCCAATGTTCCCTCTAAGCTGTGGAGTCATGTGAGCAAAAATCCTACTTTGTGAGCTACTGGCGTTAAAGCTGTGAGTGAGCGATTTGGCTACTGCATAAATTAGAAGAAGAAGAAGAGGAGAGATTGGATTTATACCCCGCCCTTCACTGCCCAAAGGCGTCTCAGAGCGGCTTACAAGCTCCTTTCCCTTCCCCTCCCCACAACAGACACTCTGTGAGGTAGGTGGGGCTGAGAGAGCTCTGACAGAAACCACTCTTTTTCAAGGACAGCTGTGCCGGAGCTTGTGACTGACCCAAGGTCACATCAGCAGGTGCAAGTGGAGGAGTGGGGGAATCAAACCTGGTTCTCCCAGATTAGAGTCCGTGCACTTAACCACTACACCAAACTGGCTCTCTGGAGCAATCCTTCCCTAGCTAAGACAAAAATGTGTGAGCCGGAGGCTGAGAAAACTGTGAGCTAGCTCACACTCACTCAACTTAGAGGGAACACTGCTGGGGACGCCATGTTGGGGTCCCCTGATCTAACTGCCAAACTCTGATCCAGGAGTTTTGGGATGCAGCTATTTGGAAAAGCCATTCCCCCCCCCCCCGCCTGATACCTGGGAGACCCATTGCTTAGCTAACGGGGATGGTGGTGATCGAGACAGACCGGTGCGGTGACTTCCCAGGAGGTAGGGTAAGAGCCCAACTGAAACTGGCGGTATTTTTGTCCTGGTTGAGTCCGATGCTTGAAAGAAAGGCTGCGCAGAAGAAGCCCGGCCCGACGTGCCGTGCATTTGTGAGACTCTGGGGCGTTCTGCCGAAGGGCTGGCATAAGCCTCCGCTCGCACCGTGCCCTCCGCAGAGCAATCAGTCCTCAAGAAAATGTCGTTCCACAAAGCCGTGGCTGAGTCCCCATCCCTCTCTCTTTCGCAGGCTGCTCGGGTGGGTGGGCCAAAACAGGCCTCGGGGCTGAGCACCAGGCCGTCTCTGGCAGGAAAGCGAGGGATGCTTAGAAAGCGATTGGCGGTGCCGTTTGCCTAATGATGCCCCTTGCGTGAAGGCCTTAATGGTTTCGGCGGAACATCCTTTCATTTACCCAGCCCACACGGCTTGCTCAGCAGCAGCTGGACTGTCAGGGGCGACGGCGGCCAAAACCAGCTTTTCTATGAGAGAGAGAGAGAGATGCCCTCCGTTGGGAGTTGGCATTTTGTGGGGTTTTCGGAGGGAGCATGCTCCACAGTTTTCGGGGAAAAGGATAGAAGGCGGGAGCCAGACTCTAAAAAGCCTCAGGATGGTGGGTCATTTCAACAAAATTGGGGAGATGGAGGCACTCTGGGCAGGGTTGCCATCTTCCAGGTGGGGTCTGGGCATCTTCTGGAATTACAACTGATCTCCAGTCTGCATGGGAGGGAAGAAGCTATGGCCCTCCCCTCCCCTCCCCTAACCACACCCACCCTAGGCTTTGCTTCATTTTATTTTTTTATTTGATTTGTTTGATTTCTACCCTGCCCTCTCCGCCAGGGCAGGCCCAGGGCAGCTTATGTGAAACTTGACAGGTAAAACAGCAGTTATAAATACAGCTATGAAAACAAGACTTTAAAGTGCTAGTATCAGTTTCTACGGCGATGGCGAGGTAGTAACAGCAGCGGGCAAACTGAAAAATACAGCCAGCAGTTGTTGTCGCAGTTTGGCAAAGCGTAGGCTGTCGATGGTGGCATCGGGCAACAACTAAGACCCTGTGCCCAATGCTACCACTGGTGCAGTGTTCGCCAGGGCTTTTTTTGTGGAAAAAGCCCAGCAGGAACTCATTACCATAACAGGCCACACCCATCAGCAGGAACTCATTAGCCTATTAGGTCACACCCACAACAGCACAGCTCATTGGCATATTAGGTCACACCCCCATGTCACCAGAAGTGTGGTCATCCAGCCACACCCACCTTTTGCTTCTTATTCTGTTTACCTTGTTTCTGGTCAAAACTCAGGGCTTTTTTTGAAGCAGGAGCTCCTTTGCATGTCAGGCCACACACCCCAAATGTAGCCAATCCTGATGAGTTTCTGCTGTTGGATGTGACCTATTATGCTAATGAGTTCCTGCTGGGCGTGGCCAACTCGGGAGCCAGCCAGAACTCCATTCCTGTGCATTCTGGCCCCAAATAGCCCTGCCTGTACTGTGTCTCAAGACCTGCAATTTGCTCCTTAGTCCGGCTCCGGGTTAGGGTTAGGGTCAGAAAATTAAAAACAAATCAGATTCAAGGCAGAGCTGGGAACCCTGGTGGACATCCGGACGGGTCCCGCCGACATCGGCTCTGGGTCTTCCCCAACTACCGCACTCCGCAGTCTCACGCTACAGCCCCCACTCATTTGGAGTTCTCCTGGGTTTACCGGAAGACAGAGATCAACTCCCCTGGAGAAAACGACTGCTTTGGTCGGCGGGCTCCCCAAACCCCAAGCTCCACCCCCAAATCTTCAAGAATTTCCCAGTTGGGAGTTGTCAACCAGGCCGGCAATCCTTCTAAATGTGGCGGCGGCTGCTGCGACTCCCCAAGAACTGACCTGCTGACCCCCCCTTCCCTCCTCTGCTAAGCAGACACAGGGCGCCTCCAGCTTTGGGACTTGCTTTTATATTCCCCCTTCCTTTCCAGATGTGACTCTGATGCATTTCTAATCTCCCCCCTCCACCATTCCCCCCCACCGCCCTTTCCTCCCCCCACCTTTTCACATGATAATGTCTCTGCCAGAGGCAAAACCGAGGGTATTCTGGCTGTGATTTATAACAAAAAGGTGCTGGGTGTGTGTGTGAATAGTGTGTGTGTGTGGGGGCAGACTGCTGTCCCCAGGGGGGTCATGCAAAATAATGCTTTCGGTCTGGGAGTAGCGAGGCTGCCCCCAGTAGTGAGACGAATTTCTTGGCAGCAGTCCCTCCTTCCTCCTTTCCCTGGGCCTCGTGCTGAAATTGCGCTGAAAGTAGGAGCGTCTGGGCTCTTTCTTTGATAAAAGGGAATCTTGCAAAATCCACATCGAATCTGGTTTATCTTGAGTGAGTCGTGTGCTTCGCTGCTTCCTAAAGGTTGCAGGGTGGAAGGAAGGTTCGGGGTGGTGAGAACCAGGGAGGATTGTGAGGCACTCCAAAGGGATCTTTCGAGGGTGGGCGAGGGGGCGCCAACGTGGCAAATGGGGTTCGGCGTGGCCAAGTGCAAAGTGATGTGCATCGAGGCCAAAAATCCTAGCTATAAATACACGTCGAGGGGGTCCGAAGTGGCGGAGACTGACCGAGAGAGAGATCTTGGAGTTGTAGGAGATAACTCACTGGAGATGTCGAAGACAGGGTGCGACTGCAATAAAAAAAAGGCCAGCGCTACGCTGGGGATAATCAGGAAGGGAACTGAAAACAAATCAGCCAGTATCATCATGCCCCTGTATCAATCGATGCTGTGACCTCATTTGGAATACCGTGTGCAATTCTGGTCACCACACCTCAGAAAGGATATTGTAGCATTGGGAAAAGTGCAGAAGAGGGCAACTAGGATGATAACAAGGGTTGGAACACTTCCCCTATGAAGAAAGGTCAAAGCGCTTGGGGCTCTTTAGCTTGGAGAAAGGACGGCTGAGGGGTGATATGATCAAGGCTTATAATATTACACTTACGCGTGGGATAGAGAAAAAAGTACCTTTCTCCCTTTCTCACAGTACAAGAACCCGTGGGCACTCCATGAAATTGCTGAGCAGTCAGGTTAGAATGGATAAAAGGAAGTCCTTCCTCACCCAAAGAGTCATTAACACATGGAATTCACTGCCACAGGAGGTGGTGCTGGCTACAAGCATGGACGGCTTCAAGAGGGAATTAGATAAGCATCTGGAGCAGAGGTCCATCAATGGCTATTAGCCACAAGTTATAGATAAGGACTCTGGGGCAAGTGATGCTCTGTATTCTTGGTGCTTGAGGGGGGGCAACAGTGGGAGGGCTTCTGGTGTCCTGGCCCCACTGCTGGACCTCCTGATGGCACCTGGTATTTTTGGTCATTGTGGGACATAATGTTGGACTAGATGGGCCATTGGCCTGATCCAACATTGCCTTCTCTTATGTTCTTAAGGTTCTGGATTGCGACTCTGTGGCATATCCTTCCTTCTCCAGGGGTACAGCAATTTAGTTATTTATTATATATTTATTTATTAGACTTATACCCTGCCCTCCCCACATAGCACGCTCAGGGCAGCTTCCAACAGACATAAATACAGTTAAAAACATGCAGTTATATAAAACATGGCATATAAAAATACAAAATAAAACAGAAAGTGCAAACACAGAGTGTTTGCAATCAGAATTCAAATTAGATGGTTCATTTACAGAGAAGGTTTCAGCTTCCAGTTGTTCTAAGAAGACCATCTGCTCAGGTTTCTTATGGCATCAGCTAGACGTTTTAAACCCACGGGCCGGGTTCTATGACGGCGGCGGCCCCTAATGGAATGCCTGGCAGAAGAGCTCCGTCTTGCAGGCCCTGTGGAACTGTGAGAGGTTCTGCAGGGCCCTGATCTCCTCTGGGAGCTCATTCCACCAGGTGGGGGCCGCCGCTGAAAAGGCCCCGGCCCTGGTGGTAGCCAGCCTAGCCTCCCTCAGGCCAGGGAGGGTCAACCGATTTGAGACCCAGACCGTAGTGCTCTCTGGGGTATGTACGGGGAAAGGCAGTCCCGTTGCTTGCCCAGTCCTGTAAGAGGTGTAATTAAAACACAGGCCAGAAAGGGGGTTGAGAGAGGATAAAACAAACACCATGGTGACAGCGGCCAATGAAACGACGTTATTTTAATCTGTACAGCCAATCAGGTCTTCAGCGGCCAGTCAGTAGCTCTGCAGAGAAAGAGCCACATTTGGCCCCACTCACTTTCCAAAACCACGTGGTGGCGGCCAAAACTGGTGTCTCTGCGGTGCCCGTGGGTACCACGTTGAGGACCCCTGCTGTAATTAATCCTCCACCGCTGAACAGGGCATCGGGCAGATTTTCTTGCTGGAAACTTATAATTGCTCTAACTGCTGCAGGTCAGGAGGGCAGGGAAACCGGGAGCCGAAGAGCTTTGACAGAATGGATCGGGAGGGCGGATTGCCTGGTCTGACCAGAGGTAGAGAAGCGAAGAAATAAGAACGGTTTGGACACAACAAAAGAAAGAAAGAGAGAAAAGTATCTTGAGGCCCCTTAAAGACTACCCAATTAACTGAGGAAGGATCTTTTGTGGACATGAGTTCACTTCATCTAGTGTGTGAGGTGTGTCCTTGGCAGGTAGATAACACATGGCCATAGAGGAAGAAAACTGGGAAATCGTGGATAAAAGGCACCAGAATGCAAAAGGTAAGTTTCTGTGCCAAGTTCAGTTCTGTATAAGGGAAGAGGGAATTAGAGAAGAAGAAGAAGAAGAGATTGGATTTATACCCCGCCCTTCACTCTGGAGTCTCACAGCGGCTTACAAATTCCTTTTCCCTTCCCCTCCCCACAACAGACACCCTGTGTGGTAGGTGGGGCTGAGAGAGCTCTGACAGAAACTGCCCTTTTCCAAGAACACCTGTGCCAGAACTTGTGACTGACTCAAGGTCACATCAGCAGGTGCAAGTGGAGGAGTGGAGAATGAAAACCAGTTCTCCCAGATTAGAGTCCGCACACTTAACCACTACACCAAACTGGCTCTCCATATAACGGAGATAAGCATATGGAGCAGAGGTCCATCAGTGGCCATTAGCCCAGGTATAGACAGGGACCCTGGGGCAAGGGATGCTCTGTATTCTTGGTGCTTGGAGGGGGGTCAACAGTGGGAGGGCTTCTAGTGTCCTGGCCCCACTGGTGGACCTCCTGATGGCACCTGGCATTTTTGGCCACCGTGTGACCCAGAGTGTTGGACTAGAGGGGCCCTTGGCCTGATCCAACATTGGCTTCTCTTACGCTCTTACGATAGGAACTCTCGGTCTGGGGCAAGGGATGCTCTGTATTCTTGGTGCTTGAGGGGGGTCAACAGTGGGAGGGGCTTCTGGCGTCCCGGTCCCACTGCTGGACCTCCTGATGGCTCCTGGTATTTTTGGCCACTGTGTGACCCAGAGTGTTGGACTGGAGGGGCCATTGGCCTGATCCCACATTAGCTTCTCTGATGTTCTCTTATGTTCTTAAGTGTCTTTGTATATATTTTAGCTCTGGATTCAAGTGTGTTAATGACGTGGGTTTTTGGGGAGGAAGTGACTTTAATGGCTTTAAAATGTGATTTGATTATGGACGTTTTAATCTGCCTTGACTCCCCGCAAGAAAGGCAATCAATCAATCAGTACAATTTTTAGCCGACCTGGTGGCCCTTGTGAGGGCAAGCAGATGGGATGTACGTTTTGTGAGACAAATAAAAACAATTACATCCGTCACTGGCGATTGCGTTATAGCTCCTCTAATGCTAATTTATAGCCGTCATGAGGAAAAAAACCTTAAACTCCATTAAGACCCAGGTGATTAGCCCAGTCCTGTTAGATCTAGGAAGCTAATCGGGGTCGGCCCAGGTTAGAACTTTGGTGGGAGACCACCAAGGAAGTCCAGGGTTGAGATCCAGAGGGAGGTGACGGCAAACCGCCTCTGTATGTCTTTTGCCTTGAAAGCCCTTACGGGGTGGCTGTAAGTCAGCTATGACGTGGCCAGTGTTCCCTCTAAGCTGAGTTAGTGTGAGCTAGCTCACAGTATTTTTAGCCTCTGGCTCACACATTTGTGTCCTAGCTCGGGAAGGAGGGCTCCAGGGCAGTGTTCCCTCTAAGCTGAGTTAGCGTGAGCTAGCTCACAGTTTTTTAGCCTCCGGCTCACACATTTTTCTCCTACCTCGGGAAGGATGTGGCTCCAGAGCAAACTAATTTCTGTAGCAGCCCAGTCGCTCGCTCACGACTTTAATGCCTGCAGCTCACAAAGTAGAATTTTTTTTGCTCACAAGACTCCACAGCTTAGAGGGAGCGTTGGACGTGACGGCACTCTACACGCGCGAAGAGATCCAGCTTCCACCTCTCGGTTTGGAACTTGTGTGGAACCTAGCTGAAGGGACTGGCATGTGGGTATGAAAGCAAGCATCATATTTTTGCGCTACAGATGAGAGTGGAAAGAGGAGGAGGAAAGAGAGGAGGGTTTCCACGCGCAACGGAGCTCCTCAGAACGGTCAAGCCAAAAGCCCTCCAAATCCGGACCAAAACCACCGGCTCAGGGAAAGGGAACTGCAATTTATTGTTCTGATCTTCCAGTTTTAAGGCAATATGAACCCCATGTGTTCGAGGGCGAGAGGTGTTGTAGCGGCGCGGAGGCCTGGGGAAAGCGGGCGACGGCACAGAGGGCTTCCAGGTGAAGGGGACGCACCCTCGCCAGCCGGCGTGAGGCCCCCTTTTGCATCCCTGCCTCCCTCCCACCTCTCTGCCTGAGAGAAGAATCCATTTGGCGACTCGTTAATAGCAACACCCGCGGCTTGCAGGTAGCATAGCATCTTCAGTCCGCTGCCAGGAAGGTAGATTAGCTGGCTGTTTCGCCGGGTCTTATCGGCCCGGGAGCCGTCAGCGGGCCGGGATTATCAGCAGGCTCCCAGCGAGCCCTGTTATTAAGTCCCTATCTTCTGGTTTGCCGCCACTAGCTGCTCAGGCGGTGGCACGGCTTTGATAGACGGGAGTTGGCGACAAAGGAGACCACGGCAAAGGGGAGGGAAACACTGCCTCCTCGCTGTGAAGAACTGGCAATTATAAGGTGCGGGGAAGGACACCTTAACTCCGGGGGAAGGGAGAGGGAGCGTTTCTCTCCAACGGATCACCAGCCACAAGACGGAACCAGGGGTCGGAAATGAGCCCGCTTGCGATGCCAGGAAACGGGGCAGGCTCAGGAGCCTGGTTCTGGGGCTTTCTGACGGGCTCTTTTCTTCTCCGAGCAATTTCCCTTGAAGGCCTACACTTTCCTTGTCATACCTGGCTGAAATGTGCAGTTCGAACAGATATTGTGGGGATGCGGGAGAAAGCTGACAAGGGACACCAGCTTTACAGCTACGGTTGCCAACTTGGGTTGGGGAATTCTGGAGATTTGGGGAGTGAAGCCTGGAGAGGATTTGGGGGGGGGGAAGGAACCCCAATGGGGGTATAATGCCATAGATCAGGGGTGTCGAACTCATTTATTATGAGGGCTGGATCGGACATAACTGAGACCTTGTTGGCCCGGGCCGTGCGCGTCATAAAATATAATGCCAGGTAGCGGAGATATAAATTTTATAAAGGACACAAGCACAAAGAGCCAGTTTGGTGTCGTGGTTAAGTGTGCGGACTCTAATCTGGGAGAACCGGGTTTGATTCCCCCACTCCTCCACTTGCACCTGCTGGATGACCTTGGGCAAGCCATTGTTCTGGCAGAGCTGTTCTTGAAAAAGAGCAGTTTGTGTCAGAGCTCTCTCAGCCCCGCCGATCTCATAAGGGTGTCTGTTGTGGGGAGGGGAAGGGAAATGAGTTTGTAAGTCACTCTGAGGCTCCAAGTGAAGGGCAGGGTATAAATCCAATCTCTTCTTCTTCTTTTTCTCCTTCTTCTTCTAAACTTAAAATAAAAACACGCTTAAAACATGAGCAGTCTTGCAATATTTTGTTTATTTAACGAAGTCTGAGGACAGACACCTCTTGCTCTGTCAAAATGTCGGTGCTGTTGCAATTTCGAGTATGCTGTTCAGGTGTGTATCTGTAAACTGCAAACCTACAATGATGCGGCAGCAGAAGCAGAAATGGAAGAAGAAGAAGACAGCCAGTTCCACTGCGGGCCTGAGAGAAGCCCTCCAGGGGCCTGATTTGGCCCCCGGGCCGCATGTTGGACCACCCCTGCCATAGATTCTACCCTCCAAAGCAGCCATTTCCTCTAGGGAAACTGATCTCTGGAGCATTTGGAGGCCAGTTTTAATTCCAGGAGATTGTGAGGCCCCAGCCGGAGGTTGGCAACTCTAATTTAGAGCACCACCCATCCAATATCTCCAAGGCTGCCGGCCAAGTAGCAAAAACCGAAAGCAAATCTGGTCAGGGTTGGTTTTCTTTCTTTCAGGCTAGCTGCAGAAATATGTATATAGAAACTCCAGTAGAAGGATTTATTGTTCTTAGGGTCATTAAGGCTTAAGGACGCGTGGAGTAACTCGGATGTGTCCTTGGAGCAGTTTGGGATTTATTTCAGGGATTCTCTTGTGCGCCGTGGAGTCGGAAGCGTTGGACTGTTCTGCTGCTCTTGCATTGTTATGCTACGATATTGGAACTCTGGACTGAAATGCCATACGGCTATATCTCGATTCTGTAATCTGTATCGTACAAACGGTGGTATTTGTACAGGTGTCGTTTGCCTTTCCCATCGAGACTCAGTTTATTTGTTTACTACAGGTTTGCTTGGGGTTGGATTTGCACCAGCCTGGGTCAGCTTTTCACCCCTCAGTTCACCTGGCTCATGTGGAGGTTAAGCAGACTTGCTTCTCATCCGCAGCACTTTTGCTCTAGTCAGACTTTCAGGAAGAAGAAGAAGAAGAAGAAGAAGAAGAAGAAGAAGAAGAAGAAGGAGGAGGAGGAGGAGGAGGAGGAGGAGGAGGAGGAGGAGGAGGAGGAGGAGGAGGAGGAGGAGGAGGAGGAGATTGGATTTATACCCTGCCCTTCACTCAGAGTCTCAGAGGGGCTTACAAACTCCTTTCCCTCCCCACAACAGACACCCTGTGAGGTAGGCGGGGCTGAGAGAGCTCTGAGAGAAACTGCTCTTTCAAGGACAGCTCTGACAGAACTGTGGCTTGACCAAGGTCATCCAGCAGCTGCAAGTGTGGAAATCAAACTCGGTTCTCCCAGATTAGAGTCCGCGCACTTAACCACTACATCAAACTGGCTCTGTGTCAGGGGATGCGAGGGGAAAGAAACTCCGTAGAGCTTCATGTTTTCTCCTGTATGGTTTTCTGTACTGGACGTACAAAATTGGGTTTAGGTATCTGTGGCAAAGACGGCCCCTTCTGGAGTTGGGAAAAGGGGCAGGGGTCTTGGTCACAAATACAGAACGGGGGCGAGGGGGCGGGTGAAGGCCAGACTCCATTCTAGTGCTTGGCTCTCTGACCGTGTATGTAACCTTAAAGGGCACCAGGAGGCAGGGGTGATGTGGATTGCCCCCCCCCAGTTATTCAACCTGATGGGGTGGGGTAGAGAAGTACAACCTGGATGCCTGCTCTTTTTTAATAGCAGTGGGGAGGCGGAAGGGAGACATCTCTCAGATAAATGGTGGGGTGATGATGGGGAATGGATGGTCTCCTTCTGCCATAGGACCAGGGTCAGGGATGAAGTCATGGATCGCAGACGTCATAGGGTTGCCAGATCTGGGCTGGGAAATTCCTGGAGAATTTGAGGGGGGTTGGAGCCTACGGAGGCCAGGGTTTAGGGAGGGGTGGGACCTCAGCCTGGTATAGTGCCATAGAGTCCACCTTCCAAAGCAACCATTTTCTCCCGGGGAACCGATCTCTGTAGTCTGAAGATGTTGTCAACTCCGGGAGAAATCCGGGCCCCGCCTGGAGGCTGGCGACCCTACAAGCTGAGCACAAATGCCCAGCCAAACCCAGAGCCCAAAGTATTTCATGCTATGGACTGAGTCTGGCTGGGGGCATGCCATCCTATGAGTACCAGTTTCCCCTTTTCTGCCCAGATCTGGACCACTTGAGGCACTGGTGGAATTGCCAACCTCCAGGTGTGCCCCGGAGACCTCCTGTAATCACAACTGATCGACAGATGACAAAGATCAGTTCCCCTTGAGAAAATGGCTTCTTTGGAAGGTGGAGTCTATGGCATTGCTTCCCTGCTGAGCTCCTCCTCGCCCCAGGAACTCCACCCATATCTCCAGGAACTTTCCAGCTTGGAGTTGGCAACCCTATCAGCTCTGCTTTCCCTCCACATAGAAGATGAAGACCAGGCTTGTCTGGCTGAAGCCCATCCACCTCAGCACAGCCACGGTTGGCCATGGTGCAAAGCATGCTGGGAGTGATGCTAAAGCCATCGCGCAAAGCATGCTGGGAGTGATGCTAAGACAGGGCGCTGGTTGCTTACCCCCATCGTTAATATTACAACTTTAATGAAAGTAGCAGGCAAGGGAGCCAGAGAGGAAAGGCTCGCTTCGACCTGGGGTAGGACGACCGTTGATAGGCGAGGGGAAATATATAAACTCTCCATCACTCTCTTTTCTTTCTCTCGGCAGCCTAGCCTGGCCACACCCAATGAGGTGCTGCTCTCTCGATGACTGACAGATGTACTCCCGCCTCCGCCTTTCAATCTTCTTTCTCCTCCCCGCCTCCTCTGGGTGAGGAAGGCGGCGGAGTGATTGGCAGCGCCCCGCCTCTCTCGTGCTGGTCGTCCCGCCCCTAACCTCCCACCAACCGTCGCTCTTAACCCCCTCCCCACACACACACACACACGCACTACAGCCGTCACTCACGAGGCGGGAAGTCCCTCCCTCTCTCTCGCTTCTCCAGCTCAACGGCTCACGCCCACTTTCGGCTGTCAATCTCACAGCGAGCGCGCCTCCCGTTCGCTAACGTCCCCCCCGTGCAGGGTAAGCTCCTCCCACGCGGCGCTCCTCGCCACGCGATTGGCAGGCCGGCGGCGCTCGGGCTCCTCCCCTCAGCGTTCCCGTTGATCCGTTGCCCGTGGAAACGTTGATGGGTGGGCGGAGCCTCGGAAGGGAGCGCGGCGTCCTTTGAGTTGGAGGGGACAGGTGCGGATTTGGGGGCGAAGAAGGTGGGAGAAGCTGGGGGGGGGGTTTGGTGACGGCATCACCAGGGGAGGGAGACCCACTGCAGGCATTCAGGTGTGAGATGGGGGGAGCGCCTCGGGTTGCCAACTCCAGGTTGGGAAACTCCTGGATATTTGGGGGGTGGAGCCTGGGGAGGGCGGGGTTTGGGGAGGGGCGGGGCCTCAACAGGGTGCAATGCATTCGAGCCCACCCTCTGAAGGGACGTCTTCTCCAGGGGAATCAGTTGTAATTCCGGGAGCTCTCCAGGCCCCACCTGGAGGCTGGCAACCCTGAGAGTGCAAGTAAGGGAGGGGCTTTGCAAAGAGGGCCTGCCCCTGGGGGTGAGCAGGTTTCCTGGGAGCCGAGTTGCCAACCTCCAGGTGGGGCCTGCAGGTCTTCTGGAATCATTTCTGGTTTCCAGGTGACCGAGATCAGTTCTCCGGAAGAAAAATGTCTGCTTTGAAGGGTAGAGTCGGTGGCTCTATACCCCACTGAGGTTTCTTCCTGTGCCCAAACTCTGCTTCCCAGGCTCCACCCCCGCAAATATCCAGCTACCCAGAGTTGGCAACCCTGCATAGAAAACATCCAGCTGTCTGTACAAGCATGTGGGTACCTTTCCTAGCGGTCTACCTAGTCTTATCCTCTAAGGAGCTTGGTTCTCTTCATACAAGAGCCCTGCCAGGTAGGTTAGACTGAGAGAGCAGGCCTCAGTCCACACAGGACACAGTTGGGTGTGGTGGTGAAGTGCACGGACTCTAATCTGGAAGAACCGGCTTTGATTCCCCACTCCTCCACTTGGCAGCTGCTGATGTGACCTTGGGTCAGTCACAAGCTTTGGCACAGCTGTCCTTGAAAAAGAGCAGTTTCTGTCAGAGCTCTCTCAGCCCCACCTCCCTCCCAGGGTGTCCGTTGTGCAGAGGGGAAGGGAAAGGAGTTCGTAAGCCCCTCTGAGACCCTGAGTGAAGGGCGGGGTATAAATCCAGTCTCTTCCTCTTCTTCAGGAAGCTTCATGGCTGAGTGGAGATTTGAACCTGGGTCCCTCCGATCCTAGTCCAAGACCCTAACCACTACACCACGCTGGTTCTTTGGGCCATAGATGTAACAGTGAAGGGGGGGACACCAGAGATGGATGAGGTCTGGGTGGGCTGAAACACGAGGCAGGTGAAAGTGGAGAGCGAGATACGGGCACTTAGGTTGGGAAGCTGCCAGGAAATGGGGGACTGGATTGCGTGGGCACGCTTGGCAGCGGCTGTCCGAGCACAGCCCCTGCTAAGGCAAAGGTTGCGCATGATTGGCAGAGTAGCAGGCATGAAGGGAACGCAGTGGGCAGGAGGTGACGGGCAGCCAGAGAACGTGCTGTGCGCCGTGTGTCCCCTAATGGCTCTCGGTGGCTTTTACAGAATCTGAACGATGAGTGGCCGGCGGCGTGGCACGCCCGGGGACAAAAAGGGGCGCCGGAGTGCTGGCCGCGGAGCCCCCAGCCCTGCACCAAAGAGCGAAACGCCTCGAGAATCGCAGGCGGCCATCGATGCGGAATCTGCTGGTATTTCCACTCAAGTGTTTCCGTTGCGCTTCCGGGCCCCGGGTTGTGCTCTGATGCCTGTCTCAAGTGTTTGGCTTCCGCAGGCTCCTTTCGGCCTTGCACTGAAAAGGAATCCACATTTTGCCCCGTCGAACTATATTCTGGGCTTAGTTCTGCAAAGCGAGCCCAGGGGCCTCTGAATATTTTCCTGCCTTTGCTGGCCGGGGGAGCGCTCAAGCCCCTCTCCCAGTCTCCTCTGCTCTGAGCTGTGGTATGAAAGTTCACCAGCCGTTTCTCACACCCTCACGTCTCCCTTTGTAGCCACAAAAGCCAAAAACTTGCCGTGACAGAAATATAAGGAGGAAGTTGTGCTTCTCAGGGTACCGGTTTTGCACCTGTTACCAGGTTTCGCACTTTTTTTGTGAGGTAGTTCCCAGACTTTCCTTAGAAGCGGGTGGGTCCCGGTTTAGGTCCTTGGGAAACCTTGGAGTCAAGATACAGATACCCCTTCCCAGTGGCCTTTCTCCCCCTGATCCAACGGCCCCCTTCTCTGATAACTGGTAGAGGAGGAATTGTAGTCCACAGCTCCGGACAGTCCTCTGCTGACCTTTAGGAAAGGGGGATTCCTTCATAGGCAACTTCCACCTCCTTTTCTCTTCGGGCCTCTCCTAGTGCCGTTTGCAGACATTATCAAAAATTTCCACGTGGCACAGAAGCACTGTTCCCTCTAAGCTGAGTTAGCGTGAGCCAGCTCACAGTTTTTTAGCCTCCGGCGCACACATTTCTGTCTTCGCTCAGGAAGGATGTGGCTCCAGGGCAAACGAGTTTATGCAGTAGCCCAATTGCTCGCTCACCACTTTAATGCCGGTAGCTCACAAAGTAGAATTTTTGCTCACAAGACTCCACGGCTTGGAGGGAGCATTGCCCCAAAGCCCGGCGTCCTGAAGGGCGGCTGAGCCAAGCGGAGGGTATTTGCTAGCTGCAGGAGAATGTCGGTGTGTTCCTAACTTTGGAGGCCCGTCCCGCCGACAGCAATGCAGTGCGGGGTCGAGATGTTTTTGTGGGTTTGATATTTGTGCCCCCCTCCCCCATTCCCGATGCAGCAGGTGATATGTGGGTGGCGGCAGTGGGGACTTCAGCACGCAGCCCTCCTTATCTAGATTGGGGTTCTTGTTTGTGCTGCCTGAATTATGCAGACGAAGAGAGGGAAGGTATTTTTTCCTGTAATTTGCATAATTCTAGATTTCTTTTATTAATGTGACGTTTCCAGTATAAGGGGTAACAATAGTAAGGGGATACAAACAACCCGGACAGAAGATAACGGAGAAGAATAAATTAATACCGGGAGCCGTAATTGTTCCTCCCTCGTGAATCAAGGCTTGTTGTTAACGGCGGAGGACATCACAGGATGTCTTAGAGGAGGAGGGTGAGCCCGTCTACCCCTCCTGGGCGGCTAATTGCCTTTTCCTGAAAGAGGGGGTCGGGCCCACCCTTCCCTCAGCCAGGCCCTAATTGGCCTAATTCTGATCTAAGGATCTGGGATTTGTGTGACCTGGGTGAGTCAGAGCGTCCCCGCGAGACCTTTGTCCTTGCTTCCTGCCTGCATTTGCGGGACTGAAAGCCCTGCCGGTGGAGATTGGTCTCTCCTTTCTTTCTCGGTTTGAACCTCCGAGTATTTTCAGCCTCTTTCCTTTCAGAGAGGGCTCTCGTAGGCAACTTCCCGCCCGAGCCGCGTATCGCAACCAGGCCCGCTGGTCGCCCGCCATTGTCTTCCTCCGGCGTGTTACCACAGTAACCCATCGGGATTTCCAGCGGCAGCTCTTCAAAGCTCCAACTAGCTCCCGCGTCCTGGCAGTCATTGGTGCCTAATGTAACGTGCACGCAGCCGGCTCGTCTCAGCCCCGCTACTCCAATCCAATCTGCCACGACAGGCGGGGAACTGACATCTCCTGTCAGGCGGCTGAACGCCGTCTGAATCGGGAAACGCCGCCGCGGTGCGCACCCTGCGAGCCGGAGCCGCGGGAGGGTTTTGTTCAGCGCGGGCAGGGAGTTTGATTGTGGAAGAGGGAACACGGGAGGGGCGGGGAGATGAAAGGGGCGCGGGGAGAGAGCGGGCCGGGCTGAGGCCTGGGTGGGATCCTCCCGGAGCGTCACTCTTCAAACGCGGGAGGGCTCGCTCTCAGCCCCTCTGTCGGTCCCTCGGCCAGTTCTTCAGGGCCAGTTCCAGGCGTGGCTTTCTGTTTGATGTTGGTGGCAAACCGCACAACAGACATTGCTCTGAATCCGCCCTCTGTTTGCCGAAAGGGTCGCGGGCGGGAAGGCCCAAAGTGTCCTGTTCCCTCTAAGCCAAGTTAGTGTGAGCTAGCTTGCAGTATTTTTAGCCTCCGGCTCACAGGCTTTTTTGTCTTCGCTCAGGAAAGGATGGCTCCAGAGCAGACTGGTTTATGCAGCAGCCGAATGGCTCGCTCACGTCTTGAAGGCCAGTCGCGCACAAAGGAGAATTTTTTTGCTCACAAGACTCCATGGCTTAGAGGGAGCGTTGCCCAAGACTCTTCTTTTTGACAAAGGTGGACGTAGGCCAAGAGAGGGCCCCGACTGTCTTTCCTTCTCCTTCCGCCAGCTGCAAGCGGGCATGTGCGGGTGTCTGTCGGGGTCTGACCCGGGAGGGGAAGCCGAGAGGCCGTTGGGGTCAGGCAGGCTGGCAGAAGAGGCGCCCCCCTCTTGCTGATCGGCTGGGTGGAAGTCCCTCTCTGGCTTCCGTGTTACGAAGGTGGTGGAACAGACGATACGTCCTTGTGCTGAGTTCCTGCTCACTGCATTCCAGCTGCTGATCGACAGGGTGCCTCTGAGAGGGGGAGGGCGTTTCCCATGGGGTGGCCCTGATCCAGATGCTGGTAGCCAGGAGGGGAAGGGAAAGGAGTTTGTAAGGTTTATAAGATTATCAATGATCGAGGTTTATAAGATTATGAATGGGACTGAGCAGGTTGAGAAAGAAGTACTTTTCTCCCTTTCTCACAATACAAGAACTCGTGGGCACTCCATGAAGTTGCTGAGCAGTCGGGTTAGAACAGATAAAAGGAAGTCCTTCTTCACCCAAAGAGTGATTAACACATGGAATTCACTGCCACAGGAGGTTGTGGCAGCTGCAAGCATGGACAGTTTCAAGAGGGAATTAGATAAACATATGGAGCAGGAGTCCACCAGTGGCTATTAGCCACAGGGTATAGATGGGAACTCTCCGTCTGGGGCAGGTGATGCACTCTATCCTTGGTGCTGGAGGGGGCAGCAGTGGGAGGGCTTCTGGTGTCCTGGCCCCACTGCTGGACCTCCTGATGGCACCTGGTATATTTTGGCCGCTGTGTGACAGAGTGTTGGACTAGATGGGCCATTGGCCTGATTCAACATTGGCTTCTCTTATGTTCTTAAGCTGCTCTGAGATGCCTTTGGGTAGTGAAGGGCGGGGTATAAATCCAATCTCTTATCTTCTTCTTTTGTAGAAAAAGCCCAGCAGGAACTCATTAGCATAATAGGCCACACCCCGCCGCAGAAATGCATTAGCATATTAGGCCATACCCCTGACAGGACAGCTCACTAGCATATTAGGCCACACCCCCATGCCTTCCCTTGGCTTGCCTGGGCAAGCCCCCCCTTGAAGGGAAGGGAAGGCAGTTTAAACGGCCTTCCCTTGGTTTGCCAGGGAAGGGGTGTGGCCTAATATGCTATTGAGCTGTGCTATCAGGGGCGTGGCCTAACGTGCTAACGAGTTTCTGGCTGTAGTGGGCGTGGCCAACTCTGAAGCCAGCCGGAACTCTGTTTCTGTGCGTTCCTGTCCAAAAATAGCCCTGCTGGTAGCACCGAAAAAGCCCCGTGAAGCAATCCGGCCGTCCCCAGTCATGTCTAACTTGGCACAAAGCCCTACCTGTGTTTGGATGAGGCTGGAAACCGAGGGGTAAGCACCAGAGCTGTGCTGGTCTCTCCTGGCGAAGCAGGGCGAGACAAAGAGAGATGAGACAGCAGCTCCTCTTCCCCCGTCTGGAGGTTGAGAAGGCAAGAGGGCCCCCGTGGGTGTGGGGAGGGCCGAATGCCTTGCGCACCTGGTTGGCCCAGGACGTTCTTCATCTGTTTCCCAGGCAGGCTCTGAGACCTGGCACCGGAATCCCTGCACCTCTGCTCATTGCCCAGGGCACCCCGAGAGTAAAGGGGACTGCTTGGGCCTCCAAGGGCCCCATGAGAGCAGCAATCCGGGTGGCTTCGTTCCCGCGCTCACCCGAATGGAGTGTTGGAAAGTGCCGTGAAGTTGCGGCTGACTCGTGCCGACCCTGGTGTGTGTGTGTGTGTGTATCTCAAGCAGTGTTCCCTCTAAGCCGAGTCCTTGTGAGCTAGCCCACCATTTTTTTTAGCCTCCGGCTCACGCATTTTTTGTCTTCGCTCAGGACTGATGGCTCCAGAGCAACTAATTTATGCAGCAGCCAAACCGCTTGCTCACAACATTCATGCTGGTAGCTCACAGAGTAGAATTTTGCTCACCAGACTCCGCAGCTTAGAGGGAGCGCTGGTCTCAAGGCAAGGGACGTTCAGAGGTGGCATGCCGTTGCCTGTCTCCGCATCACGACCCCGGGTGTTGCTTGGTGGCCTCCAGGGTTCCCTCTAAAATGAGTTAGTGTGGACTAGCTGACAGGTTTTTTAGCCTCCGGTTCACTCATTTTTGTCTTAGCTCAGAAGAAGAAGAGAAGATAAGAGATTGGATTTATACCCCGCCCTTCGCTCAGAGTCTCAGAGCGGCTGACAAACTCCTTTCCCTTCCCCTCCCCACAACAGACACCCCCTGTGAGGTAGGCGGGGCTGAGAGAGCTCTAACACAAACTGCTCTTCTTCAAGAACAGCTGTGCCAGAGCTTGTGACTGACCCAAGGTCACACCAGCAGGTGCAAGTGGAGGAGTGGGGGAATCAAACCCGGTTCTCCCAGATCAGAGTCCGCGCACTTCACCACCACAGCAAACTGGCTCAGGAAGGATGGTTCCCCAGAGCAAACTGATCTCTGCAGCAGTGTTCCCTCTAAGCTGAGTGAGTGTGAGCTAGCCTACAGTTTTTTAGCTTCCAGCTCACACATTTTTGTCTTCGCTCAGGAAGGAGGGCTCCAGAGCAAACTAATTTATGCAGTAGGCAAATCGCTCGCTCACAACTTTGATGCCAGTAGCTCACGAAGTAGAATTGTTTGCTCACGAGTCTACACGGCGTAGAGGGAGCATTTCCGAATACCAGCCCTGCTTAGCTTCCGAGATGTGGTGCGATCGGGCTGCCCTGGGCCATCCAAGTCAGGGCGGCATCCCGTTTGCGTGCCCTGCTGGTGCTTGGGCAGGGAGGGAGGGAGTGGGAGGGGTCCGTGGGCGAGGGGGCAGGGCCCCTCCCCGGGCTCCATTGCTTTGGGTGTTTTCTCCCCAGCCAGGCTGTGTTCAGAGCCGGGGTGGGGCTCCACGTGGCTCAGGGACAGATCACAGGGAGGGAAGGCAAGGGGGTGTGTGTGTGTGTGTGTGCATTTCTGCCCGCTTGCACCCCCAAGCTCGAGCCCCTTCCTCTGCTGCCCATCGGAATAACGGTGTGTCCCCCCCCTCCCCAGTTTGGTTTGCCCTGACGTGAGCTTCTGCAGGCAGCTTCTTAGGAACCAGAGAGGGAAAGATGCCAATTTCAAGGCAAGCTCCCCCCGGCCCCGGCCCATTCCCCCTCCCATCTGCCTGGGCGTCTTAGCCGGACCCCTCTGCCTCCCCACAAGCAGCGGGGGGGGGAGAGGGAGTGGGGGCGTCGGGGAAGGAAGGCCGAGCCTTGTCCATCACGCAACAATAGCAGGTGTCCAACAATCAGATGGCGGGGAGGGGAGGAGGGGGGCCTTCCATCTCCCCAAGCTGTCTTTTGTTAATTATGAAGGGCTTCACCTTGCGGAGCTGCAAACGAGACTGCCGGTGGGCCACCGTTGGTGGAGGGCAGAGCTGGCAGGCATCTCTCCGGGGCTGGGGGTCTCATCCCGTGCCTCTTTGCTCGGGCGGCCCGAGGGAGAAGGGCTGGTGGACAGGCGGGCAAGGTTGGGATGAAGGGTGGATACCCACTTGGGGTAGCTGGGGGGGCTTCCTTCCTTCCTTCCTTCCCTCCTTCCTTCCCTCCTTCCTTCCCCCTCCTTCCCTCCTTCCCTCCTTCCTTCCTTCCCTCCTTCCCTCCTTCCTTCCTTCCTTCCCTCCCTCCCTCCTCCTTCCTTCCTTCCTTCCTTCCTTCCTTCCTTCCTTCCTTCCTTCCTTCCTTCCTTCCTTCCTTCCTTCCTTCCTTCCTTCCTTCCTTCCTTTTGGAGAGACTCCTCCAGGCAAAAGGGGGTTCCTCCAGGGCAGTCTTACCTACTTACCGTGATAAGCCAGTTGGCCCCAGAGCCCTTCTGCTGAGTTGGGTTCAGCCTTCCCAGCAGTGCCGCTCTTCTGGGAGTTAGCTGTGCATCCGTTGCCGTTTCTCATCTTGCTTGCTGACTCTGTCCTTTTGGGGCCAGAAGAGCTGCTTCACTGTCCTTGCATTTCCATGAGAGCCAGCATGCGTTTTGCCAATTGCACTGTTGCGGTGCGTGCAACAGTCTTGCTTGTCGTCTCCCAGACCTTTGCTCTGAGAGCAGCCCTGCCGTGGGGCAAGGGAGGTGAGCTGGGAGGCCTTTAAGGGTGGCAGAGTGATGCCAGGCTGGTGTGACCCATGTGGGGCACTGTCCATGGGGACGTTCTCCTGTGCAGGTCTCGTAAGAACATCAGAACAGCCCTGCTGGATCAGACCAGTGAGAGTCCATCCAGTCCAGCATCCCGTCTCACACAGGGGCCGACCAGTTCCTCTGGAGGACCAACAGCAGGGCACAGAGGCCGAGGCCTTCCCCTGATAAGGACACCAGAAGAGCCCTGCTGGGTCAGACCAGTGAAGGTCCCTCTAGTCCAGCATCCTGTCTTATATAGCAGCCAACCAGTTACTCTGGAGGTCCAACAAGAGGGCATAGAGGCCGAGGCCTTCCCCTGATGTTAAGAACATAAGAACCTCAGAACAGCTCTGTTGGATCGGACCAGTGAGGGTCCCTCTAGTCCAGCATCCTGTCTCACGCAGGGGCCGCCTGGTTCCTCTGGAAGGCCAACGGAGCACAGAGGTCAAAGCCTTCCCCTGATGTTCCCCCCCGGCTCTGGGATTGAGAGGGTTAACTGCCTCTGAATGTGGAGGTTCCTCTCGGTCACTATGGCTAGTAGCTGCTCACAGCCTCCTTGAATCTGTCTAGCCCCCCTTTAAAGCTCTCTGTGCCTGTGGCTGTCACGACATCTTCTGGCAGCGAATTCCACATTTTAATCACTTGCTATGTCAGCATTTCCTTTTGTCCGCCCTGAACCTACTGCCCATCGGCTTCATTGGATGCCTTCGGGTTCTAGTATTTTGGGAGGGGGAGGGAAAAGTGTCACTGCAGTAGAGCCTCCTGGTGGATCGTGCCCCGTTGGGTATCTGGGGCGGGCCCCTCTTAGTCCCCTTCCCCTTTCCTCTCTCTCCTCTGTCTCTGCCGTCTCAGTAGAAAAACGGGGGTGGGTGGGGAGAGAAATAACCCCCTCTCAAAACTGCCGCTTTCAATAAGTATTAAATGTCTCCGTGCTTGACAAGTTCTGACACACAAAAAGCTTTATGGGGAAATTAATTGTAATTTGGTTTGACAACACCAAATGTTCCAAAAAAGAGCTGGACTCAAATCTCTTTAAAATTTAAGAAAAGATTTTTAAGAAAAGAATTACCTTTCCGGATTATCCTGATTGGCCCATCGGGGTTTATGTGGCAGGCACGGTTTCCAAACCCATATTTTTTTTTTACGATGCCCCAAACCTCAGAATCCACCCTGTGAGGAAGCGTACAGTTCTGGTACTCCCCTGCGGGTGGGTGGGGGCTGCGTGCAGGCGCCGGGGAACACGATCCAGTGCGCAGCGGGGGCGGTGGTGGTGGCGTTTGCATCAGAGGGAGCTGGGCCTGGAAGGGTGACGACTTCCAAGCTTGCACAGTGCCCCGCTTCCGGCCCTGCTTTGTCTGATCCCACCACGGAGGGAAGGCTCACTTCGGGGTTTTTTTAGAACCACACTCCTGCCCTTCTGGTCCGGTTGTGGATGGCACAGGAAAGCGTGGCCGAGCTCTGAGAATTATGTAGCCTAATTCAGGGGTCTCCAGCCCTTTTGGGCCTGTGGGGCACCTTTGGAATGATGACACGATGCGGTGGGGGCAGCCACAAAATGGATGCCACGGGAGGAGGAGCCAGCAAAAACATGGCTGCTATGGGAGGTGGAGACAGACACAACATGGCTGCCGTAGGAGGTGAAGTGAGCCACAAAATGGGTGCTGGAGGAGATGGAGCGAGCCACAAAATGGCTGCCACAGGAGGTGGAGCCAGCCACAACATGGCTGCTGTAGGAGGTGGAGTGAGCTACAAAATGGCTCCTGCAGGAGGTGGAGCCAGCCACAAAATGGCTGCTGTAGGAGGTGGAGTCTGCCACAAAATGGCTGTCGCAGGAGGTGGAGCCAGTCACAAAATGGCTGCCATAGGAGGTGGAGCCAGCCACAAAAATGGCTGCCGTAGGAGGTGGAGCCAGCCGCAAAATGGCTGCCATAGGAGGTGGAGCCAGCCGCAAAATGGCTGTCGCAGGAGCTGGAGCCAGCCCCAAAATGGCTGCCATAGCTTACCTTCCGGCACACAGTGAAGATCCTTGTTTGAGTCCAGTGTCACCTTTAAGACTAACAAAGTCTGATTCTGGATATAAGCTTTTGTGGGCACGCATGCTTCTTCAGGTACCAGTAGAGATCCTTGTCATGTCGTGGCAGCTGATGCCAAAGCAACTTCAAAAGAAAACTCTGCACAGCCAGTCAAGCCTTCAGTGGCCAGTCAGAAGCCCTCCTGGACGAAAGCCCAATCCATGGGCACCACGTTTTGGATCCCTGGCCTAGGTAGAGCCCAGCGTTACGACGGGCAGGCTTTGTCTGCGGCGTGCCAGGGAGACATGACGGCCCATCGCGCCAGTGAGCCCCGTTTGGGCTACCCAGCGTCTGGCGTTCAGCTCCGTATGTTCTCTGCCTCCCCCCAGAATGAACGGCGCTCCTGATGGTGAAGGGGGGTGTCCTCAGGAAGAGCGTGCCTGGGCTGGGGGGCTAGACCGCTTCTCCGTGCCCGGTGACTCCTGCGCCTTCCTCTGCAGTTCCTGACTTGTGTTCAGGGCAGCCTCTGGCAGAGACCCACAGAGCGATGTAAGAGCTACAAATACTTGGGTTTAATATTTAGTGAAACATTGAACCGGAATGCCCACGTGGCTTCTATTAAAACAACAGCAACTAAGGCATTGGGAGTAATATTGAGATTTTATCGAACGAAAGGGGTTTTCCTAATAGATCCAGCCGTTAAGCTTTGTGTTATTAAAGTCGTCCCTCACATAACTGTACGGGATGGAACTTTGGGGCTGGAAGGAGCAAACATCGGCCAGCCTGTAGACCTTGCAAAATCTTTTCCTGAGGCGGTTACTGGTACCGCGGAAGGGTTCACCTGCAGCCCTAAGGAGAGCAGAAGTGGGCATCCCCTCACTCAGGGCTCGGGCTCACATAGCGATCCTGACATCGGAGTCGAGACATCAACCGCTGCCAAATGAAACACTTAGCGAAATCAGTTACTGTGATATACTGAGCAAAGATACCTAGGCACGTGGAGGCTCTGAGCTGCCTCTCTTAACCACTACATCAGAGTGGCTCTTTAGTTGCTGTAGATTTTCCGGGTTGTGTGGCCGTGGTCTTGGCATTGTGGGACCTGACGTTTCGCCAGCAGCTGTGACGGGCATCCTCAGAGGTATAACACAGAAAGATGGAGTACCCCCTGCGTGTCAAGGTGAGCAGAAAAATGGTAGGCAGGCGAACCCTTTGGCAGTACCAGTAACCGCCACAGGAAAAAAATTTGCAGTGTCTACAAGCTGGTCAATGCTTGCTCCTTTCGGCCCCAAAGTTCTATCCCATACAGTATGTGAGGGACGACTTTAATAATACAAAGCTTAACGGCTGGATCTATTAGGAAGCCCCCCTTCAGTTCGATAAAATCTCAATATTACTCCCAATATTACATTTTGTTCTGCTCACCTTGACAGAGAGAGTGCTCCATCTTTCTGTGTGCTACCTCTGAGGATGCCAGTCGCAGCTGCTGGCGAAACGTCAGGTCCTACAGTGCCAAGACCACGGCCAGACAGCCCGGAAAACCTACAGCAGCTAATGAACTCCGGCCGTGAAAACCTTCGACAACAAAGTGGCTCTGTTGGTCTTGATGATGGCAGCTGGACTCAAACTTTGTTACAGCGCCCAGCAGCATTGAGGAAAGAGCGTGCAGGCGGCTGCGAGTGTGGGAGACGGTGTGGGGGGACGACGACTGTGGGGCAGGCAGGGAAAGGATGTGGAGGCAGATGTGGCCACTAGGGGCAGAGATGGAAGGGTGAGTCGGGTGGGCAGAGGGGCCCTAAGCGCTGTCTGCCCGGGGCCCTTTAAAGCCTGCTGGGGAGGGCAGCCCTGTACCCTTGCGAACGTGAGAGTCCGTCTAGGACAGGGGTGGCCAAGGCGGGATATCAATCGAAGTAAATGAATAAATCCTGGGACCAGTCCGGTTTGTGACGAGACATGCAGTGGGGTTGCCAGGAGACCTGGGTTGGAAAATACCTGGAGACTTTGGGGGTGGAGCCGGGAGAGGGCGGGGTTTGGGTCAGGGGAAGGGCCTCGGCGTGGTACAATGCCCCAGGGTCCGCCCTTCAGAGCAGCCATTTTCTCCAGCGGAGCTGATCTCTGTCAGCTGGGAGTCAGTGGCGAAAACGGGAAATCCCCAGGCCCCACCTGGAGGCTGGCAACCCTAACATGCAGTGAGGAGGGGGGGGGAGATCGGTACGGCCTTCTCCACTCCCAGACGTGTGGGAGCCATTCCCCTTCGGCAGAAAACCCTCTCGGAAAAGGAAAACGAGTCGCCTACGAAAGTTTCCCCCAACGATCAAAGATAACAAACTAATTAACGTCGATTGTTTTGTCAAAATGGGTGGCTGATTTTTTAATCAGCAGCCACAGGTGGTCTCCGGCGCCACCCTCGCTCGCTGTGCCCGGCAGCCGTATTCCAGCAGAAGTGCCTCCCGGCAACCGACGCCTTTTTTTTGTCTCTGAGAAGCACGGCTGTTTGCGGCTCTGGTAGCCGCCGCGTTCCCCGCCTTCCTCCGTGTGGCTTGGGAAGGCCGGATCCCCTCTTTCCCTGCTTCCAACGACACCCTCGAGCTGTGGGTCTGTAGGGCGCAGAATTGGGGGAAGAAGGAACGGCAGTTTGGGGTTGAGTTGCTGGCACTGGCGGGGGGGGACGGCGGCAGTTTGAGCGACCGTGCAGAATGCCTCTCTCCCACCCCCAGACGCCCGCGAGAGCCACTGACTTCCCATCTGGCTTCCCAGCCTGTAGGCAAGAGACGACCAAATATTTAAAAACCAGCATTTTTGTTGTTCTGGGGCAGCTGCCGCGCTCTGCGTCAGAACAGAGCCTTTCCCCACAGGATCAGCCTGGCTGCCCCATCGCGCGTGGGTGGCAGCCTGTTGAGACGGGGCTCACGGAAGTGCCTGTGGTCCAGGACTGGTGCGCCGTGCGTCCTTGTGAGGGACTGTGGGGTGCGCACCTCCCAGATGGTGTGGCCCTGGCCAACGCTCCCTCTAAGCTGTGGGGGTCCTGTGAGCAAAAGTCCTGCTTTCTGAGCTACTGGCATTAAAAGTTGTGAGCGAGCCATTTGGCTGCCGCATAAATTAGTTTGCTCTGGAGCCCTCCTTCCTGAGCTGAGACAAAAATGTGTGAGCCGGAGACTAAAAAACGGTGAGCCAGCTCACACTCACTCGGCTTCGAGGAAAACGCTGGCCCTGACCCCTGGTTCGGGATGGCAGAATGTGGGGTCGTTTGGGCCCGGCAGGTCTTTGGCGATGATCCTGAGGATAGCAAGGGCTCATGTGGCACCACTGACGTTATGCGCTGGTGAACTTTCAGGGAGACTTTTACTTCTGTTTGCAAGACCTGAGCAAGGCTGTCAGCGATCGGACGTTTCTATTTCTTTTCATTTATTGAAACGTCAATATCCCACCTTTCCTTGCGGTCCAAGGTCACTTGCAGAAATAGAAACACTCTTCGCTTAGGTCCAAAAATAACGTCCGCCAACCACAAATCTCTCCCGCCTTAAAAGATATTTTGGAGGTGATTGGTTCATACGATTGCCGTGAGGGGCTTAATGGCAAATGCATACAGGTTACCGTCCTGCATGCTGATCTTTTCACGATTTCGCTGTCTGCCTTGAGTTCCGTATTTTGGTGGAAGGGCAGGATGCACATTTTTAAAAATATATTGAAATACATCTTCTAAGAGACACCCCCCCCCATCGGCCTGTGCAGGCCGGGAGCCTGTGCTCCGTTCTAGGACGGCATCCCCCTTGTGGCATTAAACCCGTTTGAAAAGTCTTGGCTTCCAGGACAGGAGTTTCGCTGAGTCCTGTCCCGTGCGTGATCCCCTTCTCCCAGGAGATGCTCCTCCAGAGCCTTTGGAAAGCCAGCAGCCGAGCCTTCAGGAGTTCTCTGAATTTCCCACGCCTGCGGAGGAAGAGACGGACCTGGTGAGTCGGGAGGCTGCCTTCTGTGCCTGAAGACCCGGGACGGCTGGCGTGAGAGTGGTGGAGCTGCAGGAGTGCTTGTGAGGCGGGGGTTGGATGGGCAGGGGGTGGTGGTGGGGAGAGATCTGAGGATCTTTGGTCTGCTTCCAGGGGGCTCAGGTAAGGAGGGCAGGTAAGGCGTTGCCCCCAAAGCGATGCTGGTGACTTCTTTGGCTTCCCTTGGCATCTGCGCTCATTCCTGGTCTTTGGAAGCTGGGTTATCGTTTGTTCAGAAGTAGGGTTTCCAACTCTGGGTGGGGAGATTCCTGGAGATTTGGGGACAGAGCCAGTGGGTGGGGGGTTTTGGAGGGGGGATGGGACCTGAGTGAGGCATAATGCCACACCGTCCGCCGTCCAAAGCGGCCATTTTCTCCAGGGGACCTGGTCTCTGCAGTCTGGAGGTCAGGTGTAATTCTGTGAGGTCTCCAGGCTCCACCTAGAGGGTTGCCGGAACTACTCAGGAACCTCTTTTTGGAAGCGCGTGCACGGGGGCCCAGATCCCCATATGTGTTTAGAGTCAGCTGTATCAACAGCTCCTTTTTTTGAGGAGGTACGGTTTTGGGAGGGCAGTCCCGTACCCTTGTGAATGCGAGAGTCCATTTAGGACAGGGGTGGCCAAACTTGCTTGATGTAAGAGCCACATAGAATGCCAGATGTTTGAGAGCCACGGGACAGGAACATACCATGTTTTTATTGAAAAATATGCAGAGTTATGTATTAAATGAAAGAGACAAACGCCTTCTCCGAGCCAAGCCAGTCTGCCATTGTGGCGGGGCTTGGAGAACACATTTAATTTTAGATGGGGAGGGAGGGGAGAGATAAAGAAAGAAAGGTGGGAAGAAAGAAAGTGGAAAGAAAGCAAATAGATGGGAGAGAGAGAGAAGTAGAAAGAAAGCAACTTTAAATGTGTCCTCCAGGCCCCCCCACATCCCCACGCTGGCTGGCTGGCTGGCTTGGCTTGGAGAAGGGATTTAAAGAGACAAATACCTCCTGCAAGCCAGCCAGCCAGGGAGGGTCTTTGAGAATGCATTTAAAGTTGCTTTCTTTCTCTGCTCCCCGCCACCTCAAGCCTACCCAAAGAGGGGAGCACACTGGCTGGGGAAGGGAAGATCAATCGGGGAGGCACACCCCCCCTTTGCTTCCCCAGCCGCCCTGCTGGGAGCCGCCCAATATGTGTGAAAGAGCCACGTGTGGCTCCTAAGCCACAGTTTGGCCACCCCTGGTTTAGGACATACGAAGTTGCCTTCCGCCAAGTCAGACCACTGCTGCTTTGGACTCAGAACCGTCCACCCTGGTTGGCAGTGGCTCTGAAGTCACAAAAAGGTCTTTCCCAGTCCCGGCACATGCTGCCTGAGAGACTCCAGGAATCGAACCAGGCACTTCGTGGAGCCGTAGCCCTTCTCCTAGAAGGCTACGCAGGTGCCATGGAGATTGGAAGGTCGGAGGCCAGAGCCCGGAGCACTAAGCATCACGCCACCAGTCCCCAGTCCCCCTTTGGAGATCTGACAGTGCGGTGGGCGCAAGCACAAAACGGCTACCACGAAAAATGTTGCTGTGGGGGGCAGAGGCAGCCACCAAACAGCTGCCACATCTTAGCTCCAGTCCCACAGTGAGGATCCTTGCGCCATGGTGGCAGCAGCTGCTCAAGCAACGTTTTGGAAAACTTGCACGGCCAATTAAATCTCTCACGGGCGATCCCCCCACTTCTAAAAGCACCTGGCAGGCGCCAGGAAGGGTTTTGGCAGCACCATGGCGGCCATGGGCACCGCGTTGGGGACCCCTGCCTCACGCCCGGGAATTGCACAGGGTCAAGCAGACGAGAGAGGGGCGGGCCCCTGAGCAGGAGTCTCGAGCAGTGCTCCCTCTAAGCTGAGTGAGTGTGAGCTAGCTCACCGCTTTTTAGCCTCCAGCTCACAGATTTTTGTCTCAGCTCAGGAAGGGGATGGCTCCAGAGCCAACTAGTTTATGCAGTGGCCAAATCGCTCGCTCACCACTTTAATGCCAGCAGCTCACGAAGCAGAATTTTTGCTCACAAGACTCCGCAGCTTAGAGGGAGCATTGGTCTCGAGCAATGCTCCCTCTAAGCTCTGGAGTCTTGTGAGCCGGAATTCTACGTTGTGAGCTACCGGCATTAAAGTGGTGAGCGAGCGGTTTGGCTGCTGTGTCCGTTAGCTTGCTCTGGAGCCCTCCTTCCTGAGCTGAGACAAAAATGTGTGTGAGCCGGAGGCTAAAAAACTGTGGGCTGGCTCACACTGACTCAGCTTAGAGGGAACACCGGCCTTGAGTGTTGATCTTGCGGGCACTGCTGAGACTTGTTCCTCTGTCCTCTCTTTCCTCCTCTTTCACTTTGGGCCCCATGGGAAACCGAGGCAGCCAAATCAGGAGAGGGGGGGGCCCGACATGTTTCGGTGAGAGTCTGCATTTCGGGCCAGGAAGCTTTTCTCGCCTCTTCGGGGGCGTCGTACAAATCCGTTCTCCACCCGCCCAACCGGTTTGCAAAGGAGGGCGGAGGCTCCTTTTCGTAAGCCTCGCGTCGGTTCCGACCCGACACCGGTTGTTCCGGGACCCTGACGTCTCCTCCAACAGAAACCCCAGAGAACAGGAGCAGAGAGTGGAAGGTTGCCCGTGCGGAATGCAGCACAATTTTGTCGCATTACGGCCGGGAACATCTGGCCCGACACTTCTGTGCCAGATGTTATGTTAATTCCATCCCGATTTCCCAGGTTTTCTTTTAGAAGTCTTGGGAGTGCAAAAAGTCCTAATGTGTTTTGGAAAGAAGTGTGCGCACACAGACACACACATGCGCGCATGCACGCACATAGGCCTCTCCAGTCACAAGCAGTGCCTGCTGCCGGCTTGCCATTTCCATCTTTTACCTCCACCCCCCCACCATCCCTGACCTTAATTGTCTTTTCCCCATTTACCTCTTCCTCAGCCAGGAGTTATATTGTTTCAAGAGCCCAGCTCTGCACTCTGCAGACGCCGCTGCCCTCGGTGATTGTCCTCCAATCATCTTAACAAATTAGCCCTCTTTCCTATCTCTCCGAGAGCCCCTCTGGGGCGACGGCTGGAGAAAGGAGCTCTTAAGTCCAGCGCCGGCCCCCCGGTTCTCTGAGACTTCTGCTCAGAATGCAGGTCAGGTTGGCGGAGGGTGCAAGACCGTCACACTTTGCAGGCAGTGAAAGGCCTGCCTTGGCGACTTGTTGGGGCCCAGGGGCATCTTGGTTGGTGGATCCGTCCTCTGGATCTGTAAGGAGCTTTATCTCACCTGTGTGTTTGCTGAACAGTGACATAAGAACGCAAGAGAAGCCAATGCTGGATCAGGCCAGTGGCCCATCCCGTCCAACACTCTGGGTCACACAGAGGCCAAAAACACCAGGTGCCGTCAGGAGGTCCAGCAGTGGGGCCAGGACACTAGAAGCCCTCCCACTGTTGACCCCCCCCCAAAAGCACCAAGAAGACAGAGAGCATCCCTTGCCCCAGACCGGGAGTTCCTATCTATACCTTGTGGCTAATAGCCACTGATGGACTTCTGCTCCATAGGTTTATCTAATTCCCTCTTGAAGCCATCCATGCTTGTAGCCACCGCCACCTCCTGTGGCAGTGAATTCCATGTTAGAGGGAGCATTGGTGGAGAGCCAGATGTGGCCTCCGGGCTGGAAAGCCTGCCCACCCTGCCATCAGCGTCTTGTTCTTCACCGCCCCACGACTGTGTTGTCGCTGGGGTGACCTGGGCATCCTGCCCTTACTGTCATGTCGGCTGAGAGCGAGGCTGATTTCTCTCACCCCCGTGGGTTCAGTGCCTCGTCGTGTAGTTGGCGCCGTGCCCGTTGCCATCATGGCCCCCATCCATCCCACTCTTGTCCTCAGATGCTCGGAGAGACGGTGCGGCGAGTCTCTGCCGTCGCTGCCCCCTCCGAGGGATCGCAGACACGTATCCTGGCAGCGGGCCAGGGAACAAGAGGCGCGACGGGGTGGTCAAGCGGTTAACACTCCCCTCCCTCTGCAGATGGCAAGGTGGGAGCTCGTGTGCCGCTTGCCGCGTTGCTTCTTTTGGTATAAAACGCCGTCTCTTCACATGCAGAGAGGGGCTTCGTGTCTCTCAGCTCGGCCTCTTTCCCTCTCCGCCCAGAAACCCTGCATCCGACAGCGGGTGGTCCTGAGCGGCCTCACGAAAGACATGTGGACGGAGGAGCACGAGGCCACCATGGATGTCTTCCTGAAGGACGTCACCAAGCAGCTGCTGGTGGCCTACGTGGAGGACGTGGCCGGGCTGAAAGTGGAGCTGGTCATGCCAAGCCAGGTTGGTTTCCCTTGGAGCTCGCGGGGCCTGGTTCCGTAACAGCTGAGACCCGGTAGGGGGCAGTGCTCCGTGGCCAGCTTCCGGTTGGAAACCACAGGACTGGAAACCACAGAATTAGTCGCAGGCGATAGTCGTTGCACGTGTGCAGCTTGGGACCGATGCAAAACACACGAGTGCAGGAAGCTGCCTTCGTCCAGCAACGTCAGTCTCGTCTACTCAGACTGGCAGCTGCTCTCCAGGGTTTCTCAGGCAGAGGTCTTCCACGTCCCCTCCTACCTTGACCCCGTTAGCCAGGGATCGAACCTGGGGCCTTCTGCGTGCCAAGCAGAGGCTCTTCCACTGAGCCACCGCCCCTTCCCCAAAAGGCACCCGTGGACACACGAAGCAGACCCTCGGTCCGTCAACATCAGCCTTGTCCGCTCAGACTGGTGGCAGCTCTCCAGGGTCTCAGGCAGAAGTCTTTCCCGTGACCTATGACCTGATCCTTTAAAAAAAAAAATATTCAGATTTTTACCCCGCCCAGGTAATTACATAAAAAACATAAGTTGCAATTAAAACAAACTATGAAATCATACTGAAGTGCTGGTAGTTGTTGGTGTTCGTACGACGGTAGCAGCCAATAACCGACCTATACAGTTCTCATCTCATAGTCAGCTCTTAGTGTTCAGTTGGAATGTCCTTGCAGGGCTTGCTGTTCTTTAGGCTGTCGATGGCAGTTTCCAGAGTCTAGGGCCCTCTCACTTTCAGCCAACGGATGTTCTTCACTGCTGGTGGTGGCTCCCAAAAGCCTTGTGGAAGAGCTCTGTGTTACAGGCCCTGTGGGGCCCTGATCTCCTCCGGGAGCTCATTCCACCAGGAAGGGACCACCACCGAAAAGGCCCCGGCCCTGGTTGTCGACAGCCTAGCCTCCTTAAGTCCCAGAAGGGCCAACCGATTCTGGACCCCTGACCGCAGTTCCCCTGCTCTCTGGGGAACATGTGGGGAAAGGCGGTCCCTTAGGTATGTAGGTCCTTGAGATACTGCCAGGGATTGAACTTGAGACCTCCTGCATGCCAAGCAGATGCTCTACCACTGAGCCGTGCCCTCCACCCTAGGAACGTGTGCCCCTCTGCGATTGTAGGCAGTCTCTCTCTGTGCCCCTTGGTGTCTGACTCTGGGAACTGATTACTCGCAATCCCTGGATCTGCCCTGCTTCTAGCAGCGAGGGACTCCAGTTCCCCGTGAAAGATAAGAAGTTGGGAGATATTTTTTTCCTTGACAACACACACAAACCCAGAGTTCTGTCCGCACCAGTTAGTTTTCAGAAGGAAAGTCCTTCGTCCTGGTGTGAGCCGCCGGCACACGCCGCTTCTCTGGATCCGCGTGATGGTCGCGGTGCCACAGCGGCTGCCCTGGGCTTTATGAGGCCTAGCGGCACAGCGCTGGGTGCTGCAGAGGTGGGTTGTCGGGGGCAGGCTGTTCCAGAGCTCTTGCCGGCGGCTGCGGGGGTCTTCTTCCAAGCTCCCCTCCGTGCCCGGCTTCATCCGTGTCCCTCCAGGAGCAGAGGCAGCTCACCTACTTCATCCGCCAGCCGAACGCCGAGATCACAGAAGAGACCTTCCACAAGGTGGTGCAGTTTGGCACCGTCCGGAGACCCTACATAGATTCCCTGATGCGCCTGCTCAACGCCGTCTACCTCCCCCGGCTGTTCCGCAAGGCATCTTGGCCCGAAAGCATCAAGAACGAGTTCTTCTCTGAAATCTACCACTTCATGACCTCTCTCACAGGTAGGTCTCTGGCTGTCTGCCTTCCGTCCCTGACCCGAGCTGGACGTTTCACCGGGACCCTCCTGCACAGAGCTGACCGTCTTGTTTCCCTCGTCTGTGGAATTCACCGATTCCCGTCCTCCTTCCCTGCTCCTTAGGTCACGATCCTTCTTTCCTCCAAGCTCTTCTCGCCACATCCTGTGCCTTGCCCTGTTCCTAGGCCATGTAGGGAGGGCTTTCTCCAAGCCCACTGACGGCTCACTTTCCTCTCAGAAGTTGACTGTTCATAGATATTCTTTTCCTTTTCCTCGGTGCCAGTAGCCTGTTGATAACCATTTCGTGGCTTCAGAGGAAGGCAGCCAATGGCTGTGGAGGAGCTTGCTGGCAGACTGGCCTCACCTGCCTTTTGGCTTATCTTGAATATATGGTGGTTGTGACCAGGGCTTTTTTTTGTAGAAAAAGCACAGCAGGAACTCATTAGCATAACAGGCCACACCCATCAGCAGGAACTTATTAGTATATTAGGCCACACCCCAACAGCACAGCTCAGTAGCATATTAGGCCACACCCCCATGCTACCAGAAGTGTGGTCATCCAGCCACACCTACCTTTTGCTTCTTATTCTGTTGACCTTGTTTGTTGTCAAAACCCTGGGCTTTTTTTTTGTAGTAGGAACTCCTTTGCATGTTAGGCCAAACACCCCAAATGTAGCCAATCCTAATGAGTTTCTGCGGTTGGGTGTGGCCTGTTGTGCTAATGAGTTCCTGCTGGGCGTGGCCAACTCGGGAGCCAGCCGGAACTCTGTCCCTGTGCGTTCCTGCCCCAAAATAGCTCTGGTTGTAACTAAGCATAGTATCTCTACACATGCTGGGTTTCTTTGCTATGTTCTTGGTGTTTAGGTTGTTTCCTGTCCTCCCTGTCCATGTCCATGCATCAGAAAAGCTAAATGCATTTGCTTAAACGTGTGAGCAGCTTGAGAACATCAGAAGAGCTCTGCTGGATCAGACCAGTGAGGGTCCATCTAGCCCAGCCTCCTGTCTCACACAGTGGCCAACCAGTTCCTCTGGAGGGCCAACAGCAGGGCAGAGAGGCCAAGGCCTTCCCCTGATAAAGACACCGGAAGAGCCCTGCTGGATCAGACCAGGGAGGGTCCACCTAGTCCAGTCTCCCGTCTCACACACTGGCCAACCAGTTCCATTGGGGGGCCAACAACAGGGCATAGAGGCCGAGGCCTTCCCCTGATAAGGACACTGGAAGAGCCCTGCTGGGTCAAACCAGGGAGGGTCCATCCAGTTCAGCCTCCTGCCTCACACAGGGGCCAACCAGTTCCTCTGGAGGGCCCACAACGGCATAGATGTTGATGCCTTCCCCTGATGTTGCCTCCTGGCTCTAGGATTCAGAGGTTGACTGCCTCCAAACAGGGAGGTTCCCTTTAGTCACCATGGCTAGCAGCCACTGATGGACCTCTCTTCCATGAATCTGTCTAATCCTCTTTCAAAGATGTCTGTGCCTGTGGCCATCACCACATCCTCTGGTAGCTTAACTTATTCTGACTGCAGGATTCAGTTTTCTGCTTTCCCACACAGCCTAGGGGGCAAGAAACAGCGTGGGCAGGGCGGGGTGTTGGAAACCGAGACCTTGGTCAGGGGCCAAGAACAATCTGTGCTGTTTCTTGATTCCCGTCACTGCCACCAGCTCCTGCAGATAGGAGAAAGGGCCTGTGATTCCTGCCTCCCTTCCGAGGCGGGGTCGTGAGGGGTGCCCTCCTTTCCCCAAGGCCCCCTTTAGACACCTGCCACCGGAAAGGGACCTTCCCGCTTTCTTGCACTGACAAAACTCTCTCCTCCCTCGTGGCCTGTCTCCAGACACTCGCTCTAAGATGAGGGGCCGCACCGTTCTCTACATCCCGATCGAGGCTCTGGCCACCAAACCCGAAGTCGCCGTCAAGGACAAAGCCCTGGTCCAGCGGCTGGAGAGTGAGTGACCGGCTGATCTCTGGGGGCCTGGGCTGGAGGGTGGGGAGAGGGGTAACCGGATCAGCATAATGGGAAGAGAGCTGACGGGGGAGGCTGGTGCATCGGCTGAGGCCCGGGCCTTAAGTGAATTAACCTCCAGCAGCATATGAGCCGTATCCATCATCCCCAATCAGGGGAAACTGATTTGTCAGAAAGTGAGCGAGTGCAGGATCCCGTGCTGGTGTTATTAGTTCTGCCACAGGCGTTTGGGGAAGGGAAGCGGGCAGGAGGGCAGGGCAGGCCTCTTCCTAGCCTCCCCCCCGGCACACGCTACCTTTGGGTGAGATTTGCTGTCCCGTCCCCCCATTAAAAATACACCACACAGGGAAGGAAAGCAAGGAAAGCCAGTCATGACCAATGATTCCCTCTAAGCTGTGGAGTCTTGTGAGCAAAAATTCTACTTTGTGAGCGACTGGCATTAAAGTTGTGAGCTAGTGACTTGGCTGCTGCATCTATTGAGTTTGCTCTGGAGCCGTCCTTCCTGAGCTAAGACAAAAGCGTGTGAGCCGGAGGCTAAAAAACTGTGAGCTGGCACACCCTAACTCAGCTTAGAGGGAACATTGCTCTGGAGCCGCATCCTTCCTGAGCTAAGACAAAAAGGTGTGAGCCGGAGGCTAAAGAACTGTGAGCTAGGTCACACGAACTCAGCTTAGAGGGAACACTGGCCATGACGTTTGTGTGGCTTTCCTCTGCGTGGTCTGCATTTGGACAGTTTCCCAGCTATTTTGGCCATTGGGAAAGGTGTTCAGGCTGAGGGAAAGCCAGTCAAGGGGCGCTGAGGTGGAAGCAGCTGCCGGGATGGCCTCCCCAATTTGGGTGCTTTGGGTTTCTGAAGAACATTTCGCCTCTCACAGACTCAGCTTTTAGAGTGCTGCTGTTGAAGAGACCAGTTAGAGGCAGATGAAGTAACTTTGGGGCTCTTTTAAGCTTCCTGCTTGTGACACCTGCCCCCCCCCCCCGCCATTTCAAAAGGGAATTGTGGTGTGCATTGCAAGGTGGGGGTTGCTTCCCTTTGATGATGATGAAGAAGAGATTGGGTTTATACCCCGCCCTTCACTCGGCGTCTCAGAGCGGCTTACAAATTCCTTCCCCTTCCCCTCCCCACAACAGTCTGGGGCAGGTGATGCACTCTATTCTTGGTGCTTGGGGGGGGGGCAGCAGTGGGAGGGCTTCTAGTGTCCTGGCCCCACTGCTGGACCTCCTGATGGCACCTGGTATATTTTGGCCGCTGTGTGACCCAGAGTGTTGGACTGGATGGGCCATTGGCCTGATTCAACATTGGCTTCTCTTATGTTCTTATGTAACAGACACCCTGTGAGGTAGGTGGGGCTGAGAGAGCTCTGACAGAAGCTGCTCTTTTTCAAGGACAGCTGTGCCAGAACTATGGCTTGCCCAAGGTCATCCAGCAGGTGTAAGTGGAAGAGTGGGGAAATCAAACCCGGTTCTCCCAGATTAGATTCCATGCCCTTAAGCACTACTCCAAACTGTTGGAGAGGCATAGGGCACCCCATAATATGGAACTTTGTAACCCCCACCCCTAGGTGATGCATCTCTCTTTCCGTGTCTTCCGCCAGCGGGTTTGTTTGGCATACCCTCAGTAACAGTTACCGGCCCTTGTTCCTGGTTCTGGTATTGTTTGTTCACGTGTTTTTATTGGATTTACTTTAAAGATTTCAAAGTATTTTTTAATTCTTTAAATTGGTTTAGCGTTTTTATATGTGTTGCCTTTCACACTTCGATCGGGTGGGAAAGTGGCATGGAAATGTTTTAAATAGATAAAACACTTAATATGGGGAAAGCGCCTGCTGCAGCCCTGTTAGCGTATTATAGGGCAGCCAAAAAGGTGCTTGCATGGCTTCTCCTCTGGGACGGAGAAGGCCTTCCGCGAGGGCAAGTTTCGGTAAATCGAGAGAGAGGTTGAGTAAAATCCCAGGAGAGCTGGGAACCGGCCGTGGACTCATTTAGACGATCGCTGGGGGGGTTCCTCAGCTGTGGCCCTCCCTCGGTTCTGTGCAGCTCCTCTGCCGGCCTGTCTCTGGGCCGCTCCCTGGTGACCGGTGATTAAATTGTAAGACGGCTGAGGTGAGTCATCTTTCATCTGGCTCTCCGGCACTTCCTCTCCTTCCTGGGTGTATTATAGATCTCCTGCTGTTGCTATTATTTTGGAAAAAATTGAGAGGGGAAGGGGGGAAAGACCACGCATACTGAAAAATAAAATTTAAAATGGCAAGCCATGGTTAATATATATATATATATATAAATCTTCAGGCCCTGAATGTACAGAGAGGTCTGGCACGTGGCCCCTGACCATTTCCACAGGGCCACGATGCCGGTGAGTGAGAAGGGAGGCAGTGCGGTGTAGGAGACAGAGCAGTGGACTAGCGTCCTGGGCAGATCCCCACTGCTGCCATGGAAGCTTGCTGTATGGCCTTGAGCTCGTCACCAACTCTGGACCCACCTCGCCGGGTTGTTGTGAGAAAACGGAGGAGGGTTGAACCCTGTTCGAAGCTGCTGTGGGTCCCAACGGTGGGGAGAAAAGCGAGATACAAATAAATAAAGGCAGAACTACCAATGCAAGAGGGCGTCACTGTCCCCAGGGGATATGTGCAGGGGAAGTCCATCAGTGGCTATTAGCCACAAGGGATAGATAGGAACTCTCAGTCTGGGGCAAGGGATGCTCTGTATTCTTGGTGCTTGGGGGGGGGCAACAGTGGGAGGGTTTCTAGTGTCCCGGCCCCACTGCTGGACCTCCTGAGGGCACCTGGTATTCTTGGCCACTGTGTGACACAGAGTGTTGGACTGGATGGGCCATTGGCCTGATCCAACATTGGCTTCTCTGATGTTCTTATGTAAGTCTTCTGGGGCGTGGACAGCAACTTCCAGGCAAAAGTCCCCTCGTGGCCCTCTGTTGCCAGAACGCAGCTTTTCCCGGCCCTCCTTCACAAGCCCGCTTGCTACAGCGGGTCTGACCTCTGCTTTGGGCTCCATCGCGGCGGCCCGCCTGTTCCCAGCTGCCGTTCAGGGTACCCCTCCTGACCCTCACCGCCTTGCCCCCTCCGTCAGTTGGAAGCCGCCTCTTTCCAGAAGGTCCATCGCAGCCGCCCTGAGCGCCTTCTCGGTCACGCCAGCATCCGGCTGTGGCGGGGAAAGTCTTTCCACAGGCCCTCAGCCCCTGGGGGGTACAGCCAGGCAGAGCCTTAACCGGTGTGGCCATTTTGGAGAGGATGACGAGGCGGAGGAGAGCGTGAAACACTTTATTCTGTGTCTTCCCCCCCTCCAATTTTTAATTGATATCCGTCTGAAATGGGATTCTTTTATAGATCTCTCCTGCCCTTTGCTTTCCTCGCCTTGCGAGAGCCTTTCTCCGTGCCTAAGGGGAAGGGCACGACCTTCCTATGCCTGTCTGTTTGCCTGCCTCAGGGCAGGCGCCTTTGGAGGCAGAGGAGTCCATCTCTTCCCCCTTTTTCTCCTCAGGAACTGCTTTTAACCTCCGAGCACATTTCAGAGGAGTGGGGCAGGGGGAAATCCCCACTGGGGGCCGCCAGTTTCCTCTCCTTCCCCTCAGATTCTGAGGTAAAAGTTTCCCTCTCAGAAGCAAAATCGAGCCCCACGGAGCTCTGCTTCCAGATCTTCGTATGTCTGAACACAGTGGCCTTATACTGGATGAGGCCGGGGTCCCTCAGGGTCAGCGCTGGCTACTTAAGGGGGTCTCCAGTCTTTTTTGAGCCTGCGGGCGCCTTTGGAATTCTGACACAGCGTGGTGGGCACAGCCAACAACATGGCCGCTGACGGGGGCGGAGCCGGCCTGCCAAATGGCGGCCTCAGCTTTCCTTTAGTTACACCGTGAGGATCCTTGTGCTACCAGGGGCAGCTGCCGCTAAAGCCACATTTTTAAAAATCTTCACAGCCCATCAAATCTCTAACGGTCAGTCGGTCAGAAGCTTTGGTGGTGGAAAGTGCCGGAATCGCAGCTGACGTATGGAGGCCCCGTAGTCTTTCAAAGGCAGGAGACATTCAGAGGCGGTTTGCCATTGCCCACCTCTGTGTAGTGGCCCTTGGTGGTCTCCCGTTTAAGTACTAACCAAGTACTTAGTTTCTGACAGGGCTTTTCTTTGTAGAAAAAGCCCAGCAGGAACTCACTAGCATAATAGGCCATGCCCAGTGTTCCCTCTAAGCTGGGTTAGCGTGAGCTCGCTCACAGGTTTTTAGCCTCCGGCTCACACATTTTTGCCTTAGCTCAGGAAGGAGGGCTCCAGAGCAAACTAATTTATGCGGCAGCCAAATCGCTCGCTCACAACTTTCATGCCAGGAGCTCACAAAGTAGGATTTCTGCTCACAAGACTCCACAGCTTAGAGGAAGCATTGGCCATACCCAACAGCAGAAACTTATTAGCGTATTAGGCCACACCCTGACGGCACAGCTCATTGGCATATTAGGCCACACCCCATGTTACCAGAAGTGGGGCCATTCAGCCACACCCACCTTTTGCTTTTTATTCTGTTGACCTTGTTTGTGGTCAAAACCCAGGGACTTTTTTTTGGAGCAGGAACTCCTTTGCATGTTAGGCCACACACCCCTCATGTAGCCAATCCTAATGAGTTTCTGCTGTTGGGTGTGGCCTGTTATGCTAATGAGTTCCTGCTGGGCGTGGCCAACTCGGGAGCCAGCCGGAACTCTGTTCCTGTGCATTCCTGCCCCAAAATAGCCCTGGTTTCTGAGATGTGACGGGCTTAGGCTGGCCTGGGTCATCCAGGTCAGGGCAGACAGACTGAGATTGTTTGCCACTGCATGCCTCTGTGTAGCAACCCTGGACTTCCTTGCTGGTCTCCCATCCAAATTCTAACCAGGGCCGACCCTGCTTAGCTTCCGGGATCTGACGAGATGAGGCTAGTGTGGGCCATCCAGGTGAGGGCATCAAAAGACTTACTGGGTGAAATTGCACCCAGCCCCACCCACTTTCTAAGATTACGTGACGGGCACCAGGAGGAGTGTGAGGACAGGCCCATGTTGGGGCTCCCAGCTCAATGTTCCCTCTAAGCTGAGTCAGTGTGAGCCAGCTCACAGTTTTTTAGCCTCTGGCTCACACGTATTTTTGCCTTAGCTCAGGAAGGAGGGCTCCAGAGCAAACTAATTTATGCAGTAGCCCAATCGCTCGCTCACAACTGCAATGGCAGTCGCTCACAAGGTAGAACTTTTGCTCACAGCTTAGAGGGAGCATTGCCCTGGACAACTCTGAACCGCAGTGGCTCACCAGAGTGTCGGGTGGAGGTCTTTCACATCACCTACGACCTAATTGTATAACTGGAGATGTTGGGGGATTGAATTTTGGGACCTTCTCCGCCTGCGTGCCCTTGAGACTTGGGCCATCCCTGCCCCGTTGCCCTGTCCAGACCTCCTGAACCCCCCCATCCTCTAGGCACAGGACTTCCATTACTGCCCTGCGGGCCGAAACAGTCGGCGAGAGAAACCGCCACTCAGATCCGGAACGGCAGCTCTTTTGTTCCACCCTGCATAAATTCAATTGAACGCCTCGCTACGGACAAGGGGAAAAGATGTCGACTGAATTGTGCGGCAAATGGGTCCCTGTTAGGCGTAATGAAGCAAGTTCTTGGCAGAGGTGTGACTCATTGCTAGTTATTTCTTCCTAATGCTTACGGCAGCAGGGCCCCACTGGGAGAGCAGGGCTGGCCCCCCCTTACCCGACCTGCATTACATCCTGGCTGCTTGAGGGATGGCTTGCCTGTTAGGTTTTCAAAGCGCACCCACCCTATGACGCTGCTTGTGCCTCACGACTGGAACGAGCGCATGTGAGGCGCCTGTTGGGGCGATGGCCTGTTCCAGGGCCCTGGCTTGGCCATACAAGCATGTGCATGACCCGCAAACCTGGACTTGCAGCCGTACATCACGTGGCCTCCGTGCTACCCTGTTTTCTGGGAAAGGGGACAGCCAATGCCTTCCTTCGTCTGCATGCTTGTAATGTTACATAAATTGCTATTAATACCGGCTTTTACAGTGGAGGGAAAATAAAAGGCTTTTAGTAACAACAGGCAGTAATTAACTGGTTCTCTGGTTTGAATGTGTGTCCCGTCCCAGTTCTCGAAGCGGGCAGAGTTCAGGGGGACGAGGCCCAGGTGGCCGATGTCACTCTTTCCCCGCCTTCTTTTTGTGATTAGGCAGAAAAAATGGTTCAGACATAAAGGGAGACGGCCCTCGCGGCTCGCGCATTATTTTATACCTGGATGAGAGTTTTGGGGACTCTTGTTCGAAACAATGGCACAGCGCATCCCCTTTCAAAGTTTAAAAGCCTTCTGAAGAAAACCCCCACCACCAAACGCAGACGGAGGATTTGAAAATTCGCATGATTGTCCCGTAATGAGAACCTTGTGTGGTTGGCAGAGCCCAGCCTGTGATGTGCGGCGCGCATTAACAGTCTTCCCCTGGCTGGGTATTTTGCATGGCAAGGCATGCTTGGGTTAAGCATCCAATTGGCTACCTCGGGTCGTCTCTTGTGTGACTAAAACCTCAGCTGTTATCAAGCACTTAGAGATACTTGGCTATTCTAATCCCCGGGCTGTGTGATTGTCTTACCCCTGTAATTTGGCTCGGGAACTGCAGCTTCCACGCTGTGATACTAACTCTTCCTAGATGGTTGCTCTGCAGCTATTAGCCTCTTCCATTCGGAGAGCGGGGGGAAGGGGGAGGCAGGAAACTTAGTCCGCTCCCATCTCAGCCGACTTTCCCCCCCCGCGGGGGTCAGGCGGGTCCTGGTGGGGGTTTCCACCTCGGGGCTTGTTGGGCATCTGGCGGTGTTGGGGGTCCCCCTCGTTCCAGGCCCCCTTTGTGAGTCGGGCGCGCAGGCCTCCCCCTCCGCTTGGCGGCCCCCACCCCGCCAGTGTGCTCAGACGCGATGCATTTGGGATCCATCAGACAACAGACCGCAAAAGTAGAAGGTAATTTCTGCACTAACCCAGACGCGGCGACCAAAGTCTCATATTTAAAGAGCGAGGATGACTAGGCATTCAGCAAGCTGCAGTGCTTCGCATATGGAGTGGCTGGTTCGGAGCTGGGCTGCCTGCACGGAAGAGCAGCGCGGGGAGGTGCTCAGAATAGCGTCGCATCGCACAAACAAAGCGAAATGGCCCCGGGGAGGGGGGGGCGCTCTCTGAGGTGTTGTTCCAGAGGGTGCCCCTTAACTCCTGAATGGGTCGCTCAGTCGCTCGGGGCACGATCCCCACCACTGTGTTCAGGGTCACAACATCGATTGAGCCTCCCAGGCCCTAAAGACGTTCTCGGTGGCGGCTCCATACTGGTGGAACGAGCTCCCAGAAGAAATTAAGGCCCCGCGGAACCTTTTGCAGTTCCACAGGGCCTGCGAGACGGAGCTCTTCCGCCAGGTCTTTGACTACGGAGCTGCCACCACCATCACCACCACCACCATCATTAAAGAGGCACCCGACTCCACCATTACAGTCCGTGCCGGTCGTATATATATGATAAAGTTCGAGAACTGATGAATAAGGTAGCCGTTGCTGCCATCCCTAATGTATTCGTTTACAACCAGCTAGCGCTTTATGTTTTGAATTGTTTTGAGATGGTTTTGTCTGTGCCATAATTGTTTTTATCTTATTCTTGGTGGGGAGGGCGGGGTATAAATCAATCAAACAAAACAAATAAATACTGCTACCACCAAAGGAGGATCTTCTTTGGCAAAGAAGCCGTGTGATGATATCCCAAAGTCCCCGTTCGTCTTCCAGGGAGGAGACAGAGCATCTCTATACTGGACAGTAGCATCCTGAAAGGGAACAAAGTGGGCCCTTCCCTGTTGACATTCTCATGGACAGATGTAGATCAGAAGAGAAGGGAGAAGAGAAGAGATTGGATTTATACCCCTTGCCCTTCACTACCCAAAGGAGTCTCAGAGCGGCTTACAGACTCCTTTCCCTTCCCCTCCCCACAACAGACACCCTGTGAGATAGGCGGGGCTGAGAGAGCTCAGACAGAAACTGCTCTTTCAGGAACAGCTGTGCCAGAGCTTGTGACTGACCCATGGTCACATCAGCAGGTGCAAGTGGAGGAGTCGGGGAATCAAACCCGGTTCTTCCAGATTAGAGTCCGCGCACTTAACCACTACACCAGGAGTTGTCAAGGGGGAACGTGTTCCAGGTACCCTCCTGACTTTACGAGCGTGGCAGGAATGGGAGGGCCTTCCGTGGCATGTTTAGTGCAAATATCTGTTGGTGTTAACGAGGCCAGTGTGCGTACCTCAGAACTGACTTAAATGTGGAATACTTCCTGGCCCAATTTTGCACGCCAGCATGGTGCCCAGCCAGATTACAAACCTCTGGCACGCAAAGCAGCTGAGAGGTGCGTTTAAATGGAACGTGGGGTGGGGGAAAGGTAGCGGGGGGGGGGAGATTTTCTTACCTGCCTGGCATCTCTTTTAAATGGGATCTTGGTGCTTCATAGTCGATATAGAAAGCTCTCGATGTCAGTCGGCTAACCTCGCCTACTCAGTGTGGTGTGTTTGTGTGTAGAAAGCACAAGTCCTGCCGTGGGGCATCAGGTGTGCGGGCTGGCCTACCCCACAACTGCATTAGGCCCAGTTCTCTTGCCAGCAGGCTGTGCAGCCCGTTCAGCAGTGTTCCCTCTAAGCTGAGTTAGTGTGAGCTAGCTCAAAGTTTTTTAGCCTCCAGCTCACAGATTTTTTGTCTTAGCTCAGGAAAGATGGCTCCAGAGCAAACTGATTTATGTAGTAGCCGAACTGCTCGCTCACAACTTTAATGCCTGTAGCTCCCAAAGTAGAATTTTTGCTCACAGGACTCCACAGCTTAGAGGGAGCATTGCTATTCAGCCATTAAAATCAGCAAGGATCCTTTGATTTCTTTATCTGTGCTCCGCCTTTTTCCCCAGTGGGGACCCAGGGTGGCTCACATAACTCTTCTCTCCTCTGTCTTCTTCTTACGACAACCCTGTGAGGTAGGCTAGGCCGAGAGTGTGTGACTGGCCACAGGTCACCATGGCGGAGTGGGGATTTGAACCCAGGTCTCCCAGATCCTAGTCTGATGCTCTAACCACTACACCACCCCGGTCCTTTGCATGGGGGATTGTTTGATACGGAGGAGTGGGAGGCCCCAGAGTTGTGTAACGATAGTTAGTTGTCCAGACTCAGCTGACCAGAGGATCCTCTTGCTAGTCGTTTGGTTTTGGCTTCCAGCTTCCATGATTCACTGGACCCGGCAGATTAAGGAGGTGCTGAGAGCCCAGGAGGCCGTGGAAAGCCGAGAGAGCGCCGGCCCCTTGGAAGAGATCGAGTTCTGGCGGAACCGCTGCACGGACCTGTCCGAAATCAGCAAGCAGCTCTGCAAAGAGGGGGTCAGGCACATCGAGTCCATCTTGGTCCTCTCCAAGTCTTCCTACGTGTCTCCGTTCCAGCGGCTCTCCAAACAGATCCAGGTGGGTGTGTCTGTCGGGCCACCCGGATGGCGTTGCCGCAGGAGCGGATGAAGGCTCCCCGGTGCCCTCGGCAGCACTGACCCATCTTGGCGCCCCCCTTTCCACACTGACCCAGAGTCCATTTTAGTTGTTGACCTGTCTGACCAGATATACACAATGCAGGTGGCAGCTATACAAAAATGTATTCATAGGACAACACCATATACTGTACAAACTAAGCCACGCTTTGGCTACACAAAGTTCTACAGAAATGCAAAGATAAACATCTATTTTAATATTTCACAAGTCAGATGTACCAAAAGTTCCAATCTTCATGACCTGAAAGGCATTTTTCTATAGCCTATGACCCTGCACCTCGCCAACAAAAAATAGAAGATAACCCCTAGGGTGCACCATGATCAATTTGCACTAGTTTGATCAATATATATATATATATATATTTTACAAATCTTCATTCAGTTTTTTTTTTCTTCTCACTCTTTCCCCAACTTTGTGGTGCCCCCTTTGGCCCTGGTGCCCTGAGCACGTGCTTAGTCTGCTTAATGGTTAATCTGCCACTGGTTGCCACAGGGGAAGGACCCTCCAGGCCGCTCGAAGAAGTGGTGGGGCCTCCTTCCTTGAGAGGGCTGAGGTCGGCCCAAGATCGGCCAGGTGGGGTTTGTTTTTTTTTGGTGCCGTGTCTTCTGTCCCGAGCCCCAGCGGCTTGCCTGATGGGTCTTTTGCCGTCGCTCGCAGGACGGGTCGGAACAGGCTCAGTCCAACCTCCGGTTCCTGTCTATCCTGAAAGAGCCGTTCCGGGAGCTCTCCACGCTACGCCCCAAAGATATCCCCGAGAAGCTTCCCTACCTCATCAGCCTGGTCCGGATCGTGTGGGTCAACTCCCCGTACTACAACAGCAGAGAGAGGATCACGGCGCTCTTCCGGAAGGTGGGGGCCGCGTCTCTGCAGGGCGCGGACCGTTTGGCAATGTCGTTTTGGTCGGGACGGGAATATCAGTGTTCCCTCTAAGCTGAGTGAGTGTGAGCTAGCTCACAGTTTTTTAGCCTCCGGCTCACACATTTTTTGCCTTCGCGCAGGAAGGGATGTGGCTCCAGAGCAATCTAATTGATGCAGCAGCCAAATCGCCCGCTCACAACTTTAATGCCAGGAGCTCACCAAGTAGAATTTTTGCTCACGAGTCTCCACAGCTTAGAGGGAACATTGGACGGGATCGAGGTAGCCAGAAGTGCCTCTGAAGAGGCCGGATTAAAACACAATCTGAGATTTTGCTTGCAGGCAGCACAACATTCCATCGACACGGGGCGGCTCCCCCCAACCCCGGAAAGCTGCCCCCCCTCCCAGGTGTGCACAGTTGCTTTGCATGGGGAGTCAGCCCAGATTCAACAAGGTGTCGTGCTTGTGCAGCATCCCATGGGGGAGTGCTTCCGCTTCGCCGGTGTCGTTTGCCAATCAAGCCTGATTTCCCCGCAGATGAGCAACAAAATTATCCAGATGTGCTGCAAAGACATCTCCCTGGACCGCCTCTTCGAGGGCTACATCGACTCCAGCAGGCAGACGCTCCACAGCTGCATCGCCTGCATGTCCTCGTGGAAAGAGTGCTACCTCTACGCGGCCCACATGCACAACAAGTAAGAGGCGCCGGGGCCGTGGTGGGGGCCTCCCCACGGAATGGGAAACCTCTAGGCAGGAAACGGGTAGGCCGCCCCTCCAGAGACCCACCGAAGGCGGCTCAGCAGATAAAGTGGTCCAGAAAAATCATACGACCGCAGCATAAAAGGAGCCAGAGCATAAAAGCACCGCAAAATTATGTTCAGTCTTGTTGGTTTGAGTGATGTCTGCTCTGTTGGGCGAAAGGGAGGGGGTGAACGGACGGGCGGCCCTCATGCTTTGGGTGGAGGAGGCTGGACTGTCTTGGTGTGGGGAGAGTTTTCTCAGAGGAGTGAAGGTGGCTTGCAAGATGGAATAAGACTATAAGAATATCATAAGAGCCCTGCTGGATCAGACCAGTGGTCCATGTGGTCCATCTAGTCCAGCCTCTCGTCTCACACAGTGGCCAGCCAGTTCCTCTGGAGGGCCAACAACAGGGCAGAGAGGCCGAGGCCTTCCCCTGAGAAGAACCTCAGAAGAGCCCTGCTGGATCAGACCAGGGAGAGTCCATCTAGTCCAGCCTCCTGTCTCACACAGGGGCCAGCCAGTTCCTCTGGAGGGCCAGCAGCAGGGCAGAGAGCCAAGGCCTTCCCTGATAAGAACGTAAGAAGAGCCCTGCTGGATCAGACCAGGGAGAGTCCATCTAGTCCAGCCTCCTGTCTCACACAGTGGCCAGCCAGTTCCTCTGGAGGGCCAGCAGCAGGGCAGAGAGGCCGAGGCCTTTCCCTGATGTTGCCTCCTTGTTCTGGTATTGAGTAGTTGACTGCCTCTGAATGTGGAGGTTCTCTTTAGTCGCTTTGGCTCAAACCCACTGGACAGACCTCTCCTCCATGAATCTGTCTAATCCCCTTTTTAAAACTCTATGTCTATGGCCACTGCTACATCCTTTGGCAATGAATTCCATGTTTTACTCACTGTCCGTGTAAAGAAGCATTTCCTTTTGTCCCTCCGGAATCTGTTGCCCATCAGTTTCATTGTATGCTCTCAAGTCCTAGTATTTTGGGAGAGGGAGAAACTGCGCCTGGTGTCTACAAGTAATCCCATTGTCACCACTGTTGTTTGGACTGGCATTGATTCTGAGACCTGTTTTTCACCCGAGCAGAAAGAAATATATGTGTACCTCAGGTGAAACGAAATCTCCCTCCACCGGTGTCTAGCCATGATCTGCCAGTAGTCTTGCTTCTGTCTCTTTCCCTGTTGGATCTTCATCACACTATATCCCCCTCTTCATTCAAAGGCAGTCAGTTCCTGGATCCCAATGACATGAGGCAACCTCAGGGGAGGCCTCGGCCTTCTATGGCCTGCCGTTAGCCCTCCAGAGGAACTGGCTGGCCACTGTGAGACAGGAGGCTGACTGGATGGACCTCACTGTCTGACCAGCAGGGCTCCTTAAGCCTGTGAGGTCTCGGCCTCATCCATGCCCTGTTGTAGCCATCCAGAGGAACTGGCTGGCCACTGTGAAACAGGACGGGACTAGAGGACCCTCACTGGGCTGATCCAGCAGGGCTCTTCTGATGTTCTTATATCCCTCCTACCGCTGACTCTCCTGTACTTCGAGTGAGAGGCTGCCGCATGGGCTACTTAAATTGCTCATGCTTTCCACTGCTCTGCGAGCCCCGTCAGCTGCATAGATGCATCGCTGAGGCAACGGGCATCCTTCCTGTCTGTAGACTGGAGATGAGGAAGAAGAAGAAGAGATTGGATTCATACCCCGTCCTTCACTACCCAAAGGAATCTCAGAGCGGATTACAGACTCTTTTCCCTTCCCCTCCCCACAACAGACACCCTGTGAGGCAGGTGGGGCTGAGAGAGCTCTGACAGAAACTGCTCTTTTTCAAGGACAGCTGTGCCAGAACTGTGGCTTGCCCAAGGTCACATCAACAGGTGCAAGTGGAGGCATGGAGAATCAAACCCGTTTTTCACAGATTAGAGTCCGCGCATGTAACCACGACACCAATCTGGCTCTCTCTACACCAAGCCGAGTGCTGCCCTTTCGAAGCCTTCCTGCCTTCCTCCGTCCCTCGTCCCTGGTCCTTCCGGCGGCCAGTCCTTGGCTTCCCGGACTCTGTCTCTTCCCTCCCTGATTCTCCGAGCTCTGCTTCAGAAAGAATGCTACATAATCCATCATTATGATTAGGAATGTCAGACTTAAGTGGGTTCCTGCTCCTTGACAATTAAGCCTAAGTGTTACTTGTCTGCTTCAAATTTAAATGAGCGGGGCCGGATCAATATCGTAAAAGATATAAAGACGTTTGATCGTGCGAGCCGCGCTGGCGCAAGGCAGACGCGGCCGGGCGTGGATTAGGCACTTCAGCCGTGCTCCCGGGGTGAGGCCTTGCATGTTCTCAGGCCTCTTTGATTAGATGATTTCCCAGAACCCACTTGTTTGCATCGTGGAGAGAGAAGAGAGACAGTGCGGAAGGGGAGGGGAGGGGAGGGGGGACTGCCTACGGCTTCTGTGCTTGTACCCTTGCCGGGCGAGAGTTCCCTACGTTTTTCTCACATCTGCGTAAGTGCAGTGCGTCGTCTCTGGCCTGGATCCTCTGATTCTCCTTCTCCCGGTGTGTGGTCAGACCTGCGGAATGAGCGTGGGCTAGGATACCTTGCCCCAGCCATGTAGAACGGGGTCCCCAACATGGCGTCCACTGACACCTTTTCTGGTGCCCATCAAGAGCCAGTTTGGTGTAGTGCACGGATTCTAATCTGGGAGGACCGGGTTTGATTCCCCCACTCCTCCACTTGCAGCTGCTGGATGACCTTGGGCAAGCCATAGTTCTGACAAGAGCTGTCCTTGAAAAAGGGCAGTTTCTGTCAGAGCTCTCTCAGCCCCGCCTACCTCACAGGGTGTCTGTTGTGGGGAGGGGAAGGGAAAGGAGTTTGTAAGCCGCTCTGAGACTCCTTTGGGTAGTGAAGGGCGGGGTATAAATCCAATCTCCTCTTCTTCCTATCTTTTAGAAAGTGGGAGGGGCTTGGTGAGGCCCCAGGGCCCAGCAGGGCTTCTGATTGGCTGTGCAGATTAAAAGTCATCCTGCTGACCAGAGCTTCGGCCTGAAATGTGGAATGTTTGCTATCCGAGTGACGTCTGACCAGGCTTGCGCCCTGACGCTTTGTGGTTCTCCGGCAAGCAGCCATTTTATGCTTGGCTCCGCCTCCCGAGGCAGGCATTTTGTGACTGCGCCCACTGCCCTGCGTCAGAATTCCTCAGGCTCAAAGGGATTGGGGACCCCCGATGCAGTGTGTGTCAGTGCTCTTAACCGTGTGCCTCCTCTCTCTCTGCCAGGCATTCTGGGAAAGGCTGGGTCCTGGACCAGACCAGCATCTTTGCCCAGGTGGATGCCTTCGTCCAGCGCTGCAAGGACCTCTTGGAGGTGGGTGTGGTGTCCCCCATTGAAGGCCGGGATGGGGGCTAAGAACATAAGAGAAGCCAATGTTGGATCAGGCCAATGGCCCCTCCAGTCCAACACTCTCTGTCACAAGGGCCAGAATACCAGGCCATCAGAGGTCCAGCAGTGGGGCCAGGACACTGAAGCCCTCCACACACTGTCGGCTCCTCCCAAGCACCAAGTACAGAGCATCCTTGCCCAGACTGAGAGTTCCTATCATAGAACATCAGAGAGCCAAAGTTGGATCAGGCCAGTGGCCCTCCAGTCCAACACTCTCTGTCACACAGTGGCCTCAAATACCAGGTGCCCCAGAGGTCAGCAGTGGGGCCAGGACACCAGAAGCCTCCACTGCTGCCCCTCAGCACCAGATAGAGTGCATCACCTGCCCCAGACTGAGAGTTCCCATCTGTACCCTGTGGCTAATAGCCACTGATGGACTTCTGCTCCATACATTTATCCAATTCCCTCTTGAAGCTGTCCCTGCTTGTAGCCGCACCACCTCCTGTGGCAGTGAATTCCGTGTGTGAATCATTCTTTGGGTGAAGAAGGACTTCCTTTTATCCGTTCTAACCCGACCACTCAGCAATTTCACCGAGTGCCCACGCGTTCTTGTCTTGTGAGAAAGGGAGACGAGTACCTCTTTCTCTACCTCTTTCTCTTTCTCTGCGGCAATACGGATTGTCATGCTGGGAAGGAAGGGGATGGCAGAGCTGCTGTCTTGCCCTGCATTCCGGTCTGGGATGTCCTCTACATCTGCTGCCTGGACAGAAGTGGTGGTGGGGGGCACCTCCTGGCCCTCTGTCACTTTTAGTGTTCCCCGAGTAAACCCAGTGATGATAGGGAGAGGGGCTGTGGCTCAGTGGCAGAGCCTCTGCTTGGCAGGCAGGTCCCAGGTTCAGTCTCTAGCATCTCAAGATAAAAGGACCAGGCAGGAGGTGATGGGAAAGGCCTCTGCCTGAGACCCTGGAGAGCTGCTGCCAGTTTGAGTAAATACCGACTCTGATGGACCGAAAGGTCTGAAACAGCACAAGGCAGCTTCATGTGCAAACACTGGGGAGAGGCTGTGGCTCAGTGGCAGAGCCTCTGCTTTGTATGCAGAAGGTCCCAGGTTCAATCCCCAGCATCTCCAATTTAAAAGGACCAGGCAGGAGGTGATGTGAAAGACCTCAGCCTGAGACCCTGGAGAGCCGCTGTCGGCCTGAGTGGGCAATACCGACCTTGATGGACCACGAGGTCCACTTCAGTGCGAGGCAGCCTCGTGTGTGTTGACGTGAGACTTGAGGTTGAATGCAGGCCAGGGTGGGCAGGAAGGCCCAGGGGGTAATGACAGACGGCCGTTCCCGCCGACAGGTCTGTGATGGTCAGCAGCACTTTGCCCGCTGGGAAGACGGCAAGCAGACTCCCCTGCCCTGCTTCTTCGGCCAGCGTGGTCCGCAGATGGCTCGGAGCCTGCTGGAGATAGAGGAGACCTTCCAAAAGAACCTCAACAGTCTTCGGAATGTGAAAGGTGGAATCCTGGATGTGAAGAACACTTCCTGGCACGAAGACTTCAACCAGTAAGAGACGTCCCTGGCTGCCTGCAGCGGCCCGCTATCGGCCTTTTCCTGCTTGGCCTACCAGTTTGGTGCAGTGGTTCAGTGTGCAGACTCTAATCTGGGAGAACCGGGTTTGATTCCTCCACTCCTCCACTTGCACCTGCTGGTGTGACCTTGGGTCAGTCACAAGTTCTGACAAGAGCTGTCCTTGAAAAAGAGCGGTTTCTGTCAGAGCTCTCTCGGCCCCACCTGCCTACCTCACAGGGTGTCTGTTGTGGGGAGCGGAAGGGAAAGGAGTTTGTAAGCCACTCTGAGACACCTTTGGGTAGTGAAGGGCGGGGTATAAATCCAATCTCCTCCTCCTCCTCCTCCTCCTCTTCCTCCTCTTCCTCTTCCTTTGGGGTTCGAAAGGGTAGGTGGGTGGGGGCCAAGAAAGAGGCGTGGTTTCCAGAGGATGGGCAGCCGCCACGGTGGACCTGTCCAGTCAAAGAACGGCCCCTTGTCACCTCCCGACAACATGTTTCCCCCTTCTCACTGTACCTGCCTGATGGCACACCAGCTTCCGCGCGGGCATCAAAGATCTGGAGGTGATGACCCAGAACCTGATCAGTTCTGCCTTCGAGACGGTGAAGGACGTTGAGCGGGGCGTGGAGATCCAGGACATCTTCCATCACTTGTCCTCGCGAGAGGTATGGCTTAAGCGGGTGGTTTTCTCCCAGGCTCAGCCTTGCGTACTGCACACGCTCCCTGGAAGGATGGGGGCTCATCCTCGGGGGATGTGGAGGAACCAGCGAGGAGATCTGAGAATGTGCCTCAGTGCTCCCCTCTTCTCATCAGAAGAGCCCTGCTGGACCAGACCAGGGAGGGTCCATCCAGTCCAGCCTCCCGTCTCACACAGAGGCCAGCCAGTTCCTCTGGAGGGCCAGCAACAGGGCAGGGAGGCCGAGGGCTTCCCCTGAAGTGGCCTCCTGGTACTGGGATTCAGAGGTTGACTGCCTCTGAATGTGGAGGTTTTGTTTCACTGTGGCTAGTAGCCTCTGTGAACCTTCCCCACGGATCTAGCTCTAGGGTGGTTCCGCATCTCCATGAGGCAGGGCCAGAGGAAGGAAAGTGGCTCAAATGGGGAAGCACTGAAGGTCCCAGAGCCAATTTCTTCTGTCTCTATTTGAAGGCTGTCAGGCCGAAGGCATTGGCAAATACTGTTGTCAGCCAGTGTTCCCCCTAAGCTGAGTTAGTGTGAGCTAGCGCACAGTGTTTTAGCCTCCAGCTCACACATTTTTATCTTGGCTCAGGAAGGGATGGCTCCAGAGCAAACTCATTTATGTAGTGGTGAAATCGCTTGCTCACAACTTTCATGCCAGGAGCTCACAAAGTAGAATTTTTGCTCACAAGACTCCACAGCTTAGAGGGAGCATAACAGAAGAACAGAAGAACAGAAGAGAAGCCAATGTTGGATCAGGTCAACAGCCCATCTAATCCAACACTCTGGGTCACACAGTGGCCACAAATACCAGGTGCCCTCAGGAGGTCCGGCAGTGGGGCCAGGACACTAGAAGCCCTCCCATTGTTGCCCCCCACCCCAAGCACCAAGAATACAGAGCATCCCTTGCCTCAGAGTCCCTATCTATACCTTGTAGCTAATAACCACCGATGGACCCCTGCCCCATGTGTTTATCAAATTCCCTCTTGAAGCTGTCCGTGCTTGTAGCCACCACCACCTCTCCTGCAGCAATGAGTCCCATGTGTTAAGCACTCTTTGGGCATTGCCTGGGACCCCCGTGAGCTCCTGCCAGCCACAGGAAGCCAAACTGCTAGATGGACCAAGGGTCTGTCTCGGTGGGAAGCACCTTCAAGACGGTCAGCTTCTGTGCAGGCTTAAGCTCCTGGCTGGTCTCGTTACCCAGACATTTGGCCCCGATCCCCTGGCGGAGGGCTCATCTCTCTCAAATGCACCCTGAGCTGGTTTCCGCTACAGTGGTCTGGTCTGCGGGCTGCGGGTTCTTGGAGCCTTGAGAGGAGGCCTGAGGAGAGGTGCTCAGCAGCAGCAGGATTGTGCCAGAGGATGCCTCCCTCCAGCGCGCGGGACTCCTCAGTGTTGTGCCCCTAGGCATCCTGGTGCCTCCTGATTCCTCTTCGGGCTCCTCCCCCAGTGTTTTTAGAAAGTAGGCGGGGCCAGGCCAGGCTTCCGCCCAGAAATGGCTTCTCATTGGCCATTGGAGGCGTGGCTGGCTGTGCAGATGTTTAGAAATGCTGCTTCGGCAGCAGCTGCCGCCACAGCATGAGGATCTTCACTGGGTGAAGCCGCGGCAGCCATTTTGCAGCCGTGGCAGCTGTTCGGTGGCGGCCATTTTGTCAGCGTGCCCACCACACTGTGCCAGAACTCCACGGGGACCCACAGGCTTCCAAGGGCCCGAGGCCCCTGGTGGAATGGGAAAGAGAGGGAAGATGGCCCCGGGGTCTCCGGAAGGGGCAGCAGAAGGCACCCCCTGCTCCCCCTCCTTCCCGTCTTTCTCTCTGCCAGGCCATCAAGCGGACCTTTGACAAGAAGACGGTGGACATTTACATGCTGTTCAACAGGGAGCTCTCCCTGGTCAACAAGGAGCTGAGCAAGAAGAACCCTTTCCTGCCCCCACAGATGTGCCACTACTCGGGTCTGGCCCACTGGATGCGCGGGCTGCGCCGGCGCATCGACAAGCCCCTGAAGGTAGGCCTCCTGTTCCAGGACTGCCCAGTAGTTAACACAGAGCTCGGGCGTCCCGGATCGGTCGGAACATGAGAACATTAGAGAAGCCATGCTGGATCAGGCCAGCGGCACATCCAGTCCGACACTCTGTGTCACACAGCGGCCCCAGCCCAGGTGCCACCGGGAGTGGGGCCAGAACTCCAGAACCCTCCCACTCTGGCCCCCCGAGCACCAAGAACACAGAGCATCCCTGCCCCAGACAGAGTGTTCCCTCCATGCCTTGTGGCTGACAGCCACCGCTGGGCCTCTGCACCAGACTTTTCTCCAGTCCCCTCCTGAAGCTGTCTAGCTTGTAGCTGCCACCACTTCCTGCAGCAGTGAATTCCACGTGTTAGTTACTCTTTGGATGGTGTGGCTGTAGCCAGGGGCAGGGGTGGAGAGGAAACACATACCAACCTTGTTGTGGGGAGGGGAAGGGAAAGGAAAGGAGTTTGTAAGATGCTCTGAGACTCCTTTGGGTAGTGAAGGGCGGGGGTATAAAAATCCAATTTCCTCCTCTTCTTCACAGATGGGCTACAGGGGTCATCCCAAAGGAGTCTCAGAGCATCTTACAAACTCCTTTCCTTTCCCTTCCCCTCCCCACAACAGACACCCCTGTGAGGTAGGTGGGGCTGAGAGAGCTCTTTCCAGGACTGTCCTTGAGAGAACAGCTCTGAGGGAACTTGTGACTGGCCTGAGGTCGTCCAGCAGCTGCGAGTGGAGGTGTGGGGAATCACACCCGGTTCTCCCAGATTAGAGTCCGCGCACTTCACCACTGCACCAAACTGTGGCTGAATAGTTAGCCAGCTGCAGGAGGGCAAATTTCCCCAGGCCCTTCAAAGTGGTTTGCTTTGCCACCTGATGACCATCCCCGGTGGAGGGCATAAGTTCATCCAGCCATGTGACCTGTAACACTGGACCTGATCAGAGCTCCTGATGTGGACTTTAGGCACAACAAGCAGTGGCGAGGGGGGGGCAGGCTCGATTTAAATTGGGGACATGGTGCACAGATAGGAAGACAGTCTAGAGAAGTTGTCTTCCACAAAATTGCTATCAGACATGGGAAAAAAGTAGTGGAAAGGTAGGGAAAAAGTGAAAAAAAAACCCATCCTCTGCACACACAGTCCGGGATATGGCCCCGATCCAAACTCCTTCCTCCCCACCTGGATGCATGCGTTTTGAGTTCCTGTTGCATTGTAGGAGACCCAATGTTCGCGCTGCAACTGTGTGGCTGGACTCCACATATCCCATAGCGCTCTGTGGTGGAGACTTTAATTTATATGACAACATTTGAGTCCAGCCAGCACCTTTAAGACCAACAAAGTTTAATTCTGGGTATCAGCTTCCGTGTGCGTGCAACAAAGTTTAATTCTGGGTATAACCTTATACCCAGAATTAAACTTTGTTGGTCTCAGAGGTGCCTGACTGGACACAGACTTTGTTTGGTTGCTTCAGACCAACGCGGCCACCCACCTGAATTTAATTTATATGGCTGCCTTTCTCCCCAGTGGGGGCCCAGAACAGCTGACACCGTGCCCCTCTCCTCCGTTTCATCCCCACAACAACCCTGTGGGGTAGTTTAGACCGAGAGTGGGACTGGTTCAAGGTCACCCATCAAGGTTCCACGGCAGAGTCGAGATTCGAACCCGAGTCTCCTAGATCTCATTCCGGCACTCTAAACACTGTGCCATGCTGGCTCTGATGGGGAGATGGTCCTGAGCTACAGTCGTGCCCCTTTACTTCTCATTTCTCACAACTGTCGTGGGTGCGGCAGGAGACGGAGGCCTCTCCCCGTGCCCTTCTCCGAAGGGGGGGTTTGTCCCATCTGCTGGTCAGCAAAAGCAATCGGCTCCGGCCGCGGCTGTGGCGGCTGTTCTTTATTCATCAAAACACCTCATCAGGTTTTTTTTTTTTTTTTTGGTCTATTTCGCAGCTATTTACCTCAATAACATCCTCCGTCACCCAGTTCCTTTTGACAGGTTTAATTATACCTTAGGTAGAAACAAAAAACGGCTTTTCCGCCATCAATCAACAAGCCCTCCTCTTTCCCCGCTCGCTCCCCCCCCCGCCCGTGCAAGGCTGAAATTGAAATTGCCAAATCTGGGTTGGGACGGGAGGCAAGCCGCCTGCAAATCGGCTCCCTCTCTGAACCCGCCTGCCCCGATCCTGCCTCCACCCCCCCCGCCCCCCGCTGGCCGGGAGCCTTCCCCTCTCTCTGTCGTTAGTTGGCAGGCTCCTGGCGCCCGGCTCTCCTCTGCCCCGCTTTGGATCTTTCGATGTTTGTCATGTCGCTGCGCGGTGTGCCAGTCTCTGAACATGACTCCTGGCAAGCAAAGAGAAGATCTCTCTCTCTCTCTCTTCCTCGAGCTGAGGGGGGCTCTCAGCCTGGGGTGAGTGTGAGACACAAACAGCTTTGCGTGCCTCGAGGCAAGAGGCCTTTGGACAGGCAGGCCCTTCTGGATTCCCGCTGAGTTGCTGCTGGGTATCTGGAGCAGGTGAGGGGAGTTGGGAGGCAAGCAGGAGGAGGCGTAGGGGAGGCGGCATCCAGGAGCTGGGAATGGAGGCAGAGGGGTGTTGTGGGGAGCACAGTGTGTGTGTGTGTGTGGGGGGGGATTGTAGGGGAAGGGGGCAGAGTCCCACGGGTCTATCCGGTTCTGGAGACGAAGCCCTCTGGGGAAGCGGCTCTGCCTCCAAAGCTTGGCCAGGCCTCGCAGACCGCATTCCGACCTGAGGCTCCTGTCAGTCGGCTTGCCTGAGAGGTTGCCAGGTGGGCTGAGAATGTGACTCGAATCCTGCGAGCTCCTTTCACCGCCTTTCTCTGCGTTCAGCAGCAAGTTTCTAGCCCTCCTGGCTCCAGCCGGGGTTGTCTCCTGCACAATCAGAACTCAGGGCCCTTCGAGGAGCCAAGCATGTGTGGAGTTTCACCCAGCCCTCTCTGCCCTTCTTTGCAGCGAATCCCAAGGCCGTAATTGGCTGTCAGATCAGGCCCTTGATTGGCTCTGATCAGATCAGGCCCCTGATTTGGCTCTGATCAGATCAGGCTCCTGATTGGCTCTGGTCAGATCAGGCTCCTGATTGGCTCTGGTCAGATCAGGCTCCTGATTGGCTCTGGTCAGATCAGGCTCCTGATTGGCTCGGGAACTGAATTTGTCCGGGGGTGGTGGTGGTGGTGGAAGCCTGCTTAAGCTGAAACAGCAGAGAGTCTAGTGCAAGGGTTCCGGCCATCGGGCACCATGGAGCCTGCTCAAACCGTTTAGAAAGCAGGAGAGGCTGGGTTTGGCGTTTGCCTAGCAGGGGTCGGCCGTGCAGATTAAAAAGCACTCTGTTATACAGAGCTTCTGCCTGGATATTTCATAAGAACATAAGAACATAAGAGAAGCCAATGTTGGGTCAGGCCAATGGCCCATCCAGTCCAACACTCTGGGTCACACAGTGGCCAAAAATACCAGGGGCCATCAGGAGGTCCAGCAGTGGGGCCGGGACACCAGAAGCCCTCCCACTGCTGCCCCCCCCAGCACCAAGAATAGAGTGCATCACCTGCCCCAGACTGAGAGTTCCTATCTATACCTATCTATATTCCTATATTCCTATCTTATGTCGAATTGTTACTGTTAGAGTTAGGTATCACCTCTCTCCCTGGCATTTTGCGGTCCTCCTGCCGGCAGCCATTTTACGATTGGCTCCGCCTCCCGTGGCAGCCATTTTGTGCTTGTGCCCACTGCCCCGTGTCAGAACCCCAAAGGGGCCCGCAGGCTCAAAAATGTGGGGACCCCCTGGTCTCGTGGCACCTGCTTGACGAGACCCTTGAACGGCTGCCTCCCCTTTCCTGAGTCTTGCCCTTTTGGGGGGCTGAACTTGGACCCCGCCTTCCTCCGCCGCTGTAGGCAGACCCCGAGCCGGGCCTGCCTGTGGATTCCACTGGCAGCCAGCCAAACTCTGGACCCCTGGTAGGCTCAAGACCCCTGCTGGGGAACACAAGCCCGGCTCCCGATAACGGGCCGCGTTGCCTGGGGCACCGTCCCTCCCCCTGTCCCCAGCAGTCAAATAACGTACGGTAGGTGCATTGGCACACGTACCTCGGATGCGTTTAATTCTGCTCACGCCGTTCCCTTTGCAGTATTATTTAGACGGGGATCCTGCCGTTCCCGACTGGTGGGAAGCTGCAAGCACGCGAGGAATGCAGCTGTCTGGGTGCCGCCGCGTGCCAAGTTCTGGCTTGGAGAAGTGCCCGACTCTTGGTTCTTTGTAGGGGTGCAGGGAGTTGAGGGGGCGGCCGACTGGGGTCGCTTGGGGCTGGGGGGGTTGCCCCGGGCTAAGCAAGGCGCCTTCTGCAAGGGCTTTGGCCTGGAATCGAGCGCCCCTCAAGGGCGGGACCGCGACCCGGGCCCCGGGGGAATTACACGTCGCAAGAATTGGACCTTGGCGACCTTTGCTTCTCAGCCTGCGGCCCCAGCCGGAGCCGCATTTCTGGGCGTGTTGCGTGAGCAGCTTCCAAGCAGTTTAAAAAAAACAATCGCCACAGAGACATGTCGGGCTGGGATCCGTATTGTGCTCACAGCACGGAGGGCGGATCTGACCATTTTGGGTCGCCAGAACAGTTCAGGGGGGGGAGGGGTAAAGCTCCCACTCCCCCGCAGCGCGGTCCCAATCCAAGCGAGGGCTCCACATGCCTGGTTGTTCAAACACCAGCCCCACTCGGTACAGCCACACGTGGAGATCCGCGCCTCGGCTAGGTTCTGTCGCTCCCTCCGCACGGGTCGTTGTTGGAAGGCTGAGGTCAAAGCCTGGAGCTGAGACATAGCAGCTGTCGTAGGGGCACCCGTATGTGTCCGTCCCCCGTCCCCCTGGCATACAGCAGGTTGATGGGAAGGGGAGCAGTTGCAGCTGCAGATTGGCAGTGGGGGGAAAGAGTTGACGAAACTCCCCCCCCCAAACAGTGCCATGGGCATGGCCCCAGCCTAAGCAAGGGGAACCCCCCATGACAACAATTTAAAAAAACAAGGAAATCTGTTTGCACTTCTGATTGATTCCCAAAGGGTTAGTTGCTGGGATGCTGGATTCTCTCCCCCGCCCCCCTCTTCAGTAGGAGGCAGACTTCAAAGAGCAGTGGGGCTGGAGGAGGAGGAGGAGGAGGAGGAGGAGGAGATTGGATTTCTACCCCGCCCTTCACTACCCAAAGGAGTCTCAGAGCGGCTTACAAACTCCTTTCCCTTCCCTTCCCTTCCCTTCCCTTCCCTTCCCTTCCCTTCCCTTCCCTTCCCTTCCCTTCCCTTCCCTTCCCTTCCCTTCCCCACAACAGGCACCCTCTGTGGGGTAGGCGGGGCTGAGAGAGCTCTGACAGAAACGGCTCTTTTTCAAGAACAGCTCTTATCAGAACTTGTGACTGGCCCAAGGTCATCCAGCAGGTGCGAGTGGAGAAGTGGGGAATCAAACCCGGTTCTCTCCGCACACTTAACCACGACTCCAAACTGGGAGTAGGTGAGATGAGAGTAGGGCAGGATTTGCCCTCTTTGGCACATTGCTTCATCAGGGTGGGGGGCATCAGGCTTCTTTGCTGTTCTATGTCTCCTCCCCCGTTCACTTTTCAGTCCCCTCCGTCTGGGAAGAGGTGGGACAGAGGGAATGCACATTCTCATCCCCGCCCCAAGGACAGCCAATCTTGGTCTGCAATAGAGGAACTAGATTCGAATCCAGGGGCACCGTAGAGTCCAGCAAGATTTCCAGGGTATAAGATTTCGAGAGCCGAGGCTCCCTTCGTCAGATCCAAGTCAGAATGGCGATCCCTTGTTCTCTCAGGGGCAGTCCTCAAAAGAGCTCTCTCAGCCCCGCTTGCCTCACGGGGGAGAGGAAAGGAAAGGAGATTGTAAGGCGCTCTGAGACTCCAAGTGAAGGGCGGGGTAGAAATCCAATCTCGTCTTCTTACCTCCCAGTCTGAAGGTGGAAGGGATGTTGCAGAGTGAAATATACTGGGTTCGAGACGCATATAGTGATCAGCTCATAGTTGTGGACAAGTTTACATCGGGACCACACGGCGTAGCATTCAGACAAGAATAAAAGAACGTGAAAGACACTGGCAGACTTGTGCCAACCTGAAAAATCAGCAGTGGCTGGACATAGCCTAACCCAAACAGGACACAGCATTTGGTTGCAAAAACACTGAAAGGCTGGACAACACTTCCAACTACCATGTCAGATTACACAGGGAAGCCATTGAAATTCATAAACATAAAAACAGTTTCAACAGGAAAGAAGAGAGTTTTAAAAATAAATAGGTCATGGTTTCCTGTCCTGAAAAATAATAGCACTACAGATAAGATTAGAATTTCAACAGCCATTCCACACACAAAAGAACCTCCTCAGGAAACAGGAAACCCCCTCCGGAAACAATCCATAGACAAAAGAACCTCCTCAGGAAAGCTCCTCCATTAGCATGTTCATAGCCTGGAGAACCACCACAAGATAATGACTCAGCCCTACCCCACCTTCCAGAGTAGATATAAATTACCTGCCTACCATTTTTCTGTTCACCTTGACACAGAGAGTCCTCCATCTTTCCATGTTATATACCTCTGAGGATGCCAGTCACAGCTGCTGGCGAAACGTCAGGTCCTACAATGCCAAGACCACGGCCACACAACCAGGAAAAATCTACAGCAACTAAAGCTCATAGTTTATTAGTGACTCAGCTCAAACTAAGGACAACTCTAGCAGGGCCGGAGCCCTGCTTATAAGCCCGTAAAATGGCACACCCATCACACACACCCCGCTCCCAACAATAGGCTATTTACACAGCCATTGTCTCCCAATTGGTGGCTGCCAGGGTCCTGGTGCCCTGTTGACATTTCTCCCCAAGCTCACCCTTACTCAGGCAGCACTGTGTTGCAGGGAACTTTTATCAGTACACAACACAAAAAAAGGAGCCAGGATGCTTTCTCCTCTGCTCCGATGAAGCAGATATCCCTGCATCCCAAATCCTTTCTGTGCAACATCACCTTCTGACCGGGAGAATAAGGTCTCCAGGACCTCCATTCTGACGTGTACCTGTCAAAGGGATCTTTGACTCTCAACAGTTCAGAGCCCTGAAAATCTCCTTGGTCCCTAAGGTGCTTCTGGGCCTCAAATGTGGCTGTCCTCCCCCCTGCCCCCCCCGTTTGCTTCTTGCTGTCCTGCACTGCAAGGTGGGGAGGAGGAAGGCCTAAGGGGCGCTACTCGCATCAGGAATCTTGTGCTGGCTGAAAGGGCAGGGAGAAGGGGTCGGCGGAGGCCTCCAGTGCCGATCACGCGAAGCGACGGTACCACTTTACCCTGCTCTGGTTAGACCTCACCTAGAGTATCGTGTTCAGTTTCGGGCACCACAGTTTAGGAAGGATATAGACCAGCTGGAATGTGTCCAGAGGAAGGCAACGAAAATGATGAGGGGTCAGGAGACCAAGTCCTCTGAGGAAAGGCTGGAGGAGCTGGGTGTGTTTAGCCTGGAGAGGAGGCGACTTGAGAGGTGATATGATCACCAGCTCCAAGTACTCCAAGGGCTGTCTTATAGAGGATGGTGAGGAGTTGTTTCCTGTTGCCCCAGAAGGTCGGACCAGAACCAACGGATTGGAATCAAATCATTTGGCTAAACATGAGGAAGAACTTCCTGAGAGTTAGAGCGGTTCCTCTGTGGAACGGGCTTCCTCGGGAGGTGGCGGGCTCTCCCTCCTTTGGAGGTTTTCAGACAGAGGCTAGACTTGAGAGCAGTGTGGATTCTGTGAACTCAGGCAGATCGTGAGAAAGGAGGGCAGGAAGGATCGCCTCGGTGCTTAGTTCTTGTGGCCCCTTTCTTACACGCCCAGGGGAAATGCTGATCGCCACTTTGGGGTCAGGAAGCCATTTTTCTCCAGCCTAATTTGGCTGGAGATCCTGGAGGTTTTTTGTCACCCTCTGGGCATGGGACAGCAGTCACTGCGGGCGTGGAGGGGGAGGTATTTGTGAATTTCCTGCCTGGTGCCGGGGGTTGGACTAGATGACCCTGGAGGTCCCTTCCAACTCTATGGTTCTCTGACTCTATGACCCCCTGTCCCCAGGGCTGCCTCCTGCATCGCTCGCCCCCCCCCCCCCGCCTTTCCCGGAGGAGCTCGGTCCTGGCTGACTCAGCATCACGAATGACAAGGGCCTTCTCAGAGCCTTCCTATCTCTCTATTTTGGCACTAATAATTGGCCCGCTCTTCTCGGCGGCATATGTTGTTTTCCCGATTACACCCACCGGAAGGAGGGCGACGGGCGACCAGAATTTAATTTTCCCCATTTTGTTCATGCCCGCCGTTGACCAAGCAGTGAACTAATGTTCTAGCGGAGCTGGAGACGGGGTGGGGGAATGGAGCCCAGGGGCGGGGGGAGGACAGGCAAAGGCAGGTAGGCTCTGAAGCAGCCCGGGCTTGGCACACGTCTCCTCGAGCTGGCATCTCTCGGGGCACGCGCTCACGGAGGCTGCCGGCCTTGGAATCTGGGTGTCCGTCTGGGCGGTCTCTAGTCCGTGCCCTCCTCTCCTCCCGTGCTGCCGCCGCCGCCCGCCTCTCCCCACGCCTCCTCCTGCTGGAAAGGCCACAGTCCCATGCAGAAGGGAGCCAGGCGCTGTGTTCTGCAGTGTGCGGAAGGGAGGAGTGCCAACCCATGATGCATGTCAGAAAGACAGGCTCTCCATCTAGGAACAGGAAGGCCTGTCTCTGCCAGAACGTTAAACTTGGCTCTTCCCCATTAGCTGTCTGTGCGGCGTCAGAGGAGGAAAAGGTATCCTGGAACAAACTGCGGTCTGGCTTCCTACAGCCCCCCAGTAGAGTCTTCCCGAGTCCCCCTTGACACCTCCATTCTCTGGCTGTAAACTGACCCGAGAGTCAAAGTCTTGCATCTGACGAAGGGCGAGCTCTGGTTCTCAAAGGCTTGTGCCCCCCCCCCCAATCTTGTCCAGCAGCACCGGAGAGACCAGAAAGATTTTCGGGGTGTGAGCCTTTGCGAGTCAAAGCTTTGTATCTGACCAAGGGAGCTTTTGACTCTCGAAAGCTTATTTCAAGAGCCAGTTTGGTGTCGTGGTGAAGTGCGCGGACGCTAATCTGGGAGAACCGGGTTTGATTCCCCCACTCCCCCACATGCAGCTGCTTGTGTGACCTTGGGCCAGTCACAAGTTCTCTCAGAGCTGTTCTCTCAAGGGCAGTTCTCGAGAGAGTCAGCCCCGCCTACCTCACAGGGTGTCTGTTGTGGGGAAGGGAAAGGAGATTGTGAGCCCCTCTGAGACTCCTTCGGGTAGTGAAGGGCGGGGTATTAATCCAATCTCTTCTCTTCTCCTTCTAATAGTTATAGATCGATCTGTCCTCTGAGAATCTGTCTAACCCTCTTTAGAGCCCCCTGAGCCATTGGCTATCACCATACCTTGAGACAGTGAATTCTAGAAGTTACTTGCACATCATGTGAAGATGATTAGGGGAGCCAGTTTGGTGTAGTGGTTCAGTGCGCGGACTCTAATCTGGGAGAACCGGGTTTGATTCCCCACTTCTCCACTCGCAGCTGCTGGATGACCTTGGGCAAGCCACATTTCTCTCAGAGCTGTTCTCTCAAGGGCGGTCCTCGAAAGAGCTCTCTCAGCCCCGCCTGCCTCACAGGGTGTCTGTTGTGGGGAGGGGCAGGGAAAGGAGTTTGTGAGCCGCTCTGAGACTCCTTTGGGTAGTGAAGGGCGGGGTAGAAATTGGTGTACTGGCTAAGTGCGCAGACTCTAATCTGGGAGAACCGGGTTTGATTCCCCACTCCTCCACATGCAGCTGCTGGTGTGACCTTGGGTCAGCCACAAGTTCTCTCAGGAGCAGTTCTTGAAAGAGCTCTCTCAGCCCCTCCTACCTCACAGGTTGTCTGTTGTGGGGAGGGAAAGGCGATTGTAAGCCGCTCTGGGACACCTTTGGGTAGTGAAGGGCACATCATGTTTACAGCCAGAAATCCAATCTCCTCCTCCTCCTCCTCCTCCTCCTCTTCTTGTCCTTCTCCTCCTCCAATAATCTTGCTGGTCTCTGAGGTGCGGCTTGACTCGAACCCAGCGGTCCCACAGCAGACCATCACGGCGACCCTTTAAAAACATCCCCCTTGGCAGTGTCTCACCAGCGCCCACTTCATCCCCCACATCGGGACCGGGGAGGAGAGCTTCCAGTCCTACCGGCTGCTGGTGCAGGCCATGGACGAGATCGAGAGGAGGACCTTCCACGAATGGACCCAGACCCTGGACAAGGACTGCCTGAAGCGCCTGGACACGCCTCTCCTCGTCCTCAGCACCGAGAAGCCGGGGATGCTGGACATCAATTTCGACAAGTAAGCGGGGGCCCCCCCCCCGAGAGCCAGCGGGGCGACTACGGCCGGCTCCCCACCCCTCACGGTGTCCCCCCGGGGGCTTCCTCTCTTTCCAGGCACGTGCTCAAGCTGTTTGTGGAGATCCACTACTGGGACAGGTTGCTCTTCGAGATCCCGCACTACGTGGTTGAGCTGTATGACAGGAGAGAGGATTTGCGCAACCTGCGCGAGAACCTGCTGCTGGTGACGCGTGACTATAACAGGTTTGCGGCCCTGCGCGGGGGTGCCTCCCTGAGGCCCGGGTGTTTGCCCCACCCCACTCAGCTGTGGCTCACTGGCAGAGCATCTGCTTGGCATGCAGGAGGCCCCGGGTAGGAGATGATGTGAAACACTTTTACCAGCCTGAGACCCTGGAAAGCTGCTGCCGGCCTGAGTAGGCGATCCTGACCTTGATGGGCCAGGAGGTCTGATTCTACAAGGCAACTTCATGTGTGAACACTGGGGAGGAACTTGTGGCTTAGTGGCAGAGCCTCTGCTTTGCACGCAGGAGGTCCCCGGTTCAGGCCCCGACATCTCCAGTTGGAAAGGACCAGGCAGTAGGTGATGGGAAAGACCTTTTGTCTGTGACCCTGGAGAGCGGCTGCCAGTCAGAGTAGACAAGAGTGACGTTGGTGGATCCAAGGGTCTAATTCAGTACAAAACAGCTTCCCGTGTGTTCTTGTGTGGGGGTATCCGCATCGTATCCAGGGGTGCTGGGAAAGCACTAGGAAAGAGCCCGCTTTGAGCAGAAAGGGCAGCGACGCCCGGTGGAGTGGGGGAGGTCACTTCTGGCAGTGGTTTCTCTGCCTTTTGGGCCTGATAACTCATATCCAAATGTACTTGGTGTGGTGGCCCACTTAAGAAATGAAACAGAGCTTCCACAGGTGAAGGAAATGTAAGAGCCTGGCCCATCTTTCAAGGGCTTCGCAGCCCACTTTTGGTTTGGGGCCTGCAGGCTGGGGAATGCTGATGTACGAGACCTGTGTCGTCTCACTTAATAGTTGTTGTTGTTGTTGTTGTCCAGTTGCACAGTCGAGTCCAACTCTTTGTCGGACCACGTCTCGCCAGGCCCTCCTGTCTTCCATTGTATTCCGGAGTCTGCTTTTTGCGTTGATAACATTGTCTAACCATCTCATCCTTTGCCGTCCCCTTCAGCCAGTTTGGTTTAGTAGTTAAGTGTGCGGACACTAATCTGGGAGAACCAGGTTTGATTCCCCACTCCTCCACTTGCAGCTGCTGGATGACCTTGGGCAAGCCACAGTTCTCTCAGAGCTGTTCTCTCAAGGGCAGTTCTCGGAAGAGCTCTCTCAGCCCCACTTACCTCGCAGGGTGTCTGTTGTGGGGAGGGGAAGGGAAAGGAGTTTGTAAGCCACTCAGAGACTCCAAGTGAAGGGCGGGGTATAAATCCCATTTCTTCTTCTTCTTCTTCTTCTTCTTCTTCTTCTTCTTCTTCTTCTTCTTCTTCTTCTTCTTCTTCTTCTTCTTCTTCTTCTTCTTCTTCTTCTTCTTCTTCTTCTTCTTCTTCCTTCCGTCTTTCCCAGCATCAGGGTCTTCTCCAGGGAGGGCTCCCTCCCTTCTCATTGGGTGGCCAAAGTCTTTGAGCTTCAGCTTCAGTCTCTGGCCTTCCAGGGAACAGTCGGGGCTGATTGCTTTTAGGATTGACCGTTTCGATCTCCCTGCAGTCCAAGGGTCTTCTCCAGCACCATCATTCGAAGGCATCCATTCTTTGGCGCCGGGGCCTTCCTTATGGTCCAACTCTCGCAGCCATACATTATTCTCCTTAATAGCAGGACTGCATTTTTCCCAGGCCTCGGGTGCCATCTCTTGCACCTATGTGGGACATTTGGGGTGACCCAGCTGCAGGGCTGGGCCTTTGGGAGGAGCAAAGGAAGGTCAGTGGCCAGAACTGCCTGTGGGGTCTTGTCCCTGCCGGGCCGGGCAAGGCTGTAGTCCGAGAGGGGGCACGCCTGCTGGTGAAGTCTGTCCTCAAGGAAGGGCGGACCTCCCCTCCCCCGCGGCTGTGGCAGAGAGGGAAGCTGCATCCCTGACGATTGTGCTGGTGCATTATGGGTCAGGCGGCGCCTGCGTGGCCATGTGCTGATGGTGGGCTGTGCCTCTCGCATGACTAGCCGTGGCCCAGTGGCAGCAGGAGGAGTCTCTTTCCCCTTGAAGGTGTTGCTGGGTTTGAGAGGAGATCCAGTCAGCCGTTTGCTTTCCGCCCAGCGCTCCCAAAGGTGTGTTTGGCATGTGTGTGTGGGGGGGTGCGCCTCTCTCTCTGCTTTGCCACGGTATTTTCTGAAGTGTGACACGGAGGCGTTTCTCTACAAAGAGAGTGTTGTTCCGAACGAGCTTTGTCTTGGCAGCTGTATTTTTTATCATGACACAAGTGTAAGCACTCCTTTTGTGCTGGCGTCTTCCCACTTGGGAGTTAATTGGAGACCAAGCTGGTGCTGCGGGAGAGAAACGGGGCCTGCGCCGGAGCCCATCCTCGACAAATCCCTCCCGGCTGGTTTTCGGGGGGACGGCTGAGCCGCCCTGGGCTTTAGAAGCCGATCCCGATCGAGGGCCCGTTATCTGCATTCACGGCGGCCTCCCTCGCAGCCCCAACCAAATTCGTACCACCCCCAAGTTCTCGTCTCCCGTCAGGGGCGAGGAAGGTTGGGCGGGGTGGGGTGGGGAGACCTGCTGTATGGCCGGGTGGTTACAAGACAAGTAGGGATAACTGATCCCGCTTAAGTGAGCCTGAATGCGTGTTGTATCCTTAGAAATCTGCCACAGCCCCCTCCCCTAAAGCCGGCAATCAGAACCGATTTATGCAAATTGGGTGCCAGCGGCTGAATTGAACTTTGCATAATTTGTTTTTCCACCGCGATCTTGGCAGAATCCGCAAGGTTTTGGCTGGGCCCGGTGTGGAGGGGGAAGGCAGGGCCGGGTCTGTGGCCGGGCCTCACGCCTCCCGCCTCGCCTGCCTCCCCAGGATCATCAGCATGTTGACCGCGGAGGAGAGGGGCCTCTTCCGAGAGCGCATCCGCTACCTCGACCGGAAGATCCAGCCGGGCCTCAAGAAGCTCCATTGGTCCCTCAAAGGAGCCAGCACCGTCTTCATCTCCGAGTGCCGTCTTCACGCCAGCAAGGTCTGCCGGGGGGTGGGGGGTGCCCAGGCCTTGAAGGGCCTCCTCTTCTCTTGGGCCCTCAGGACATGGGGAACAGGGCGCTCACCTTGTTCCCAGGCTCTCTCAGCCCCACCGACTTCCCAGGGTGCCTGTTGTGGGGGAGGGGAAGGGAGAAGGAGTTTGTAAGCCGCTCTGAGACTCCAAGCAAAGGGCAAGGGGTATAAATCCAATCTCTACCTCTCTTCTTCTCCACTGGCTTTATTCCCTGCAGGACTCCTTGGGTTTCATGGCCTTCAGGGCCTCTCATAGTCGTCCCCAACATGGCTCCCTTGAGGCACTGTGATGCCCACCAGTGGGTTTCCTGGGTCTATTGCAGGCATCCCCATGGTGCCCACCGATGGGCTTCCTCTGCCCCCCCAGTGTAGTTCTTTCCCAAAGCCAAACCTTGAAGCAGCTGTCTCCATCGCAGGAAGATGCTTGGCGTGCAACTTCCCCCAGTGCCCCATGAAACCCATTTTGTGGTGGCACCCATGCCCCGTTATTTATTTATTTATTATTTCAATTTATACCCCGCCCCTCCCCGCAAGCAGGCTCAGGCCGGCTTACGCCAGTTGGTACCCTGTGCCATGAAAACCATGTACAAAAATTTAAAACAACTTGCATACCTTAACATTAAGCATTAAAAGCGATCCAACAATTAACAATTGCCAGTGCCAGTGATGGTAATCTTTGAATGATTCAGATGGCGTACTAACAATTTTCACCAGCTTGGTGATCTTCAGCTTGGTACGGTAGTATGTCACAATCCCCGCCCCCCCCAGATCAGAGCCGACCCAGAACCACAGATGTTGGCAGTGGTGGTGTGGCGGCTCCTAATTGAAAGAAGAGCTCCGTCTTGCAGGCCCTGCAGAACTGGAAACGGTCCCGCAGGGCCCTGATCTCTTCCGGGAGCTCATTCCACCAGTTCCAAAGGTGTCCACAGGCTCAGCAAGAGCGGCCCCCTGCCCGGTCTGTTGGGATGAAGGTGGGCTGGGTCCCAGTTGAGGCGAGGACAACCAAAGTCTTCACTCAGCCGGATCTGGGCTGCTTTTCTACTGGGCTCAGTTCACAGCTTCCCTGGGCTTTTGCTTTCCACTCTGCTGAGGAACTTGTGTGGACCAGTGTTCCCTCTAAGCTGAGTTAGCGTGAGCCGGCTCACAGTTTTCTAGCTTCCGGCGCACACATTTTTGCCTCGGCTCAGGAAGGATGTGGCTCCAGAGCAAACTAATTTATACAGCAGCCAAATCGCTCGCTCACAACTTTAAGGCCAGTAGCTCACAAAGTAGAATTTCTGCTCACTAGACTCCACAGCTCAGGGGGAGCATTGGCATGGACCTGAAGGACTTTGACCTCTTTACAGTGCCCCCCTTGTCTGCAGCCCCCTCCCATCTCTTATGCAGCTCGTTTATTTAAAACATTCTTTAGCTGCCTTGCCTTGCTTCCTAACAGAGCTTAAGGCGGTGTACAGCATAGATAAATACATGTGAAATGCATCAGACGGCACAGATAAATAAATGTACAAAATGTATAAAATACATAAAAAACAACAACAAAATTAAAACAATAATTTAGGACAGCCAGTAACTTAATCAAATGCGGTCCTAAGGAGAACTGTCTTCAGCCGCCTCCCTGAGGATTGAGGGGGCCCAGGCACTCCTTTCCTGGGGGAGGTTGTTCCGTAATCGCAGGACTGCCCCTGAAAAGGCCCTGTCTCGTGTGCCCATCAGACAAGTTTCTTTGATTGATGGGGCTGTCCGGAGGGCCCGTCCCTGTGATCTAAATTCCTGGGCAGGAACATATGGGAGAAGGCAGTCCCCAGGAACAGTGGGGGCATCTTGGGGCCTGGCCCCCCGACTTACTGCCAAGGCCCCCTGACTTCCCATCCAGCCCAGCCCCCCCAACTTCCATTTTTTAAATTTTATTTGTGGCACTCTCTTGGGGGATGGGGGGTGCCCCCCGACTTATTTAAAGGCCCCCTGAATTAAAACATCCTGGCTATGGGCCTGGCGGTCCTTCAGATATCTCAGTTCCAAGCCACGTAGGGCTTTAATGGTCAAAACCAACTCCTTGCATTGGGCTTGGGAGCAGATTGGTAGCCAGTGCAATTGCTGTAATATTGGGGTCATAGGCTCCCAGTAGCTGGCCTCCACCAGCAGTCTAGCCAGAGCATTCGGCACTAGCTGCAGCTCTTGAACAGTCTTCAAGGGTAGCCCCAAGCAGAGCGTGCCGCAGTAGCCCAGTCCAGAGATAACGAAGGTGTGGAGCCCTGTGGCTGGGTCCTTCTGCTCAGGAGCCTCCCTCGCTTCCTTTGTACGCCCCTCAGGTGCAGAACATTGTGAACGAGTACAAGGCCGCCACCTTGGCCATCGCCCAGCGGGCCCAGCAGGTGAGCGAGGCCCTGCTGGTGCGGATCACGGGCAAGAGGGTCTACAACAACCTGGAGTTTGAGGAGGACCAGAAGGACCACCGGGCCTCGGTGCAACAGAAACTGATCAACATCCACGAGGAGTGCATCGCCATCATGCGCCAGACCTACGAAGTCTTCAAGCATGATGGGCCAGAGGTGAGGAGCTGGGGAGATGGCGGAATGTCCCTGCATTGTAGTATGGATTCCATTCTTTACTTGACCATAGTGATTTGTATGACTGTCTCAAGTTTTATTGTTTATGTCTTTTGAAATAAATAAATAAATAAAATAGTATGGATGGGAATACATAATGGGTTTTTATAATTCAGATTATTCCTATACTTATATTTTTCTGGTTTTATGAATTTTTATATTAAAATTTTATTAGGATTTAATAAAAAGCCTATTAAGTGGGAAGGCCTGTCCTTTGTAGGTTAGAGTTTTTAGCTGATGCTAGCAGACAAGAAACAGCATTCTTTTTCTCCTTTAAGTTGTTTGGATGGAATCGCTATCTAGCTGCCTGGTGTTTTTAACAGGCCTCTGGTGCAGTATTGCTGGTACAGCAGAAGACAGGTTTTTCAGTAGGTGCATATGCCTGAAGTATAGAGTTCGTGGTTTTAGTTGTTTGGGGCAAAACTCTGCAGTGTTTGGGTCAGCACTGGCCTTAGTCTCATATCCAAAAACAACACCTTTTGTTTGGGTATGAACAGGGCTTTTTTTGTAGAAAAAGCCCAGCTGGGACTCATTAGCATAATAGGCCACACCCAACAGCAGGAACTCATTAGCATATTAGGCCACACCCCTGATGTCATGTAGGCACACCTTTTCCTGTAGCTGACCAATGAATGAATGACTACTTAGACAATGCTCTGTCCTTTTGTGACCAATTATGATTTCTGGATGTTATCTTTTTCCCTGTGTCACTTTGGGTATAAAATTTCACGTACTTCCTTATCATGCTCAGAAAGCAGTCAATTTTTGATAGGCTGGCTTGGCCAACTGTTTTCAGTTGTTTAATTGCAATGAAATAACCAAAGAACTTTCCTTCTCGTTGCGGCTTCATTTTTTGGCTTGGGAATCTATTTGTACAACAACATACCTGAGGGACTGCCTTTCCCCATATATACCCCAGAGAGCACTGCGCTTGGGGTCACAGAACCGACTGACCCACCCTGGGCCCCAAAGACACTAGGCCAAAGACCAGGGCCAGGGCCTTTTCAGTGGTGGCTCCTTGCTAGTGGAACGAGCTCCCATAAGAGATCAGAGCCCTGTGGGACCTTCTACAGTTCCGCAGGGCCTGCAAGACGGAGCTCTTCCGCCAGGCTTTCGGCTAAGAGCCGCCCTGATCATTACCATCAACGAGCCCAGCCCTCAGCCCAACATCTGGCCTAGACCATCGTGCGACTCAAGAAGACCATGAGCTGGATTGTCTACTCATAACACTCTTAGCACGCCATCTTAATTAACTAACGACAGACTGCTAGCACCTATGATTTTATGACTTATTTGTATCTGAATTTGTTTTAATGTGATTTTATGTCGTTTTATTGGTTTTGTACCAACTGTGTGAGCCGCCCTGAGCCTTCTTGCGTGGAGGGTGGGGTACAAATTGAAATGATTAAATAAATAAATAACATGGAAACATTGTCCAGAATGCATTAGAGTTAACCATTTGCCACTGAAGGGAATTGAAGCACAAGGCGTAATCGTTATTTGAACTGTCAGGAGGCAGCTGTGGCTTAGCGGTAGAGAGTCTGCTTGGTGTGCAGAAGGTCCCAGGTTCAATCCCCGGCATCTCCAGTTGAAAGGATCGGGTAGGAGGTGACCTGGAAGACCTCTGCCTGGGACCCTGGGGAGCCAGGAATGACCGAGAGGTCTGATTCAGCAGAAGGCGGCTTTATATGTGCGCTGGAAAGGGTGGTGGCTCAGCAGAGGGGCCTGTGCCCGACACACAAAAGATCCCAGGTTCAATCCCCGGCATCTCCAGTTAAAAAAGGACCAGGTAGTAGGTGTTGTGAAAGACCTCAGCCTCCGCCACCGAAGGGAACTGAAGCGCAAGGCAGGGCTTTTTGGGCAGGAACACACAGGAACGGAGTTCTGGCTGGCTCCTGAGTTGGCCACGCCTGGCAGGAACTCGTTAGCATAACAGGCCACACCCAACCACAGAAACTCATTAGGATTGGCTACATTACGGGGTGTGTGGCCTAACATGCAAAGGAGTTCCTGCTACAAAAGAAGCCCTGGGTTTTTGACAACAAACAAGGTCAACAGAATAAGAAGCAAAATGTGGGTGTGGCTGGACGACCACACTTCTGGTAACATGGGGTGTGGCCTAATAGGCTAATGAGCTGTGCTGTCATGGGGTGTGGCCTAATAAGCTAATGAGTTTCTGCTGTTGGGTGTGGCCTGTTATCCTAATGAGTTCCTGCTGGGCTTTTTCTACAAAAAAGCCCTGGCGCAAGGTGTTCTCGTTTCTTGGACTGTCAGGAGGTGGCATTATCCTGTCCCCGAAATTTGTTCTAAGGAATCAGTCCCCGGCATCTCCAGTTAAAGAATCCGGCCGCAGGTGATCGGAAAGGCCTCTGCCTGAGGCTCTGGAGAGCCGCCGGCCATGGCAGTAGAGAGTGCTGGCTCTGACAGGCCGAGGGTCTGGTTCCGGATAAAGGGAGCTTCCGGTGCTCGTGGGAATCCTCTGGAAGGGCAGCCTGGGCTCTGCCCTTTGTGTTTGTGGAGGAGGGTATTTCCTGGGCAGCCAGCTGAGTGTTCTTTTTAGTTGATTACGACGTGGACATGAGGGCCCAGAACGTCACTGGGCGTAATCCAGGCAACCAGCGGGGTTTACGCGCAAAGTGACGTACTTGGTCCTATCTTGGGGTAAGAGTGGACCGCAAATGGAATACGAGCAGTCAGTGTGACGCGGCGGCAAAAAAGGCAAATTCAGTCTTGGGTTGTGTTAAAAGGGCCAGAGCATCGAAATCGTAAGAGGTCATAGCCCCTTCTGTAGACTGCCTTGGTCAGGCCACACCTGGAGTCCTGTGTACGGTTCTGGAGGCCTCACTTCAGAAAGGACGTGGGCAAAATCGAGAGGGTGCAGAAGAGAGCGAAGGGGGTGATCAGGGGTCTGGAGACTGAGCCCGGCTACAAGAAAAGGCTGAGGGCCTTGGGGATGTTTAGTTTGGAGAGGAGGAGACTGAGGGGGGACACGATTGCTCTCTTTCAATATCCGAAAGGCTGTCCTTTGGAGGAGGGCAAGGAGCCGTTCCAGATGACAGCAGAGGAGAGGACCCGGAGCAACGGGTTTAAATTACACGCAGAAAGGTATCAGCTGGATATCAGGAAACACCTTTTCATGGTCAGAGTGGTTCAAAGGTGGAATCGGCTGCCTGGGGAGGTGGTGGGCTCCCCTTCACTGACAGCTTTCAAGAAGAGGCTGGACGAATATTTGTCAGAGATGCTCTAGGCTGGTCCTGCACTAGGCAGGGGGTCGGGCTAAATGGTCCGTGTGGCCCCTTCCATGTCTTGTGATTCTATGATTCTAACGAAACTGAACGGCGTTTTCTCTGGGCAGAGCTTTGGGGCTGTGTGGAGTCTTCCTTTGTGCTTATCAGGGTTTCCCCCACGTGACCCGCGTCCCTCTGTCGTCGTCGTCCCCCCCCCCGCAGGTGCAGCAGCACTGGCTGAACTACACCGTGAAGATGGACCGGATGATGGAGGAGGCCCTGCGGCTGAACGTCAAGTGGTCGCTGACGGAGCTCTCCAAAGCCATCAACGGGGACGGGAAGACCAGCCCCAGCCCCCTCTTCCGGGTGAAGGTCATCTTGCAGGACTACTACCCAGTTCAGACAGCTCAGGTGAGCCTTCCTCACTCTTCCAGATCCCTCGGGAGAAATCCACCCCGGGACGTTTTTGAGTTAGCAGGTAGAAACCTGCGTCTGGGGCTCTGGAAGTCACCATTTCTGTTCCGTGCAGTTGCGAATCTGGGTGATATATTGCTAATGCCCGCTTGAAGCTGCACGTGATGCTGGGAGGGTGAAGTCAGCACATCTAAATTAGAGACTGTGTCCGATTGCGCTGCGCGTCACGAGGAATTTGGGTTTTGTGCTGACCGTTCCATAAGTCCAGGTGGGCTGGTGGCAGCGAACGCTTTCTTCTCGCTTCATATAAAGAGAGTTCCGGAGTGTAGCCATGTTGGTCGGCACTCGAAGAGCTTGCTTTGAGTCCAGTAGTGCCTTAGAGGGGGGCTGCGGTGGCTCAAGTGGTTAAGACGCTGAAGCTGCAGACCATAAGTTCAGCGGTTCGAGACCTGAGTGCCGCATGACAGAGTGAGCTCCCGTCTCTGGTCCCCAGCTCCTGCCAGCCTAGCAGTTCAAAAGCAAGAAACTGCAAGTAGATAAATAGGTACCACTTCGGTGGGAAGGTAACAGTGCTCCACGCGCCTTGGCATCTAGTCATGCCGGCCACATGACCACAGAAACATCTTCGGACAGCGCTGGCTCTTTGGCTTGGAAACAGAGATGAGCACTGCACCCCTAGAGTTGGATTTGACTGGCTTTCGAGCAAGGGGAACCTAGGGCTTTAGAGACCAACAAGATTTTTGGGGTACGTGCTTTCGGGAGTCAAAGCTCCACTTTGGAACGGAGCTTTGACTCTTGAAAGCTCGTACCACGTAAGTCGTGTTGGGCCGGTAGGTGCCACTGGCCTTGGATCGAGCTGGTCCCGCTTCTTGCCCCAGAGGGCCTGGCCTCGGGCTTCTGCTCCTTCCCGCTGACCCACTGACCTCTTCTCTGACAGGTGGAGTTTTCCCCGACCCTCGTCCAGCTAGCCAGCATGGTGAATGACATCAGCGGCCACCTGATCGCCAGCATCTCCGTCTTCCGCCGCCTCCCGGAGATCCTCATCAGGCGCAAGCCCACCCGCGACCCCATCTCTCTCCTCGTGGGTAAGCAGCCCTCCTCGCGCTCCTCCTCACCACTCTCACAGGGGCCTGGCCCACGCGCTCCGTGGCCTGCGTGCCTCTCCCATGCAAGCAGAGAGCAGGAGCCCTGCCGGTCATGCGTCTCCTCTCCAAAGCAGGGGCCCAGGCTGGGACTCCAAAGGTGAAGCGGGACCGTCCCGGGGGCTGGGAAAGAACGGCCGGCTGCTGGGCTTTCACTCAGGAGGGCGCTCTTTGCATGGCGTTTGCCTTTGCTGTGGGAGGGTGCCAGGCCAGGTGTTCCCTCTAAGCTGAGTTAATGTGAGCTTTTGTCGTTCAGTCGCATGATCGAGTCCGACTCTTCGCGACCCCATGGACCACATCACGCCAGGCCCTCCGGTCTTCCGTCATGCTCCGGAGTCTGCTCAATTTCATGTCCGTTGCATCGATAGCACTGTCTGACCATCTCCTCCTTTGCTGTCCCCTTCTTCTTTGACCTTCAGTCTTTCTCAGCACCAGGGTCTTCTTCAGTCAGTGCTCCCTTCTCATTTGGCGGCCAAAGTATTTGAGCTTCAGCTTCAGTATCTGCAGGGCTTTTTTTGTAGAAAAAGCCCAGCAGGAACTCATTAGCATAATAGACCACACCTAACAGCAGAAACTCATTAGCCTATTAGGCCACACCCTTGATAGCACAGCTCATTAGCATGTTAGGCCGCACCCCCACATGTTGCCAGAAGTGGGGTCATCCAGCCACACCCAGATTTTGCTTCTTATTCCATTTACCTTGTTTGTTGTCAAAACCCACGGCTTTTTTTGTAGCAGGAACTCCTTTGCATGTTAGGCCACACCTCCCAAATGTAGCCAATCCCAATGAGTTCCTGTGGTTGGGTGTGGTCTGTTATGCTAATGAGTCCCTACTGGGCGTGGCCAGCTTGGGAGCCAGCCGGAACTCCGTTCCTGTGCGTTCCTGCCCAAAAGTAGCCCTGAGTATCTGGCCTTCCAGGGAACAGTCAGGGTTGATTTCTTTTGGGATTGACTGATTCGATCTCCTTGCAGTCCAGGGGACTCCCAAGAGTCTTCTCCAGCACCATAATTCAAAAGCATCTATTCTTCAGCGTGGCTCACATATTGGCTGTGAGCAGCCTGGCTGCTGGCCTTTCCTTGGATGCTGGATGCCCCTGGGAATGACCGTGGTGAACCCCTTTGGAGGGGGAGCAGGGGACTTCAGGTAGCCAGAAGGCCTGATCCGCTTCCTCCTCTGAGTCTGTGCAGGAGAGGCAGCTCTACAGGGGGGGGGCTCTGGCCCGGGATGCTGGGAGAGGGGCGGTTTTGGCCTCTCTATAGTTTCTCTCCCCTCTTGGGTGCATCTAAAAAGTGCTCTCAAGTTGCAGCCGAGTTATGGTGATTGTCCTGGGTCCTGCCTCGGCCGAGGCTGACTGTTCCTCAGATGAGGTGGAGTCACGGAGCCACCCAGCCTCCCCCGGAGTCAGCCCAGAAGAGGAGCCTTTGCCAGCACCTGAGGGAGGAGAGGCCCCAGCGTTGGCGCAGGAGGTGCAACGACGCGAAGGGCCTGAGGTACAGTCAGAGGAAGAGATTGCTTCAGAGCCTGGCCCAGCTGCACCCCCAGTTGGAGACACCTCGAGGCCAGAGTCCCCACCCAGCTCCCCCGAGTGTCCCCGACGCAGGGCACGCCAGCGTCTGGAGGTGCGGGAGAGACGGAGGAGTGCCAGACTTCAGCCGTTGCAAAGGCAACGTGAGGGGCCGTGAGTCTTTGCAGGTCGCCTCCCAGGGAGGGGAGGCTCTGGTCATAAGCAGCCACGCTCACCTGCCTCGGTGCGGGTGCAGCTGTGCAGTCTTGGACCTTGTCCTGGCGGCCAGCCTCCGCACGGGGATTGTAATGTATCCACTGGAGAACATGGGCTCTGGACAGCCATGTGCTCAGACTGGTTCTAACCGGTCCACCATGTGGCCAGGCGAAGGGCCTGAGCTTCGCCCCGAAGGACAATGGACTAGTGGATCCTGACTCCCCTCCAATGGAGGAGCAGGAGTTAATCCAATCAATGTAAATAGCGAATCACCGGGTGTGTGTGTGTTTGGGGTGTGGGTCACTTGGGAATAAAAGCCGGCCTGCAGAGCCGTCTCAGTTGTCTTGTTCTTCATCTAATAAAGTATGTGAGAGCTGAAATCACTAGTAAGTCTCAGTACTTTTCAGGGATCATCTCTTGCAAGGCAAGAGACGTTCAGAGGTGGCTTGCCATGGCCTGCCTCTGCGTAGCAACCCTGGACTTCCTTGGTGGCTTCCCGTCCACGTGCCAACCCGGCTTCGCTTCCCCTCTCTGACGCGATCGGGCTGGCCTGGGCCACCCCCACCCCCTTTGAATGACGTGAGACGTAGTGAAGTGCGGCCGCGGGGCCGGCTGCCAGCGTGTTTGTTCTGAGTGGGAGAAGCCCCTGAGCAAAGACCCCTCCTCCGGCGGGGGTCGCTTTGGTACGAAAGGTGGGAATCAGGAACGAGGGGACGGCTGGGAGGAAGCAGAGAAGCAGGCCGGGCAGGCCGGGCCCAGAGCGATGCTGGAGCCGTCGGCGGTCCGGTCGCGGCCTGCTTCTCTTTCCAGCTCTTCCCTGGGCTGCGGCCCAGGCTGGCTCCCCACCGCCGTTCTGCCGCTGCCGCTGCTTCCGCTCCCCGTGGCTTCACAGATGCTGGCGCGTGAGTTTTTGTTTGTGCCGCGGCATGATTCACGGAGCTGGCTCTGCCTCGCTTGGAAGCGCCACAGGAAGCCTCGATCACGCCTCCCCTGGGGCCCCAGCCCGGGGTGGGTGCCGCGCCCAGACTCTGCGGAACTGGCTGGCCCCTCGTGGCTGTTCCCTCCTGCTTGGTGGACTCTGTTTCCCCCGGGGGGGATGGGGAGGGGGGGGCATTTGACGTTCCGTGAAGAGCCTCACGTGTTGCGTCACGGAATCCAAGGGATTACGAGCCGCCAAGGGCGGGAAACATCTCCACGCTCTTGTTGGACACTGTGGCCTCCCCCCTCGGGGGCCCGGTCGGCCACCCGGGGAGGAGGAGGCAGCCCAAAGGGCAGCGCCGGCTCTCTTGGGCGGCTTGTCCACAGGCGGCCGGGTTAAAGCTTGGACCAGGTGCCAGTCTGGCCTGAGTGGCGGCGGCGATGTTTGGCACGAGGCTGGCCCGCGGGGTGCGTGACAAGAAAGAGGTTCAAGGCAGTTGGGGGGGGGTATCACGCATTCAGGACTGGATTCAGGGGCTTAACAGGGAGAGAGCTTCATTTCATGGGCTGTTTTTTCACCCCCTTGCGTTTCACTTTTTCTTTTTTAAAAGGAAAAAGGTTCTTGCTCACGTGCCATTTTCTTGGCGTCTTCCTTGTTTGTTTAATTATTCACTTCATTTATACCCTGCCTCCGTTGTATCCTCACAAGAGCAGCCCTGCGAGGTGGTTTAGGCCACGTGAGCATGGCTGCCCCGAGGCCACCCAGCAAGCTTCCCCGGCAGAGTGGGATTCGCACCCGTGTCTCCTTGATTCCAGTCTGACGCTCTAACCATGACTGATTCCATGCTCCCCCCCCCTGCACTGGCCTTTGGAGCGGCATCCGGCCCCTCGTAGGAGACCAAAGGCCTGGCTCTGGGAGACAGGCCAGCCGACAGGGACAGCCACCGCCTGCCTTCTCCCCCTCCAGAGCGGGACGATGACATCAAGAAGATCCAGGCCCAGATCAGCAGCGGCATGCAAAGCAACGCGACACACCTCCAGACGTACCTGAAGACCTGGGACGTGTACCGCGAGATCTGGGAGGTCAACAAGGACGCCTTCATCAACCGCTACCGGCACCTCAACCCGCTCGTGTCGTCCTTTGATGCCGACACCGCTCGGTAAGAGGGTGCTTTGCGGGCCAGGGGGAGCTGACTCAGGGTGTGTGTGTGTGTGTTAATTGGTAGGGCTGCCACCCTCCAAGTGGAGACTTGAAATCTCCTGGAATTACAACGGATCTCTGGATGACAGAGCTCAGTCCCCCTGGAGAAAGCAGCTGCTTGGGAGGGTGGATTGTATGGCCTTATACGGTCGCAGTCTCGAGACTGACAAAATCTGTGGCAGGGGCACGCAGGCACACTAAGAAGAGTCCAGTAGCACTTTCAAGACTAACAAAATACGTGGCTGGGGAGGAGGCTTTCGTGAGTCACTTGCTCACTTCTTCAGATACAGCTAGAATCAGCATTGGTAATGGGACAGGAAACCTCGGTCTCTATTCAGTCCAGGTGGATGCATTGTCTTGAGCTTCATTACCAACTGCTGATTTGCCACTGATCATGAAACTCAAGGCAATGCACCCACCTGATTACCAGTGCTGATTTCCCCGTGCCTGTTACCGCCTGCATAGCTCACCTACATCCAGTCACGGCTGCTGTTGTCATTGGCCTGCTAAGGCCCCTTCCCTCCCCAAAGCCTGCTTTCTCCTGTCTCCACCCCCCCCAAAATCTCCAGGGACTTCCCGACCCTCCTTGGGATATGAAGAACCCCCCCGGGTAAGAGATGGAGTCGCAGAGGCACATCCACTTTTCTGAGTTCATGATTCTCACCAGGAAGCGCCTTGTTAATATTTATTTGCCGTGTTGGTATTCTACCTTTCTTCTTCCATCAAGGAACTCCATGTGGCGTACATGCCGGGGGCGGGGGGCGGGGAGGTGTTCCCGGGAGGTCTCCCACTGAGGCACCGGGCTGCCTAGCTCCAGCAGGAGGGCTTTGCCTCATACGTTGGGACTCAGCGTCTGAGATCGAGCCAGCCGATCCTGCCTGCTGGGTACTGAAGGGCACATTGTGCCCACCTTAGTCCCAAAGGAGAGGATGCACGGGGGGTGGGGGGCATTGGACACGGCAGCAGGGGTACTCCTGCTCTTTAGCTAGAAGTGTACTCAGGCTGACAGGCGGGATGGGCAGTACTGCTGAGCGGTCGAGTTAGAACGGATAAAAGAAAGTCCTTCTTCACCCAAAGAGTGATTAACACGTGGAACTCACGGCCACAGGAAGTGGTGGCGGCTACAAGCATGGGCGGCTACAAGAGGGAATTAGATGAACATCTGGAGCAGAGGTCCATCTGTGGCTATTAGCCACAAGGTATAGATAGGAACTCTTGGTCTGGGGCAAGTGAAGCTCTGTCTTCTTGGTGCTGGGGGGCGGGGGCAACAGTGGGAGGGCTTCTGGTGTCCTGGCCCCACTGCTGGACCTCCTGAGGGCACCTGGTATTTTTGGCCACTGTGTGACATGGAGTGTTGGACTAGATGGGCCATTGGCCTGACCCCACATTGGCTTCTCTTATGCTCTTATGGTAGGAACTCTTGGTCTGGGGCAAGTGATGCTCTGTATTCTTGGTGCTTGGTGCTTGGGGGGGGGGCAACAGTGGGAGGGCTTCTGGTTTCCTGGCTCCACTGCTGGACCTCCTGAGGGCACCTGGTATTTTTGGCCACTGTGTGACCCAGAGTGTTGGACTGGATGGGCCATTGGCCTGATCCGACATGGGCTTCTCTTATGTTCATATTTTGGACTTCTTGGGTGAGGCTGGCAAGCCAGCGTTTTTGGGGCACCGCAGTTCTGATGGGAAGGCAGAAGAGAGTCTGGAAGGAAGGAAGCCACCTTTAGCGCTACCTCGCAATGCTCCGTCTCAGCTGTGGAGTCTTGTGAGCAAAAATCCGATTTTGTGAGCTCCTGGCATTCAAGTTGTGAGCAAATGATTTGGCCGCTGCATAAATTAGTCTTCTCTGGAGCCCTCCTTCCTGAGCTAAGACAAAAATGCGTGAGCCGGAGGCTAAAAAACTGCGCTGGCTCACACTAATTTGGCTTAGAGGGAACACTGCTTCCCTGGTACAGGGGAGGGCAACTTGTGGCACGTTGGTGGCCAGTTTGTCCCTATTTGGTGACAGGCCTTATCCAGAGCTCGCATGGAGAAGTCACGTGTTGGCATCGGCCTCCGTGGCTGGGGGGAGCGGGGCGAGGGGGAGCGGAGAAAGGGCTCTGGCTCGGGGTATGGCAGGTGGGCCCTGTCCTTCGACAGACACATGGAGGAGAGGTCTGTCCGTGGCTACTGACCGTGATGACTAAAGGGAACCTCCATGTTCAGAGGCAGTCAACCTCTGAACAGCAGAGACAGGAGGCCACCTCAGGGGAAGGCCTCCGCCTCCGTGCACGGTTGTTGGGCCTCCAGAGGAAGCGGTTGGCCACCTGTGTGAGACGGGATGCCGCACTAGGCGAGCCACAGGTCTAATCCAGCAGAGCTCGTCTAATGTCCTTGCGTTCTGAACCGGGCAGCAGAAGTCCTCCACCCCCAACCCAAATCCCTCCGCCTTCCTTTGCAGAACGCATAGTGCTCCCCCCCACACACACCAAAATCTGGAGCATTTCAACTCCCCTGTCCTGCCCGCAAGCAACGCTTTCTGGGGGGAGTGGGCGGGGGTCCCTCCGCCTTTGTCCCGGCTTCCCCGCGGCTCGCCTTGGCCGGAGCGCTCCGCTTTCCCCTCCGCGTTGCCAAGTGTTGTGGAACGCCGCTGTGTGCCGCTGAACAGCTGCCCTGCCCATTCCCGGGGGGGAGGCTGGAATTCAGCGTCGCCTGAGTGATAGGTTTGGGAGAATAAGCAGCAGGAAGAAAGAAAACCTGTTTCCATGCAAATGTCAAAAGTGATTTAAAAAAACAAAACAAAACAAAAAAAGCCGGGGAGAGAGAAATGCAGAAAGTCTTGAGAGCCAGTCGGATGTTTGTACAGCTCTCCCCCTGGAGACATCACATTAAGGGTTTTGTAAACACGATCCAGCTGCTGCAGGAGACGAAGCAAACAGGCTGGCGAGCCGGAGGGAGAAAGAGAACGCCGGACGTGGGGCCGGAGGGCTCCGGCCCCGGGTCTGGCGAGGCCTCCTTCAGGCCCGGCTGACGTCGGCGGCTCCTTGGGCCGGGAGGCGGTCGCAACCGATCAGGTGCCCTTTCGCTTTCCGCCGCCCCCAGACTTGGCCTGCCTTTGGCAAGCGGGCCGGCGTTTGTTGTAAGATCGTCAGGGGCCCCCCCGCTGGATCCGAGCAAAGGTCTGTGTTGGCCGGCAGCCCGGAGTGGCTAATCAGAAGCCCACCAGCAGGGCAAAGAGGCAGCGGCCCTCCCCGGCATTTGGCACGCCGAGGCGCTTGGCCTCGGAACACCACCGTGTCCTCTCCGCTCTCGTGGCTAATGACCCTCCACAAATGCGCTTAATCCCCTTTTAAAGCCGATCCGCCCTCGCCGCGTCTCGTGGCAGCGAATCCCGTCAGTGTGACTCGTAGGAAGAAGCCTTGCCTTCACCTGGTCACCGGAAGCTGCCTTAGACTGAATCAGATCTTGGGTCCATCAAGGCCCGTATTGTTTGGTCTCGTGGTGAAGTGCGCGGACTCTAATCTGGGAGAACCGGGTTTGATTCCCCCACTCCTCCACTTGCACCTGACTGGATGACCTTGGGCAAGCCACAGTTCTCTCAGAGCTGTTCTCTCAAGGATGGGTCTGGAAAAGAGCTCTCTCAGCCCTGCCCACCTCACAGGGTGCCTGTTGTGGGGAGGGGAAGGGGAAGGAGTCTGTAAGCCGCTCTGAGACTTTGAGTGAAGGGCGGGGCATAAATCCAATCTCCTCCTCCTCCTCCTCTTCCTCCTCCTCTTTCTTCTTCTTCTTCTTCTGCTTCTTCTTCTTCTTCCTCCTCTTCCTCTTCCTCAGACTGGCAGGGGCTTTCCAGGACCTCAGGCAGAGGCCTTTCACATCACCTGTGACCTGACCCTTAACGGGAGATGCCGCAGACTGAACTTGGGACCTTTTGTATGCCAGCCAGATACTTTACCACTGAGCCACAATCCCTCCCTTTCGGTTCTCACTTGAATCTGCTGCCAAGCCACATTATTCGCAGGCCTCGAGCTTCAGTCTCCTGAATTGGGGAGAGGGCGTTCTCTCGGACTCTGGCAAGTATAACGGTTTACACCGAACCTGAAAAGCCCCAGACCCCTTTAGCTTTCCTTCCTGCGGGAGGTGCTGCAACCTCTTCTTCTTCCTGGCTGCCCTTGGCCAACCCCTTTCCAGCGCTCTGGTTTTCCTCTTGAGATGGGAGGGCCAGAACGGCTCACGATCCATCTGCCTTCAAGCCCCTGGAGACTGAGTTCCTTCACCCACTTTCTCTTTCCCATCCGCGACTTCTTTCTGCCTGACGCGCGGCAGTGCCTCCCCTTCCGTGCCGGCCTTTCTGCTGCCACTTGGCCAGGGAAGCTGTCGAGATCCTCTCTCCTCTCCATCTGGTGCACCAGGCCGAGGCCTTTCCCCTCCTCTCCCGTCACTTCACCCGTGCCCGGCGGAGACGAAGGCGGGTTGGCCGAGAGCGATTCGTGTCTGCACGCGAGAGGGATAAACGGAAGGATTCCATCCCTGATCCCTTAATCTTTTAATAATTTATTGAACAAGCATGTCAAGTGCTTGAGAGAGGAAGCGAGAGAGAGAGACTCATCCTTCCCCTCCCCCCCGCCCCATCCCAGGGGCTTGGCGTTCTCCGCGTCGAGAGAGGGAGACGGGAGGCGGCAGGAGAACTCCTAGGCGGCCTCCTCTCGGTGGCTCCCGGCAGCTACCAAACGAGACACTCGAAGATGAAAAGCCAAGCCTGAAGCCAGTGGATGTCAGGGGCGGGTCACGGATGTCCCTGGGGCTGGAGGGGAGGCCAAGGCCCCGTGTAGCAGCTGCCGCTTGCCTTTTGAACTCCTGCGTTTACTGCGTGTTTTACGAGCTTTTGATTCCTCGCCTACTTCAGTAGCGCGCTGATAAATTCCCAGATTAAAGGCAAGGAGGAACGGGTTGGTTTTTTTTTTTTGCGGGGAGGTCAGCCTAGCAGCCCACAAGAAAGAGGAAAGGAGTTGCTCCCCGTTTTTTAAGCCACAGGCGCCAAATCCGGCTCCGCCGCCAGATTCTGCACAGCGGGCCGGAGGTCGTCGGAGAGAGGGGAGGGGCAGAGCCGAGCGGGTGTCCTGGGAGGCAGGATAAATCTTGCAGCGTTGCCCCCAGCCTCTTCCGGCCTCCCCGCGTTGCTGACTCAGCGCTTCTGACAGGCCTAATTGATGATCCAGGTGTGGGTCGGAGGCAAACTTGGACCCTTAGAGAGGGATCCGCGGCTACAGGGGCAGCAGACGGATCTGTCTCTGCCAAGGCCCGAAAGTTTCCAGCGCCCTCCATTTGTCCCTTTGGGGGCTGTTTCTCGTCCTCTCTCTCTCTCTCTCTCTCTCTCCATCCCTCCCCCTCCCCCCTCCCCCCTCCCCCCTTCTTTCTTTCTTTCTTTCTTTCTTTCTTTCTTTCTTTCTTTCTTTCTTTCTTTCTTTCTTTCTTTCTTTCTTTCTTTCTTTCTTTCTTTCTTTCTTTCTTTCTTTCTTTCTTTCTTTCTTTCTTTCTTTCTTTCCTTCCTTCCTTCCTTCCTTCCTTCCTTCCTTCCTTCCTTCCTTCCTTCCTTCCTTCCTTCCTTCCTTCCTTTTCCTGGCTTCCCAGTTAATAAAGTTTGGCTTTGTGTTTCCAGTGACCCGTTGACAGGGAATTAATTAATGAAACGTGGGGAATTTAATAAGATCCCTTGGGGCTTGAACAGGCCTCCACCTGCTGGCCTGCCTAGGTTTGATGAGTCAGGAAGACAGAAATAAAAACTACGTTTCAGTGACCAAACCACTCTCTCTTTCCCCGCCGTAGCTATGCCCGTGCAAAGTGACCCTCGAGCCCATCAAGGCAGCAGGTACATCATGCCGTCACGGGCCTGGCTCGAGGGTCGTTTCACATGCACCAGTGGCTCTAGGTACAGCGAACATCCTCTTTTCCTCTGCCGCACGCAGGCACCTCCTTCTCTCGCTTTCTCCCCGGAGAGCAAGCTGCTCTTCCAATCGCTTAAAGTTATTGAGGGGAAGTGCAGCTCAAACCAATTACAAAGGTGACCTGACTCCAGGGGTAACAAGAGAAAGAAATTTCAGATACAAAACCAGAAGCACATCTGACATGCCATATTCATGTAGGGACATTTAACTTCTTGTGAACAGATCAACTCCAAAAACAGGTTGGCTTGCTACCGCTCCAAGCCCAGGTAAGAGAGAGAAGAAAAGGGGTCCCATATAAGACGAAACAGAAGACAAGCAACGGCCAGAGAGTGTTGGATACCTGGCAGAGTAAATGAGGCGCAGCGGAATGGTGTAGCACAGACATGCGTGTGTTGAACTTCTAAGAAAGAGTTGACTTCAGAATTAGGGAAAGGATTCAATGGAAAGAAAAAACAACAACAGTGTAACTCATCTTTCTAGTTCCGATCGACTGCATCTTGGGTTTTTGTTTCCTCTGACCCGAAGAAGGAAGGAGTGGATTTCCCCCCCACAGCGCTCCACTCCTTGTGTATGTGCAGAATAGCATCAACTATCTCCAATATATTGATTAGCCCATAGTCAGTCTTAAGGCCACCTCATTAAGAATAAAACCTCCCCTTTCTGGTGGGAAGAACCTGCTCTGCACCGAATTCGTTCTGGGCTAAACTTGCTATTATCCGCGTACAGAAACTTCAGCTTAACCCTTTCGTGACTGAAAGGAGGATACTTGCAAAACCCAGCAAAGAGGCTCGACATCTCACCCACGAGGGGGTGGGGCCCGCTGCCATGTCTACCCCAGGGAGAGAATTATTTTAGCCCTTCTCCTCCCAGGCCCTCCTGCGTGCAGAGTTACAATGGCCCAACGAAAGCTTCCCCTCCAGCACATTCCCGCACCCTACCCTGAATTCAGTCTCTTGCCCAGTCTATTAACTGACTAGAATCTACAGAGCAGATTCATAAGAGAAGCCAATGTTGAATCAGGCCAATGGCCCATCTAGTCCAACACTCTGTCACACAGCAGCCAAAATATACCAGGTGCCATCAGGAGGTCCAGCAGTGGGGCCAGGACACCAGAAGCCCTCCCACTGCTGCCCCCTCCAGCACCAAGGATAGAGTGCATCACCTGCCCCAGACTGAGAGTTCCCATGTAAACCCTGTGGCTAATAGCCACTGATGGACTTCTGCTCCAGATGTTTATCTAATTCCCTCTTGAAACTGTCCATGCTTGTAGCTGCCACCACCTCCTGTGGCAGTGAATTCCACGTGTTAATCACTCTTCGGGTGAAGAAGGACTTCCTTTTATCTGTTCTATCTTTGGGCTTTGAGTCTCAGGCCAACTGTGCCTTGTTTGGGACTGAGTCACGGAAGGGCCCACAGCGTTGGTGCGGGATCTACCCGGCTGCATTTGAGGGCAGCCTCAGAGCCTCTGCAGTTTAGAAGAGAGAAGAGATTGGATTTATACCCCGCCCTTCACTACCCAAGGGAGTCTCAGAGTGGCTTACAATCTCCTTTCCCTTCCCCTCCCCACAACAGACACCCCGGGAGGTAGGTGGGGCTGAGAGAGCTCTGACAGAAACTGCCCTTGAGAGAACAGCTCTGAAAGAACTCGGAAAGACTGACCCAAGGTCATCCAGCAGCTGCCTGTGGAGGAGTGGGGGAATCAAACCCGGTTCTCCCGGATTAGAGTCTGCGCACTTAACCACACTGCACCAGACTGGTTCTAGGAGTTAAGCACTCATCATCAGCATGCGGAGCAGCCGGGTAAACCAGGGATCCTCCACTCAGTGCAAATGGGCACCGTGGCGCCTGCTGAAACCTTTCTTGGCTCCCGCCCAGTCTTTTTAGAATGTGGGTGGGGCCAAGAGAGACTTTTGCCCAGCAAGGCTTCTGATTGGCTGTTGGAGAACCGATGGGGTTGTGTGAAAGAGGACTGGCCAATTAGAACGACACGCTCACCTCTGCAGGGCACGTGGGACTGGAAGCCATACCAGAACCAGGAAGTTTTATGAATGCTTCGAAGCAGACAGTGACGGAGGCGTTTTATTGATTATCCCTCCTCCAGCAAGGCGGCATACCCAGTCCCCTCTCTTTTACATTGTCCCGACAGCCCTGTGAGGGGGGGAAGGCCGGGCAAGATACCCAGGGAGCTTTATCACCGAGCGGGGATTAGAACCCTGATCTGCCCATCCCTGATCTGATGCTCTTAACCGCTCCACTGCAGTGTCTCTGAATACCCTCTTTCGAGGGAAACGTACAGAGACGCGGTCACATCAATAAGAGCCCGAGCCACATCAATGGTAAAAGTACAGAGAGATAATTGTCTTCCAGACGGATTTGACAGGCGTTGCTTAAATTAGGAAGGGCTCAGAGTCCCTCCCTGGCTATAGTAAAGATGCTGAGGTTTGAATCGAGGACCGAACGAGCTGAGCTGGGAACCCTCATTACCACCAGGCGTCTGTGGGTCTGGTTCCCAGGGGATTTGCCCAGGTACGAGAAACTGGCTGCGCTGACCCCGCAAGTGCCCAGTTTAGACAGCTGACAACCACAAAGGGGGATTTTAATAATGTCAGTTTCACCGTAATCGCTTTTGAATTGGGCACTTTGTAACCGCTTCAAACCGGCCGAGTGGCACACAGCATCTCTCCCCTCCCTCTGATCACCTTCTGTCGAGAGTCAATTTGCCGGGAAGGTGAATTGCTGGGTGTCACCCTGATAACAAGGTCATCATTACTCTGTGGATGCCACTGCGGTTCTAGGTCAAATCTCCCGGTTCCTGGCAGGAGCCCTTCGGCCTTACAAGCTGCTGAAAGCAAACTCTGTTATGGGCTAGACCAGGTGGCATATGCGGAGAGGGAGGGATGCCGCTTGGGCGTTGCCTATACCAGAGACGCTTGGCTTCCGCCCTGTTCCCTGAGATATGTCGGGAGCCTGTCCTCTCCACCGTTGGGAGTGACACCGTCGGTCTTATAAGGAGCCGTGCGGGGCCCCTGACAGCGAGAAAAGCCGAGCCAGTCTTCCAGCTGGCGAAGATACAGTCAAAACAGAAAAGCCACCGGGGAAAAAAGTCCTGCCCTCTTAGTAGCTGTTGCTCTTGAGTTGGGGGTGGGTGGGGGGTCAAGCCCTGCTGCAGTTGCCAGGGGTTCTTCCCCCTCAGGAGGCTGTGGAAGAAGAGACGGGATTTCTACCCCGCCCTTCACTACCCGAGGGAAGTCTCAGAGCGGCTTACGAACCCCTTTCCCTTCCCCTCCCCTCAACAGACACCCTGTGAGGTAGGCGGGGCCGAGAGAGCTCTGACAGAAACTGCTCTTTTTCAAGGACAGCTCTGACAGAACTATAGCCTGCCCAAGGTCATCCAGCAGCTGCGATTGGAGGAGTGGGGGGAATCAAACCCGGTTCTCCCAGATTAGAGTCCGCGCACTTCACCACTACACCAAACTGGCTCTCCCTGTTGGCTCAGGGGGAAGTACCACTCTGGTGGAACATGCCACGATTTCCACGGAGGGGGGCTGTCCCAGAGAAGACCTGCGGACATCCCTGCTCCAAGGAGCTTTCTCTCTTTCTCTCTCACTCTCTCTCCCCCCGTGTCTCCCTCCCAGGTACATGGAGGTGGCCAACAACGTCCAGAAGGAGGAGACGGTGCTCAGCATCCAGTTTGTGCTCCTGGACTGCTCCCACCTGAAGGCGGCCGTGGTGCAGCACTGCAACGAGTGGCAGAACAAGCTCACCCACCTGCTGAAGGAGATGGCCACCTCCCGCCTGCAGGAGCTCCACACCTACCTCCAGCAGAACGCCGCAGAGTGAGTAGTGTCGCCCCCCCCCCCCCGGCCGGCTCCCGGCATACCTGGTGGTGTCCATCTCGGCAGCCCCTGCCCCCTCCACTAAAGGGCACCGCCCCCCTTCTCTTGCAGCGTCAGCCGTCCCCCGCAGACCCTGGAGGAGCTGGGCCGGAGCCTGCAGCTCCACGAAACCCTGCAGCAGGAGCTGCCCAAGATCGAGGGTCAGATCCCGCCCATCCACGAGCAGTTTGCCATCCTCGAGAAGTACGAGGTTGCCGTCGAGGAGGAGGTACGGCAGCGGCAGCGGCTGATGCTCTCTGACGGCCCAGCCGGTGTCCTCGGTCCTGGTTTCCTCCACTGGAGCATTGTTTGCTCCTTTCTTGCTGTACCAGGCAGTCCCAGGATCAGGTTCCATTCTGTTCTGAGGCACCCTGGAAGGCACGAATGTGACCTGTGCTCTTGGTAAGTGTGGCGGAATGGGCTTGCTCTGGCCTGCGGGGCCCGTCTCGCCCTGCCCTCCACGGTTTTCTCAACACCTGGAGAGGCTTCTCTCTCTCTCTCACCGGTAACCTGCCACCACCACCTGACCTTTGTAGGAATTGCCTGCTGGGAGGGCCAGGACTCCCAGCTTGCCTTCCAAGTTCTGAGGCCTTGTCTGTGTGTCTCCCGCTGACCAGTGCCTGGTCACCATGGGAACAGGTTACTGCCTTGTGTGCCCCTGGAAGGATGGCCACTTGCTAACTGACTGCCTTCCTGCCTGTCTCCCCCTTTAAGATAGCATGTCTGACACACTGGAGATCTATGTGGTGCAGAGAACCACTTTTTGTTGTTCAGTTGCACAGTCGAGTCTGACTTTTTGTGACCCCGTGGACCACATTACGCCAGGCCCTCCTGTCTTCCACCATCCTCCAGAGTTTGCTTAATTTCATGTCCGTTGCATTGATAACAGAGAACCACTACTGGCATCCAAATTTAATAAAGTATTTATTAAAAAGAAAATGTTCACAAGTATACTTTTAGCACAGCACCAGATTGAGTAGGGATTCAAAAGAAATGGATAAAATGCAAATCCTCTGCCCTTCTTTCTATACATGCCCTATCAGATGTTAAAATATAGGACAGGCTCCTTACCTTAGGATGTTGCAGATCTCTACAGAGTGACCATTACCTTGAAGCTTTCTGTAGCTCTCCAGGACAGCACATGGTCAATGGCCGCGTCCTCCAGCGAAGAGTTCTGTCTGCTCTGATGGACCAAGCACAAAAGAGCCCTTCCTCCTTGCTCCCCTGAGTTTTATCACCTCTCTTTCCCCCACCCAATTACCAGGTCAGGCCAGGTCAGAGAAGCTTTTCCTGATGTCTCCAGAAATTTCCTTCCTGAAGTCTCTGTAGTATTTAACATCCCCCAAGTCTCTGTTCCCTCCTTGAAGGCAGGGAGCGGGGGGAGAGACTGGACCGTCCTATCGTCTCCAGCTAGACCCAGTAGCATTTCTTAAGAGTTAGCTGAGGGGAGCCTGGAAAGCCATTGACTGTCTTCCTCCTCCCTGCCTGTTCTCTGCCCAGAGAGAGAGAAATAAAATATTTTAAAACTCAGAGTGAAGGTTCTGCTCATTTCAGACTTCCAAAGAAGGGGCGAGGGGTGGATCAGAGAACTTCTCCAGCCAGGCCAGAGAACAGGGGGCTGTACACTCCACCCCCTTGGGCACCCGTTTTCCTCGAGACTCTCTCTTTCCCAGCCCGTTGCTGTCCCCGTCCGCCTGGGATTGGGGCTCCTTGCCCCTGCAGCCTCTTTCCTCACCTCTTCCTGCTGCCTTCCAGGTGCTGCAGCTGCTGGGCGAGCTCAACTCGGAGTGGCTGTCCTTCCAGCAGTGCATCCTGGACAGCGAAGTCATGCTGAAGAAGCACAAGGAGAAGTTCAAGACCGGCCTCATCCACTGTGCCGACGACTTCAAGAAGAAGGCCCAGAACCTCCTTCAGGACTTTGCCTTCAATGGTAGGGGGTCCCGCTTGCCCGCTGGTGGCGGGAGACCTCCAGCCGCATGGAGCTCTTGCCAGCTGATGCTCAGCCGACCGGTGGGCAGAAACGGGGGCCAGATTTAAAAAGCAAAACGAAGGCCTGGGCCACTGAATGCAAGTTCTGACCATAGAGTTCCTGGCCGTTCCTAGAGCTACCCAGAACTGAGAAGGGTAGCTCTAGCAATTACCAGAAACTCTATATAGCTCAAGATGGGTAGTTGTGTTAGTCTGTCTGTAGCGGTGGAAAAGAGCAACAATCTATGCTCCCTCTAAGTTGTGGAGTCTTGTGAGTAAAAATCCTACTTTGTGAGCAACTGGCCTTAAAGTTATGAGCGAGCGATTTGGCTACTGCATAAGTTAATTTGCTCTGGAACCACATCCTTCCTGAGCTGAGACAAAAAAATGTGTGAGCTGGAGGCTAAAAAACTGGGAGCTAGCTCACACTAATTCAGCTTAGAGGGAACACTGGTCCAGAAACCACCTGAAAGTCTAACAAAATTTGTGGCAGGGGAGGACCTTTTGTGAGCCACTGCTCACTTCTTCAGATACCGAAGCTATCGTGCTCTTTTCCCCAGAAACTCTATGGTAATCTTACCACGCAGTTTCCGGCAGTTATCCTTGTCACTTCCGGGTAGCTCTAGGAATTGCTGGGAACTCTGTGGTAAGAACTTCTGGTAAGTGGCCGAGGCCTTATTTTGTATTTTACTCCGGGGACTCTGCCCCCTGTCCCACAACCCCCCTACTGGTTGCCAACCCTATCCAGTGGAGAGTAGCCAGGCCGCCTGGGGTGCAGGCCTCTGCTCCTCCCCTCTTTGCTGAGCCTTCTTTGCCCAGACGGTGCGTGCTCTCCCCGGGCTTGGAGGCAGGCAACAGTCGACCAGACTCCCCCATTCCCCACAGGCGAGGCAAAGGACCACAACTCCTCCCATCACGCTGGTTCAGCAGGAGGAAACGGTAGAAGAGTCCCATGTGTTGTACGCAGGGCTGTTTTGGGGCAGGAACTCACAGGGATGGAGTTCCGGCTGGCTTCCGAGTTGGCTACGCCTACAGCCCACCCCCCCACCCCCCGGGTTTCCCAGGCACCTCGCAAGCCACGGGGCACCTGGGGAAGCTGATCCGATCCAGGGAGGGAAGGCAGTTTAAACTCCTGGGAGGGAGCTATGATGTCAGGGGTGTGGCCTAATAGGCTAATGAGTTTCTGCTGTCGGGTGTGGCCTATTATGCCAATGAGTTCCTGCTGGGCTTTTTCTACGGAAAAAAAAGGCCCTGGTTGTACGAATATATTCCCCAGCCAAAAAGGAAGTCAATGAGGAGGAAGTTCTTTGGATATTTAATTGCAATTAAAGAACTGAAAACAGTTAGGCCAAAACCAACCTATCAAAACTGACTGCTTTCTGAGCAATATAGGGAAATACATGGCGTTTTGTACTCCAAATGACATCGGTCAGAAGGTCACATCCAGAAATCATAATTGGTCACAGAATAACAGAGCATCGTCTAAGTAGTCGTTCATTCACTGGTCAGTTGCAGGAAAAGGTGTGACTACATGATATTTTAAATGTTTATTTAACGTAACATTAATAATAGGGCTGTGGTGGCTCAAGTGGTTAAGACGCTGAACTGCGGACCAGAAGGTTGGTAGTTCAGCAGTTCGAGACCTGAGTGCCACGTGATGGAGTGAGCTCCGTTTCTGGCCCCAGCTCCTGCCAGCCTAGCAGTTTGAAAGCAAGAAATTGCAAGTAGATGAATAGGTACCGCTTTGATGTGAAGGTAACAGCATTTTGTGCGCCTCAGCATCTAATCATGCCAGCCACATGACCACGGAAATGTCTTTGGACAGTGCCGGCTCTTCGGCTTGGAAACGGAGATGAGCACTGCACCCCTAGAGTTGGATTTGACTGTCTTTTGAGCAAGGGAAACCTTTGCCTTTGCCTATTAATAATACCCAAGGATTCTTCGTACCCAAACAACAGGTGTTGTTTTCGGATATGAGACTAAAGCCTACGCTGACCCAGGCACTGCAGAGTTTTACCCCAAACAACTAAAACCATGAACTCTATACTTGAAGCAAATACATCTATTGAAACGCCTATCTTCTGCTGTGCCAGCAATACTACACTGAAGGCCTGTTAGAAACACCAGACAGCTAGGTAGCGATTTCATCCAAACAACCTGAAAGAAGAAAAAGAACGTTGTTCCTTGTCTGCTAGTATCAGCCAGAAAGACACTCTAACCTACAAAGGAGAGGCCTTCCCACTTAATAAGCTTTTTATTAAATCCTAATAAAATCTTAGTATAAAAAATTCATAAAACCAGAAAATGAATAATCCGATTTTTTTAAAAAAACCGTCATGTATTCCCATCCATGCTGCACAAGGTTATGGCAGTTGGCTCCCGCTGTCCCGTTAACTAGGGGTCTGCAGCCAGTGTTTGGGCCGGTTCCCGTGTCTCTTGGTTGCAGCAGCACTATGAGGTGGCTCAGCCCACTCCTGGGCCCCCACTGCTGCCAGCTGGATCCAAGCGAAGCCCCTGCTGGTGCCGTACCAGCAGCGGCAGGGGGGCCAGGAGGGGATGCCGGTCGCCTTCCACCCGAGTGATGGATGGTCGCAAGCTTAAACCCCTGCGCACGTCGGCAGCCTCTCTTCTATGTCGGCCAAGAGGAGAGCTGAGAGCCCAATTTGGGCCTCTTCCCTTGGAAGTGAGTCCCGTGGCATTCCATCCGCCTTACCCCCAGGGCTATTTTTGCAGAAAAAGCCCAGCAGGAACTCCTTAGCATAACAGGCCACACCCAACAGCAGAAACTCATTCGCATATTAGGCCACACCCCTGACAGCACAGCTCATTAGCATATCAGGCCACACCCCCACGTTACCAGAAGTGTGGTTATCCAGCCACACCTACCTTTTGCTTCTTATTCTGTTGACCTTGTTTGTTGTCAAAACCCCAGGGCTTTTGGGGGGGGCAGGAACTCCTTTGCATGTCAGGCCGCACACCCCTCATGTAGCCAATCCTAATGAGTTCCTGCTGTTGGGTGTGGCCTGTTATGCTAATGAGTTCCTGCTGGGCGTGGCCAACTCGGAAGCCAGCCGCAACTCTGTTCCTGCGCATTCCTGCCCCAAAATAGCCCTGCGTACCCCCTTGTCACAGCTGCGGGTCCTGCACTCTGTCCTTGCGCCTTTTCAGGAGGGAAGAGAAAGTCCTGCTGCATGTCAGCTGCTGCTTCTCCCTCCCCTGTTCGATCCTCGGCCCTTGTGGCCACCACAGTGAAGAGGCTGTTTACCTGGGGAGCAAACGAGAGCCCCGAGGATGATGCTGTCTAGACAGGTCAATGCAGCACCTCTGTTTCCCTGCCGGAGTGGGACCGAGAAGGGCGCCACTGGAGTCTCTCCTGTGTAACCGAGCGCGGGACTGGGCTGGGACTGTGATTCCGGTTCCTTCCTCCCAGGCTGATCCGTGTAGTGTTTGTAGGAGGCCGGGGGCCCACGTGGGGCATGGGGCTCTCCGTGAGCCACGCAGTTCAGGGCTCCCCCCTCGCACAAGGGGGAGAGTGCAGCCAGTTTTTGTCAGATGAAGGCCAGGGCTCCGATCCCAGGCCCAGCGGGGTGACCGGAAAAAGGCCCACAGGAAGAAAAGCCCACAGGAAAAAAACCCCATGGTCATAAATGCTCATAGGAAAAAAAGCCCATGTGGAAAATTGCCCAGACAGAAAAATGCCCACATGGAAATAAGCCCACACAGAAAAAAGCCCATACACAGAAAAAGCTGACACGGAAAGAAGTCCACACGGAAAGAAGCCCACATGGAAAAATACCATGTAAAGCGCCACAGATATTTATAATTGTGGATAACCATTCACCTCTATTTATGAGATGATATCACATGAAACAATTTGTGTTGTGATTTTATCAAGTATAACCCTACATATATAATTGTCTTACACGTTGGCCATTTCCAGCTCTCCCATTGCCTGCGCTACGCACTCCACCCGCCAGGAGGCGCCAGAGGGCACTGGGTCGTTGATTCCGGGCTCTCTCTCTCCTTCCTCCCCCCCTTCCCCCAGGTCCTTTCACCAGCGCCCTGTCCGCTGACGCCGCCTTGGAGCAGATCCACGCCATGCGGCAGCTGCTGGCCTCCTTGAAGGAGGAGGAGAACACCCTCCGCTCCAACCTGGGGATCTTCAAAATCGACCAGCCCGCCTCCAAAGACCTCCAGAAGCTGGAGAGGGTAGGGCAGCGGCCCCTTGCCTTCCCGCTCGCCTGAGCCCTGGTGGTTGGCGCCTGCTGCTCCCCGGGCCAGACAGGAGGAAGCTGAACGCTGGGCGTGGGAGCGGAGGTGACCCGTCCGCCCCCTCCCTTGCTTTGCAGGAGCTGGACTACATCCAGCAGGTGTGGGAGATCACCAAGGAGTGGGAGGTGCACTGGAACGAGTGGAAGACAGGCAGCTTCAAGACCCTGCAGACGGAAGTGATGGAAACCACGGCCTTCATGCTGTATCGGAAGCTGAACAAGCTCAGCAAGGAGCTGAAGGTGAGGCCGAGCGGGGCTGCAGGGAGCAGGGGGTGGCCCGCCTGCGTCGTTTGCCCCTCCTCCTCCCCTCTGCCCCCACAACAGTCCTGCAGGGGAGGTCAGGCTGAGGAGAGAGAAGAGGCCAAGGAGCTTCCACGGCAGAGTGCGGTTTTCCAGTAGGGTAGCCAACCAATTGTGTGGAGCTGTGGTGGCTCAAGTGGTTAAGACGCTGAACTGCAGGCTCTGGAAGGTCAGTAGTTCAGCAGTTCGAGACCCGGGTGCCGCATGACAGGGTGAGCTCCCGTCTCTAGTTCCAGCTCCTGCCAACCTAGCAGTTCGAAAGCAAGAAATTGCAAGTAGATAAATAGGTACCACTTCGGTGGGAAGGGAACAGCGTTCCGTGCACCTTGGTGTTTAGTCATGCCGGCCACATGACCACGGAAACGTCTTCGGACAGCGCTGGCTCTTCGGCTTTGAAACGGAGATGAGCACCGCAACCCTAGAGTCGGATTCGACTGGCTTTCGAGCAAGGGAACCTTTACCTTTACCTTTAGCCAACCAATGCTCCCTCTCAGCTGTGGAGTCTTGTAAGCAAAAATTCTACTTTGTGAACTCCCGGTGTTAAAGTTGTGAGTGAACGATTTGGCTGCTGCATAAATGAGTTTGCTCTGGAGCCATCCCTTCCTGAGCGAAGACAAAAACGTGAGCCGGAGGCTAAAAAACTGTGAGCTGGCTCACACGAACTCAGCTTAGGGGGAACACGGTTTGTGAGCTCCTGGCATTAAAGTTGTGAGGGAGCCATTTGGCTGCTGCATAAATGAGTTTGCTCTGGAGCCCTCCTTCCTGAGCTAAGGCAAAAATGTGTGAGCCAGAGGCTAAAAAACTGTGAGCTGGCTCACACGAACTCAGCTTAGAGGGAACCCTGGTGCCAGCCCCCAAGGGAGGTCTGGAGCCCTACTGGAATTACAACCGATCTTCTGACGACAGAGTTCAGTTTCCCTAGAGGAAAGGGTGGCTTTGGAGGACCGACTCCACAGGAGACCATAGAATGCAGGACAAACAGAAGTCCTCGGGGGACCCTGCATCCGCCCTGCATCACCACACAGCCCCCTCCCCAGGCACCGGTCCTAACTTTCCAGGAATTTCCCAAGCCATAGTTGGCAACCCTGTTTTCCAGCCGGATGGTTCCCATCTTGGTCCAGCAATCAAACCATGATGATGCTGCAGGGCTGGGAAGAGAGAGGGAGGTACCAGACCCAGGTTGTGCAGGGGTTGTCTTTGAGCTGAGCAGAAACCCCGTTGAGAAGTGCAGACGGTCTCCGGAAGGGCCACTCGGCAGTGCTCAGTAAAAGAGACCAGTAGCAAAAGAGAGAGAGAGGCGTCCCCGTTTTTGCCACAGCTGGCAGGATGCACATCTGGGTCACATCCTTGTTATGAGAAAAGGCGCCACGGGCAGGGATTAGGTGGGAACGCCCTCCAGAGCACCCCCCAGGTCGTCCCCCTCCCGCCTCAAGAGGAAAGCCGTTGCCTCTCAGTTCCCCCCCCAGTGAATCCTCTTCCTCCGCCTGTTTTCTGACTCAAGGATCGGAACTGGGAGATCATCGAGACCTCCAAGCTGAAGATCGAGCAGTTCAAGCGGACGATGCCCTTGATCACCGATCTCCGCAACCCGGCCTTACGGGAAAGGTAGGCCGCTGACCCCGGATGGTTCTGGGGCAAGTACCTCTGGGTAGCGCCCAGACCAGGGGACCTGTCCTTCCCTCGATGAACATTCAGTGAACTGTGGGATAGGCCAGCCTCTGACATTTCTCACATTTTGTAGGGGAGGCACCATCTGACGTACCCTTGTTGCCTGCAGTACCCCCGCCCCGTCCTCTGAATTGTGTACTGGAACTTCCGGGTGTGGGAGACTGTTAGGTATTGAGATTCAGAAAGAGCAGAGTTAGATTTAAGCAGCCAGACACGTGAGTGTATTTGTCTAGGAAATGGAACTCTACTAAAGATTAGGTGAGGGTACTTAGGATCAGGATGCTGACAAGCTCGAGCGTGTCCAGAAGAGGGCAACCAGGATGGCGAGAGGGTTGGAGTCCAAGTCTTACGAGGAAAGGCTGGAAGAGTTGGGTCTGTTTAGCCTGGGAAAGAGAAGGCTTAGAGGGGACATGATGGCAGTCTTCAAGTATCTGAAGGGCTGTCATGTAGAAGCTGGAGCAGATCTCTCCTCTCTTGCTCTGGACTGCAAGACTAGATCGAATGGGTGGAAATGACGAGGGAGTCGATATTGGCTAGATATCAGGAGAAACTTCCTAACTGTAAGAGTGGTTGAGCGGTGGAACAGTCTGCCTTGGGAGGTGGTGGATGCTCCTTCCCTGGACATTTTCAAGCGGAGGCTGGACGACCATCTTTGGGGTATGTTGTAGGGCTATCTTTTGGCTGTGCTCCTGCAGAGTGCAGGGGGTTAGACTAGATGACCTGTAAGGTCCCTTCCGACTCTAACAATCTATGAGTCTATGAAAATAAACCATCCTTGCTAGCTCTAAGCTACATGTTGCTGCTCTAAGAAGTTAGCTCGAGACTCACAGAGAAACTTCAAGGAGAAAGACAACAAAGAGCAATGAACTGAAACCCTCGGCTCTCTCCCTTGGCTCGTCCCCAAACTATTGATTTTCCAGTTGGAGAGTCCCAACACTCACTAATTATGCATTCTGTCAGCTTGCCCTAGCGGGAAAGAAGGGTAGACAATTCAATTGGGTCTCTAATTAGAGATTAGGAAATACTTCCGTGACAACCAGGAAGAGAATTCGCAAATATCCCAACGGATGCCAACATCTCCTGCCAGGAGCGGGGGCAGCAGCAGGGAAGGAGAACCGGTTGAAGCTCTTCCAGCAGAGATAAGCAGTTCCCCGGGCTTGGCAGGGACCCTGGTCTGCTAGCGGAGGAAAAGGTTCCTCAGCCGTGGAAGATGAATCTCCTTGGACCGGATGCGTTCAGTCCCGCACCCCAGGCCCTAAGCCGGGGCCTCCCCCTCAAGGAGAAGGGACGAGGGGCAGGCCGGCTGTTGACTGTTGCGCTGTGGTTTCCTGCAGACACTGGGATCAGGTGAAGGACCTGGTCCTGAGGACGTTTGATCAGACCGCGGAGGACTTCCGGTTGGAGAACATCATCGAGCTGGGCCTGGATCAGCACGTGGAGAAGATCGCCGAGATCTCTGCCTCGGCCACCAAGGAGCTGGCCATCGAGCAGGTGGCGTCTGCCGGTCGATTCTCTCGGGCCCCTCGGTCCCAAAGCTCGGGTGGGCTCGAGCGACAACCTCATTCACAGGGCCATGGGGGGGGGGAACCAAACTTATCCCCCCATCCAGCCTGGCTGCTTTGCTTGCGGCGTCATTCGCCGCCTTCTCCACAAAATACCCTCCAAGGCAAGGGTGTCGAATAGGCGGCCTGGGGGTCAGATCAGGCCCTCGGAGGGCTGCAGTCCGGCCCGCAAGGCCCTGGCTGTTTCCTGCTTCCTTTTCCGGTTCTGCTGCTGCAATAATTCAGAGCAAGAGGTGTCAGTTATCAGAGACGGTGAAACAGACAAAACATTGCAAGAGCGCTACTGTTTTAAGGACGTTTCATTTAAAGTTTAAAATATCTTTAATTGCGTTTGTGTCCCTTTATAAAGTTTATGTCTCTGCCAATGTTCCCTCTAAGCCGCGGAGTCTTGTGAGCAAAAATTCCACTTTGTGAGCCACTGGCAATTAAAGTTGTGAGCGAGCGACTGGGCTGCTGCATCAATTAGTTTGCTCTGGACTGGAGCTGTCCTTCCTGAGCTGAGACAAAAGTCTGTGAGCCAGAGGCTAAAAAACTGTGAGCTAGCTCACACTAACTCAGCTCAGAGGGAACACTGGTCTCTGCTACCTGGCATGACATTTTATGACACACACGTCCCATCCCAACAAGCCTCATTTATGTCAGATCCGGCCCCCTTCACAAATGAGTTCGACACCCCTGCTCCAAGGGGTCTGCCACGAGATTGGCATGAAACGCGAGAATACGCCGAACCCCTCGCGTCGATAATCAGTCGATAACAGCGACAAAATCACTACAGCAGAGGCGTAAAATTGCAGGATAAAAGCCACAATAAAATAAACCTCTGTGGGGAGTTGTCATCGAAAGGCACGATGGCACGGTCGCCCAATTTCAGCACCAGTTGACTTGGTGCTGAAACAGAACACAGGTAACACAGCAGAGTGCCTGGGTGGCCGGCCGGGCGCACACCTGGGTGGCCTCCGGGTTCCACTTGGGATCGAGGAGTCAGGAATGTGCCTGGTTCCCCCACCCACCCATGCGCCCCTGATGTGGGATGTCCGTCTCCTTGCAGGCTCTTGAGAACATTGCCAAGACCTGGGATGCCACCATGCTCGACATCGTGCCCTACAAGGACAAGGGGCACCATCGCATGAGGTAGGTCCGAGTCTGGGAGCCGGGGTCCGGCGTGAACACCAGGCTTTCCGGAGAACCCCAGAACCCCGGAAACAGAGACCGGTTTGCTGTCCGGATGCGGCGGACAGCCAGCGCTTTCCTTCCTTGCTCACTGTTCCCGGCGGCCTGATGGGCAGACTTGGTGGCAGTGTTCCCTCTAAGCTGAGCTAGTCAGGTTGTGGCTTTTTCTGGACAACGATGACAGGATTGTCTCTGGCAGATCTCGGAGAACAGAATAGCAAAAAGAGATGTCTGGAGCAAGGCTCCCTCTAAGCTGAGCAGTCTTGTGAGCAACGATTCTACTTTGTGAGCTCCTAGCGTTAAAAGTTGTGAGCGAGCGATTTGGCCATTGCATAAATTAGTTTGCTCTGGAGCCCTCCCTTCCTGAGCGAAAGACAAAAATGTGTGAGCCGGAGACTAAAAAACTGTGAGCTCGCTCACACTAACTCAGCTTAGAGGGAACACTGGTCTAGAGGGTTAGAGGACTGTGATGTTCTTGGGACCCAAATCCCAACACAACCCCCCCCCACCACCACCCATGATTTGGTTTGCTCCAAACAATGACCTTTTGAGTCACTATTCAAGGGTGGCAGGAAATGGGAGATCATTTCTGTTGGCATAAACCCCAGATGAGACGTGGGGCAAGGGGAGGGAGACCCCATTTCTGAACGGATGTCATTCACAAGTCTAGGGCTGGGGGTTTCCTGCCTGCAGGAGGCTCATTTATTTCTTTTATTTAAAACATTTGCTAGCCGCCTTTCTGCCTTGCCCGGACTCAGGGCGGCTGACAATAGAAATAAAACGACTCTAATAACAAACAAAAAAAGTCCACAATTTCAAATCTTCTAATTAGAAGGACTGCTAATAAATAAAAACTAAACGAGGCAAACGCAGTCCTGGATAAAACTGTCTTCGACTGCCTCCTGCAGGTGGAATAGCGAGGGGGGCCAGGCGCAGCTCCCTGGGCAGGTGGTTCCATAACCACGGGGCTAACGCCGAAAAGGCCCCGTCTCGCATGCCCGGCAGACGAGCGTCTCTGATTGGTGGGGCAGTTGAGAGCGCCTTTCCCTGCGATCTTAGCCCCCCCGGGGGTGGTTTGCTCCTGAGCTCTTTCTTTCTGTTCCTGCAGAGGGACTGAGGACATCTTCCAGGCCCTGGACGACAACCAGGTGGCCTTGTCGACCATGAAGGCCTCCCGCTTTGTGAAGCCCTTTGAGAAGGAGGTGGACCGCTGGGAGCGCTGCCTCTCGCTCATCCTGGAGGTGATCGAGATGCTGCTGACGGTGCAGCGGCAGTGGATGTACTTGGAGGTGAGGGGGGTCCGGCTCACCCGAAGGGTCGGGCGAAGGGTGCGCGAGGGCCTCTGGTGGACACCCCGCTAGTGGGATGGGAGGCCGCGACTCTTTGGGGTGCTTGGTGGCAGGCAGCCTCTGCTGGGGGGAGCGGCCCAAGGACCCTCTTGGCTTTGGGGGGAACTTGTCCCCCCCCACCCCCAAGCAAGCTTTAAGCATCAGCAGATTGCAGGAGATGCCAGTTACAATCACCAGCGGTCCCGTCCAGCACTTACTGGGGCCCGCCAGTGAATTCCCGATCCTACCCTTCATGCTCCTGGGGAGAGTCTCTTGTTAGCGCCGAAGGCAGGCACAATTGCATCAATATCCTCCCGTTGTGTCTCAGGATGAGGCAAATTGCCCGTCACTCTCGGGAGCTCTGCAGGCTGGCCGCGGAGAATCCCGTGGTGTGGGAAACTTGGATTCTCGGAGGGTTTCCAGCCCAGGGCTCCCCTAGATTCCCATCGGAAGCACCACTTGGCCCCGAGAGTCGCTGCCACACCCCTCCTCCTGCACAGAGGGGGAAATGCCTCTGATATGACACCCTGGCGTCAAGGGTGTCGGTGTCCCATTTTAGTACCCGAAAGGCCCCTGCCGCCTCCCCGACCTCTCTCCCGCCTCCCCTCCACAGAACATCTTCTTGGGGGAAGACATCCGCAAGCAGCTGCCCAGCGAGTCGGCCTCCTTCGACCACATCAACAGCAGCTGGAAGACGATCATGGACCGGTTCGTCAAGGACAGCAACGCCCTGCGGGCCACCCACTTCCCAGGTGTCCGGTCTTTCCTGCTTTGTGGGGAGGAGGCCAGGGGAGGGCCGGTGGGAGGCGGGAGCACCCTTGGGGAGGGGAGGGGCACGTTGCTGCGGGGCAGGGGCCCCCAACCCGTTTGAGCCTCCGGGCACCTTTGGGGTTCTGGCTCAAGGCGGTGGGTGCAACCGCAACCATGGAGCCACACACACGGAGGAAAGGTTAAAACACTTGGGGCCCTTTAGCTTGGAGAAACGACGGCTGAGGGGTGACATGATCGAGGTTTACAAGATTATGCATGGGATAGAGCAGGTAGAGAAAGAAGTACTTTTCTCCCTTTCTCACAATACAAGAACTTGTGGGCACTCCATGAAATTGCTGAGCAGTCAGGTTAGAACAGATAAAAGGAAGTCCTTCTTCACCCAAAGAGTGATTAACATATGGAATTCACTGCCACAGGAGGTGGTGGCAGCTACAAGACATGGACAGTTTCAAGAGGGAATTAGATAAACATCTGGAGCAGAAGTCCATCAGTGGCTCAAGTGGTTAAGACGCTGAACTGCAGGCTGTGGAAGGTCAGTAGTTCAGCAGTTCGAGACCCGGATGCCGCATGATGGGGTGAGCTCCTGTCTCTAGCTCCAGCTCCTGCCAACCTAGCAGTTCGAAAGCAAGAAATTGCAAGTAGATAAATAGGGACCACTGCGGTGGGAAGGTAACAGCGTTCCGTGCGCCTTGGTGTTTAGTCATGCCGGCCACATGACCACGGAAACGTCTTCGGACAGCGCTGGCTCTTCGGCTTTGAAACGGAGATGAGCACCGCAACCCTAGAGTCGGATTCGACTGGCTTTCGAGCAAGGGAACCTTTACCTTTACCTATAGATGGGAACTCTCCGTCTGGGGCAAGGTGATGCTCTGTATTCTTGGTGCTGGAGGGGGCAGCAGTGGGAGGGCCTCTGGTGTCCTGGCCCCACTGCTGGACCTCCTGATGGCACCTGGTATATTTTGGCCATTGTGTGACACCGAGTGTTGGACTAGATGGGCCATTGGCCTGATCCAACATTGGCTTCTCTTATGTTCTTATGTTCTTAAGCCCAAGCACTGGGGAGGAAAGGGGGTAATTTTAAAAAACACTCCTGGAAAGAGGAGGGAGAGAATAGAACCAGCGCTGTAGTGACAGCCAGGGTTCCCTCTCAGCTGAGTTAGCGTGAGCCAGCTCACAGTTTTTTAGCCTCCGGCTCACGCATTTCTGTCTTCGCTCAGGAAGGATGGGGCTCCAGAGCAACTTAATTTATGCAGCAGCCAAATCGTTCGCCCGCAACTTTAATGCCAGTCGCTCACAGAAGTAGAATTTTTGCTCACAGGACTCCGCAGCTGAGAGGGAGCATTGGTGACGGCTGCCCCCGAAACACTTATTTTGATCTGCCCAGTCAGTCAGATCTTCAATGGCCAATCAGGAGCCCCCACCTGGCTCCTCCCACTTTAAAAAATTGCGAGGTGGGCACCACGTTGGGGACCCCTGCTATAGGACGGGAGGGGCTGGGAGAGGCTGGAGGCTGGACAGAGCTGAGAGATCAGGAGACGAAGGAGAGAGAAGAGGAGGAGACTGGATTTATACCCTGCCCTTCGCTACCTGAAGGAGTCTCGGAGCAGCTTACAAACCCCTTTCCCTTCCCCTCCCCACAACAGACACCCCCTATGAGGTAGGTGGGGCTGAGAGAGCTCTCTCGAGAACTGCCCTTGAGAGAACAGCTCTGAAAGGACTTGTGACTGACCCAAGGTCACACCAGCCGCTGCACGTGAAGGAGTGGGGGAATCAAACCCGGTTCTCCCAGATTAGCGTCCGCGCTCCTAACCGCTACATCCTTCGTAGGCGGGGAGGGCAGGGTATAAATTGGAAAATAAATAAATACATCAAACTGGCCCCCAGAGCAAAGACCGAGGTCAGGCCTGTGGGGCCGCCCCAGACCCGCAGCCGCTCCCCACCCACCAACGCCCAGGGGAAGACGGGCTCGCCCAGCCAGAGCAAGGGGCCCCTCGCGAGCGCCCTCGGGTCCTCCTCTCCCTCCGCAGGCCTCCTCGAGAAGCTGGTGGAGATGAACGCCGCCCTGGAAGACATCCAGAAGTCCCTCGACATGTACCTGGAGACCAAGCGCCACGTCTTCCCCCGCTTCTACTTCCTCTCCAACGACGACCTCCTGGAGATCCTGGGCCAGTCGCGCAACCCGGAGGCCGTCCAGCCCCACCTCAAGAAGTGCTTCGACAACATCAAGTGCCTCAAGATCCAGAAGGTCTTGTCCCACGCGGGCCCCGCCTCTTCCCACCCCCCGCCCGTGGGTCCCGCGGGTCCCTAAGGAGGCTCTCACTTCCTGCTGGCCTCCTCCTCCTCCTCCCCTGGCTTCTTGGCCCAGGAGCCCTTTCCCTGCCAGCCACCCCTTCCCCTCCTTGGCAGACCCAGCCGGGTGGCCAACCGCCCTTTGCTTCCTGTCCTCAGATCGGCACGACCAGCAGATCGGAAGCCCTGGGCATGTTCTCCCTGGACGGGGAGTACGTGGATTTCACCCACCCGGTCCTGCTGGAGGGACCCGTGGAGGTGAGCGACTTCTCCCGGCCATCCCAGCCCTCCCTGGCAGGGGGAGGGGCAGGGGCAGGGGCAGGGGCAGGGGACGACGCTCACGCGCACGGTGGCCCTCCTTCCAGGAATGGCTGTGCGACGTGGAGAGGGCCATGCGCTGGACCCTGCGGGAGGTGCTGAGGAGCTGCCGACTCGCCTTGAAGAAGATGCTGACCAAGAGGGACAAGTGGGTGAAGGAGTGGCCCGGACAGGTGACTCGCGGGGCTCCACAAGCGCATAGGCAGCAGGCACCAAACACGGCGTGCCCATGGCCCCCCCCCCCCGGTGCTTGGCTGGCTTAAGCATCTGCCTCGGGGAAGAAGCAGGGTGCCGTAGAGTGCTGGAGGTGCCGATCCATCAAGAGGGAGGTATTTTCTTTGATTTGCGGGTGGCCGTGGATATGACCCAGATGGTCTTTGCTCCCCTCCTGGGGGGTAAGAGAAAGGGCGTCTTGGGACGGCTGCAGGGTTCCCCAGACGCTCAGGGATCCGAAGGATTGGGAGCCTGCAGGTCCTTTCCTTCGCTCAGGGGTTTCCTTTCCTGGAGGGCATCTTGCCGGAAGGTGTCTTGGACCTCCGGGATCCCTTCCGGCACCCTGTGGGGCTCTGTGCCCTTTCGGTCCACATTTTTGGGTGACGTGGAGACTCTAAGCCACCCGTGGTTGTGAGCGGAGGAGTCCAGAGGTGAGCTTTTGGAAGTTGCTGAGGGAGAGATCCTCGGAGGTTCAGGGCCTGGATTTGGCCAGGGGTGTGTGTGCGTGTGTGCGGTTTCCAGGACTCACGGCTCATGCCCACAGCCTCCCGCGGCCGCTTACCCAGCATTCCCTCGCAGATGGTGATCACGGCCAGCCAGATCCAGTGGACGGCGGACGTGAGCAAGTGCCTGACCACCTGCCGGGAGCGAGGGGACAAGAAGTACCTCAAGGCCATGAAGAAGAAGCAGGTGAGAGGCGGCGGCGCATGGGCGCATGGGCCCCTCCCGCAGCTGAGCCCTCTGTCCCCTTCCTGGGAGCGCCTGCTGCTTGCAATGCTGCTTGCTTGCCCGGCTTGCCCAGAGATGCGCAGGTGATCACACCTATGCTTCACGCGTAGGCCATGTTCTGTGCTGCTGACAAGTGGAAGCATGCCAGGCAGCGTCTGCTTATCTTTAGCGTCTGTTAGGGCGGGGGGGGGGCCCGCGTGCTCCCCGCGGGTACCTTGATCCCTGCTGATGCTATTCCGGGCGCCTGCCGGGTGTTCTTAGAAAGTGGGCGTGGCCAGGGGGGGCTTTTGCCCAGCAAGGCTTCTGATGGGCCGTTGGGTAGTTGATTGGCTGGACAGATTTTTTAAAAACGTGCCTTTGGGGGCAGCTGCCACCACAGCCCCGGGATCTTTGCTTTGTGACTAAAGGGAAGCAGCGGCAGCCATTTTGTGGCCGGCTCCGCCTCCTGCGTGGTGTTCCCTCCAAGCTGAGTGAGTGTGAGCCGGCTCACAGTTTTTTAGCCTCCGGCTCTCGCATTTCTGTCACAGCTCAGGAAGGATGTGGCTCCAGAGCAAACTAATCTTTGGCATAGCCAAATCGCTCGCTCTCAACTTTGACGCCGGTAGCTCACAGAGTAGAATTTTTGCTCACGAGACTCCACAGCTCAGAGGGAACGTCCTGCGGCAGCCATTTCGTGGCTGGGTCCGCCTCTTGTGGCAGCCGTTTTGTGGCAGCGCCCACCACACTGTGTCAGAATTCGAAAGGTGCCCACAGGCTCAAAAAGGTGTGCCCCCCCCCCCCCGTTTCAGGGAGTCTGGAGCTGTGGAGATGGGGAGTCCGAGGCGTACTGGCTCTTTGGCCTGGCCCCCTGGCGTCTGGGATTCCCCCAGAGCAGCCCATCTCTAGGACTGCCCCATACTTTGGGCTTGAAGCCCACGCCTCGAGCCTCCCCCGAGAGAACTCCCACGTTCTCCCAGCTGCCAAACTGCCCCCCCCCCCGGGTATGCTTTACTCCATCTTGGGGGTGGAGATCTGGTGGGGATGGGATTTCCTGGGCCTCTCGCGAGGAGGGTCCTGCTGGATGAGTCCCTCCGGCCCAGCGTCCAGTGTCCAGTGGCGGACATCTAGATGCTTTGAGGGAGGCCCCCGCAGCCTCACCCCGCAACGCTTATTCCGGGCAACTCGCACCAACGACCGCGGGGGGCCTCCGCAGCCTCTCACAGCCGTCTCCTGCAAGAACCGGCCGGTCTTTTCCCCCCCCCGGGCAGGTGTCCATGCTGAACAAGTACTCGGAGGCCATCCGAGGCAGCCTGACCAAAATCATGCGCCTGAAGATCGTGGCCCTGGTGACGGTGGAGGTCCACGCGCGGGACGTCATCGAGAAGCTCCACAAGAGCGGGGCGGTGGACGTGGCGTCCTTCGAGTGGCTGAGCCAGCTCCGCCTCTACTGGGAGAAGGTGAGGGCCCCCACGGGAGTGCAGGCAGGCGGGGGGAGGACAGGGGGGCTGCCTGCCGGTGAGAAAGCTGGGCGGGGGGGGGACCCCCGTTGCGATGCTGCACATGGCTGCGAAGAGCCCCTGCTGCTGCTGCTGCCGCCGCCGCCCCTGCCCTCTGCTGGGCACAGGCAGCCATACTCCGCGCCGCCTGCTCTGCAAACTGGGCTCTGGCTTCCCTCTGCCGTTTGTGGTGAGGAACAGCACTAGGCTTGGCTGCTGGCAGAGCGGCCTGTGAGAAAGGGAGGGGTGAGCTGGCGGGGGGGGGCGTGTCTCTCCCTCTCCCCCTCTCCCTCCCTCTCCCTCCCTCTCTCTCTCTCTCGTGCTTCTCCTCTCCCCGGAGTGGGTCTGGCTGGCACCTTTCCAACCACTCCATCCAGGTGGAGCCCACAGCTGCCCTGGGCCTGGCTGGCAGCAACCGACGGAATGGGACCTCGGAGGGGGAAGTGGGGGTCTCGCCCGACTCTTTCCTTGCCACTGGCTCCCAGAGTGCCCTCGGGCAAATTCACTTGTCCTCCTGCATCGCTCTTTCTCTACCCTGCCTGGTAGGAAAATCCAGGGGGTGGAGAATACCCCGCAGCCAGGCAGCACCAGGATGTCCCCAGAAGAGCCCATGTCAGGAGGCTGGCCTGGGGCAGGGGGGAGGTGCCCCAGCAGGGGTCTCCTCTGTTGACTGGTTTGGCACCCCCCCCAAAGGCTCCGGGTGGGCTCTTCCGTCTTCCTTAACTGGCCTAGATGCAGCTGCTAGGCTTCTGTGGAGGTAGGTCAAGGCGGGTGGCCGCCAACGCTCCCTCTAAGCCGTGGCGTCTTCTGAGCAAAAAATTCTACTTTGTGAGCGACTGGCATTAAAGTCACGAGTGAGTGATTTGGCTGCTGCAAAAATTGGTTTGCTCTGGAGCCCCATCCTTCCTGAGCTGAGACAAAAAGGTGTGAGCCGGAGGCTAAAAAAGTTTGAGCTAGCTCACACTCACTCAGCTTAGGGGGAACACTGGCTAGCCCTGTTAGTCTGTCTGTAGCGGCAGAAGAGAGCAAGAGTCCAGTAACGAAACTGGTGGCGGAGGAGGAGCTTTTGCGAAAGCGCCTCTCCCATTTGTTCGTCTTCCAAGTGCTCCGGAACGCTGGCTCTCTTCTCCTGCTAGGCTTGGCCCAGGGAAGGTTCTTCCTGGGTCCAGGGCCATTTTGGGGCAGGAACGCACAGGAACAGAGTTCCGGCTGGCTCCCAAGTTGGCCACGCCCAGCAGGAACTCATTGGCATAACAGGCCACACCCAACAGCAGAAACTCATCAGGATTGGCTACATGAGGGGTGTGTGGCCTAACATGCAAAGGAGTTCCTGCTCCAGAAAAAGCCCTGGGTCTTGACAACAAACAAGGTAAACAGAATAAGAAGCAAAAGGTGGGTGTGGCTGGATGACGCCACTCCTGGTAACATGGGGGTGTGTGGCCTAATGTGCTAATGAGTTTCTGCTGTTGGGTGTGGCCTATTATGCTAATAAGTTCCTGCTGGGCTTTTTTGACAAAACAAGCCCTGTCTGGGTCTATACCTCACACACACTCTCTCTCTCTGTCGGTGCTCTTCTCTCCACCACCCCACCCCCAGGACCTGGACGACTGTGTCATCAGGCAGACCAACACGCAGTTCGCTTACGGCTACGAGTACCTGGGGAATTCGGGGCGGCTGGTCATCACCCCCCTCACGGACAGGTATCCCCCCAGCAGATGGTCTCCGCGGATCAGGGGGTCCTCAGGCCAAGCCCTGGTGGGGTGGGGGAAGAGAGGGCGGCTGACGGCTAGGGGAGGCAGCCCTGGGGGGTGTGTGTTGGGAGGTGGAAGAAGCGAGGGCCCCCCCCAAGAGCCTCAGCATTAGCAGAAGGAGCCGCTCTTCGCGGTGGGGCCGAGCAAGGAAGCACGGGCCGGCCGAGGAAGGCCTTGGGGAGGTGGGAAGCCAGCAGCGGCCGTCCCCAGTCTTTGTGCTCCGGAGTCCGGTGTCCCTCCCCTCCCCAGGTGCTACATGACCCTGACCACCGCCCTCCACCTGCACCGGGGAGGGTCGCCCAAAGGCCCGGCCGGCACGGGCAAGACCGAGACGGTGAAGGACCTGGGCAAGGCCCTGGGGATGTACGTGATTGTGGTGAACTGCTCCGAAGGCCTGGACTACAAATCCATGGGCCGCATGTACTCGGGCCTGGCCCAGGTGAGAGGGGAGGTCCCGGGCGGGGCGGGGAGGGAGACCCGCGGGCACCCAGCCCCGCCCCCCTGGCGGCACCCACCGCTGGTCCTCTCCTCGCTCCCGCAGACGGGGGCCTGGGGCTGCTTTGACGAGTTCAACCGCATCAACATCGAGGTGCTGTCGGTGGTGGCCCAGCAGATCCTCTCCATCCTCTCGGCCCTGGCGGCCAACATGACGCGCTTCACCTTCGAGGGGCACGAGATCAACCTGGTCTGGTCCTGCGGCATCTTCATCACCATGAACCCAGGTGGGCCCCCGGGAGGGGCAGGTGGGCCTCCCCCAGGCGTCGTGGCGGAGGGGGAGGGCAGGTGTCCCCAGCCTGGTGCCCCCCCCCCGAGGCAAGTGTCCTCCCGCCAGGCCCGCCTGCCTCACGGGGCGTCTGTTGCGGGGAGAGGAAGCGAAGGTGGATTGTAAGCAATGCTCCCTCTCTAAGCTGCGGGGTCCTGTGAGCAAAAATTCTACTTGGTGAGCTGCTGCCATTAAAGTTGTGAGCCAGCGATTTGGCTGCTGCATAAGTTAGTTTGCTCTGGAGCCCTCCTTCCTGAGCGAAGACAGAAATGTGTGAGCCGGAGGCTAAAAAACTGGGAGCTAGCTCTCAGTAACTCAGCTTAGAGGGAACACTGCTCTGGAGCCCTCCTTCCTGAGTGAAGACAGAAATGCCTGAGCCGGAGGTTAAAAAACTGTAAGCTAGCTTACACTAGCTCAGCTTAGCGGGAACGCTGACTGTAAGCCCCTTTGGGGCTCTGAGTGAAGGGCGGGGTATAAATCCAACTCCTTCTCGTCTTTCTCCTCTTCCTTCTCCTCCTCCTCTTCCTCCCTGGTGCCCACCGAGTGCTTTCAGGGAGTGGGTGGGGCCATCTGGGACTTTTGCCCAGCGGTGCCTCTGATTGGCCGTTGACAGTCTGATTGGTGGTGCAAATTAAGATAGTGCTTCAGTGGCCGCTGCTGCCGCAGAGTTGGTTTTATTCTCTCTCTCTCTCTTCCTAGTGCAATTTTTTAAAACTGCCCCTCTTCCCCCTCCCCTCCCCTTGGGCTGGCTCCGCCTCCTGCAGCAGCCATGGTGTGGCTGCCCCCCCCCCCCCGGCGTGCCAGAACCCAGGAGGCGCCCGCAGCCTCGTAACGGCCAGGGAGTCTCCTCCGCCCCTGCGCGTCGGCTGGCACTGAGGCGCTTTGCTGTGCCCCCCTGGCAGGTTACGCCGGCCGCACGGAGCTGCCCGACAACCTCAAGTCCATGTTCCGCCCCATCTCCATGGTGGTGCCGGACTCCACTCTCATTGCCGAAATCATCCTGTTTGGAGAAGGCTTCAATAACTGCAAGGTACCGGCCGGCCACAGATGGCTGGGGAGGGAGCTGCCGGGAGGATGAGCAGACCCCGTCCTCAGCCCGTCCTCTAAGAATCATAGAGCCACAGATTGGGAAGGGGCCCTACAGACCGTCTCGTCCAACCCCCTGTTCAGTGCAGGACCAGCCTCGAGCATCCCTGGCAGATATGTTGCCCAGCCTTTTCTCGAAAGCTGTCAGTGAAGGGGAGCCGACCACCTCTCCCTAGGCAGCCGATTCCTCTTCTCCCCCCGCCAGGTCCTGGCCAAGAAGGTCTACACCCTCTACTCCCTGGCCATCCAACAGCTCTCCAAGCAGGACCACTATGACTTTGGCCTCCGGGCGCTCACCTCCCTGCTCCGCTACGCTGGGAAGAAGCGCCGGGTGCGCCCCGACCTGGCTGATGAGGAGGTAAGGGGGACAGACGGACGCTGGGCTTCTGCTTTTGTGTCACAAGGGGTGGCCAAGGCAGAGGATTCTCGGGGGTGCGGGGAGAGGAAGCACCCGCGGGGCACCCAGCTGCCACTCTTGCTCTCCCCCCCCCGAGAGTCCTCTGCCCTGGAGGGAATGGTCGTCTTTGGGTTGGGGCACCCCCGCTGGTGGCCTCGGAGACGGCTTTCCCTCTGGCTTCCCCGTCTTGGGATCACTTCCTCCTCCACACACCCTCCTGCCCTTGGCTTCCAGGTCCTCCTCATGGCCATGAAAGACATGAACATCGCCAAGCTGACCTCCAACGACGTGCCCCTTTTCAACGCCATCATTCAGGACCTCTTCCCGGGCATCGAGTGCCCCGTCATCGACTACGGAAAGGTCAGTCCGCCCCAATACCCTCCTGCCCATTCTTGCCCCGGCCTCTCCTCTCTTCTTCCTGGGAGACCAGGCAAGGGAGCCAGGTAGTGCAGAGACATCCCCGCGGCGTGAGGAAGGGCGACGGAGCATGGAGCTTTGCTGGTTAGGGAAGAATAACCACTAAGGGGAACAGATCAGTTCCAGTCCAGGAGCACCGCAGCGCTCGACAAGATTTTGGGGGGTTGTGAGCCTTTCAGAGATGAGCTCCCTTCATCAGGTACAAGTAGAAATGGAGATCCCCGAGTCCTTACATCCCATTCTGAAGGGGGAAGAAGAAGAAGAAGAAGAAGAAGAAGAAGAGATTGGATTTATACCCCCTCCCCTTCACTCGGAGTCTCAGAGCGGCTTACAAACCCCTCCCCTTTCCCCTCCCCACAACACCAGACACCCTGTGAGCAAATGCTCCTTTCTAAGCCGTGGAGCCTTGTGAGCAAAATTCTACTTTGTGAGCTACCGGCATCAAAGTTGTGAGCGAGCCATTTGGCTACTGCATCAGTTAGTTTCCTCTGGAGTTATCCTCCCTGAGCTCGGACAAGAATGCGTGAGCCGGGGGCTAAAAAACGGTGAGCTAACTCACACTGACTCAGCTTAGAGGGAGCACTGCCTGTGAGGTCGGTGGGGCTGAGAGAGCTCTTTCGAGGACTGTCCTTGAGAGAACGGCTCTTGTCAGGACTACGGCTTGCCCAAGGTCATCCAGCAGCTGCGAGTGGAGGAGCGGGCGAATCAAACCCAGTTCTCCCAGATTAGAGACCGCGCACTTAACCACGACACCAAACTGGGGAGGAGCCGTGCAGAAAAGGAAAGAGTCAGGGTGCAGAGGAGCAATATAGGAGAAAGACAGTCTCAGGTGTGTACCTGGGCAAGGGCCTTCATGGACATGGCAGAGGCGTCTAAAATTATGCCTGCGGTGGAGCAAAGAGGGGGAGGGAGCTTTCCCTCTCTCTCTGTTCCATAATGTTAGGTCTTGGGGGCACCCAGTGAAGTTGACAGGCAACGGCTTCAGGATGGATAAAAGGAAATCCTGTACTCAATGAGTACTTAAACGGTGGACGTCACTGCAAATGGATGTAGGGGTGGCCACGAGTGTAGACAGCTTTAAAAGGGAGCCGGACAGATTCGTGGAGGAGACCAGCAGTTCCAAGATCATATGACCGGATGGGCCATTGGCCTGATCCAACATCGGCTTCTCTTGTGTTCTCTTCCGTTCTTAGACATGGAGGTTCCCTTCAGGCACCATGACTGACGGACGTCTCCTCCATGTCTAAGAACGGAAGAGAACACAAGAGAAGCCGATGTTGGATCAGGCCAATGGCCCATCTGGTCATATGATCTTGGAACTGCTGGTTGGGGCGGGGGGGAGCTTTCTGGAGCTGACCGTGCCACCGAATCCCCCTGCCAACATCAGTGGGGAGGGGACGGTCTCCCTCTGTGGGGCTGAGGCTCCTGAAAGGCATTGGGCGTCTGATCTCAGGGGTTTCATTCCTCCCCCCAGCTCAAGGAAGTGCTGGAGACGGAGTTGCGGGAGATGGGCCTGCAAGTGATCCCCTTCACCATCACCAAGGTGATCCAGCTGTATGAGACCAAGAACTCCCGCCACTCCTCCATGATTGTGGGCAACACGGGCAGCGGCAAGACAGTCACCTGGCGCGCCCTCCAGGGCACCCTCTGCAGCCTGCACAAGAGCGGAGACACTTCCTTCAACATGGTCCGGGTCAGTTGGTCCTTGCCCTTGGCCGGCCAGAGAGCCTCTTCTCCCTCCCTCTATGCTTTCTTTGTTTTGCTCACTCTACCTCCCTTCCTCCCTCCCCCTCTCTCCCCCATGTATTTGCTTTCTTTGTTTTCTCTCTCTCTTTCCCCATTCCTCCGTCCCTACATCCCCATTTGCTTTCTTTCCACCTTTCTTTCTCTTTCCTCCCTCCCTCCCTCCCTATATGCTTTCTTTGTTTCGCTCACTCTACCTCCCTTCCTCCCTCCCCCTCTCTCCCCCATCTATTTGCTTTCTTTGTTTTCTCTCTCTCTCTCTCTCTCTTTCTCTCTCTCTTTCCCCATTCCTCCCTCCCTACATCCCCATTTGCTTTCTTTCCACCTTTCTTTCTCTTTTCCTCCCTCCCTCCCTCCCTATATGCTTTCTTTGTTTCGCTCACTCTACCTCCCTTCCTCCCTCCCCCTCTCTCCCCCATCTATTTGCTTTCTTTGTTTTCTCTCTCTCTCTCTCTCTCTTTCTCTCTCTCTTTCCCCATTCCTCCCTCCCTACATCCCCATTTGCTTTCTTTCCACCTTTCTTTCTCTTTTCTTCCCTCCCTCCCTATATGCTTTCTTTGTTTCTCTCTCTACCTCCCTTCCTCCCTCCCCCCTCTCCCCCCATCTATTTGCTTTCTTTGTTTTCTCTCTCTCTTTCTCTCTCTCTTTCCCCATTCCTCCCTCCCTACATCCCCATTTGCTTTCTTTCCACCTTTCTTTCTCTTTTCCTCCCTCCCTCCCTCCCTATATGCTTTCTTTGTTTCTCTCTCTACCTCCCTTCCTCCCTCCCCCTCTCCCCCCATCTATTTGCTTTCTTTGTTTTCTCTCTCTCTTTCTCTCTCTCTCTTTCCCCATTCCTCCCTCCCTACATCCCCATTTGCTTTCTTTCCACCTTTCTTTCTCTTTTCCTTCCTTCCTTCTTTCCTTCCTTTCTCCCTCCCCCCCTCCCCCAGGGCACCCCCTAGACTTTGAACACACAAAGCTGCTTGTACTGAATCAGACCCTCAGTCCATCTAGGTCTATTCAGACCAGCAGCCGCTCTCGAGGGTTTTAGGGGGAGGCCTTTCACATCACCAGATGCCCGTAGCTGGAGATGCCGGGGATCTGAACCCAGGACCTCCTGCACACCAAGCAGAGGCTTTGCCCCTGAGTCCCGGCCCCACTTTGCCCATCCTCGGTTGGATGGCTTCGGGAGAGTTGCCGAGGACTCCTCTTTCTCGCACTCTGTCTTCTTCTCCCCTCATTTGCTCTTGCAGGCTCTGTTGTTTGTATTTCGATGACAGAGAAAAGGCACCTAAAACTCCTCTCCCCTGATCCACAGTTGTGTCCGGCATTCCTGCCTTCGCGTGGGGAGGAGGCAGATTCACTTTGGCCTGGGCTTTGGTCATTTGGCCATTGGTCGGAGAGGGGAGGAGGCCTTGCTTGCTTCTGACCGCCACTTGCTGTCTCCCTTTCCTCTTCCCCGGCACCCTCTCTCCCTGCTTGCTCCCTCTTGCCGCGCTCTCTTCCTGCTGTCCGCGGGACCCAGGAGTTCCCCCTGAACCCGAAGTCCGTTTCCCTGGGCGAGCTGTACGGGGAGTACGACCTCAACACCAACGAGTGGACGGACGGCATTTTGTCCAGCGTCATGCGGACGGCGTGTGCAGGTATACAGGGACCCGAAAGGGTGCTGGGACTCAGTCCTGTCCCTCTCGTGTGGCCGCCGAGGTTTTGTTTGACATTCCAGTCGGGGGAGCAGGAGGCGGAGAGTGCGGATTCTGGTCTTGTGCCTCTGGGGGGGCTAGAAGGGAACGGTGAGAGAAGGGGCAAGCCACCTGAGGTTTGCCCGTGGCCTGGACCTGACCCCTACCCCGGGCCAGCGTTTTGTTTCAGGTGAGTGGCAGACCCTGATCAGGGTAGCCCAGGAGAGCCTGATCTCCTCAGATCTCAGAAGCTAAGCAGGGCTGACCCCGGCGAGTACTTGGATGGGAAACCTCCAGGGAATACCAGGGCTGGGATGCAGAGGCAGGTAATAGCAAGTCACCTCTCTAGGGGTCGCCAGAAGTCAACTGTGACTTGCAGGCTCACACACACACAAACTACTCACCAAAAAAAAAAAATCCGTGACGGGCTGGGTGCTGTGAAGTCCACCCAAGGGGCTCATGTGAATGGAAGAGACCTCGGGCAGATGCTGAAGCTGACAGGTGTCCCTGGCTCGGCCCGGTGGCAGCTTCTGCCTTTCCCGTTTCGACTTTTCCTTCCTCTTCTGTGGCCCAACTTTCCTCTCCCCCGCCAGCCGGCCTCTCAAAGCCGATTTCTCGACACTCGAGCAGCGAAGGGCCCGCAAGGTTGCTGGGCTCTGCCAGCAGGCGCCAGGGATCTGGAAGGAGCAGGTGGTGCTGGGGGGAGTTCCCCCTGGAGGACTGGGGCGGCTGAGCCCGGGGCAGGGATGCAGGAGGCCTCTCAGTCCTGGCCAATGCTCCCTCTAAGCTGTGGAGTCTTGTGAGCAAAAATCCTACTTTGTGAGCCACTAGCATTAAAGTTGTGAGCGAGCAATTTGGCTGCTGCATAAATCAGTTTGCTCTGGAGCCGCATCCTTCCTGAGCCAAGACAAAAATGTGTGAGCCGGAGGCTAAAAAACTGTGAGCTAGTTCACACTAAGTCAGCTTAGAGGGAACACTGGTCCTGGCGCATGCCAGGTTTGCCTGATAGCCTCATTCCAAGGGAGGCACCGGTGATTATCTTGGCGCATCGGGCGGGAGGCCTCCCGCGGGCACTAGCTTTCCCCCGATGCCAGCAGGGCAGTGGCTCCGCCATTTCCAGGAAACAGCAGAGGAAGGCTGTCTTTTGACCCCAATCTCTATGATAATCACAAGTGGGAGCGTGGGGAGAGACTCGTTGGCTTCCAGAGGGGTGGGGGAAGATGATCCAGGGGCTTTGTGCCCGTTGGACTTTGCTTCCAGTCTTCCAGGCTGGTTTGGCTCAGAAGAGGAGCCGGAAGGCAGGGAAGGGGGCCCAGTCCCGGCTCGGGTCGGGGCATCTCATTGCTTGGGGGAGGCTCCGGCCGCGCTCCAGTTTTTCCATCAGCCTCTAGCCCATCCATCTGCATGCCGTGCCTGCGCAGCGGCCGTGTGTGAAGCGAACTGGATGATTACCCAGGGCCAGTCCGTGTTTCCGATTGGCATCTGGCTGGGCACCCTCCCTCCACCACGCTGCACTTGCCGTGATTGCGACGCTGGGCTTGTTTGCTGTGACTCACGCGGACCTCGGTGTTTCAGGGGCCGCTAATCTTCCAAACGCAGCTGGAGAACTGCCGGGCAGAACTGACTGGCGCTCAGGGCAAATGTTCCGATGACCCGGCTCCTCGCTGCACGTGCAGCGCGGCCCGAGGCAGACCAAAGGAGCAACTGGCCGCGTGCAGAGTGACGGGCGTTGGGCCGTGGAACAGAAACACTGCGGGACCACGCATTCAGCCCAGCTGGGCGGCACACGGGCTCCTTGGTCTGCGCTCGGCCTTTTGGTCAACAGGAGCGGTGCTTTTCACGCCCCCGTTCGAGGCTGGCTTTCCCGTCTTGGAGAATGCCCCGTAAACTACTAACTCCTCCTGTCCTGGTCTGACCCCCCCCTTGCAGGAATTTGTCCTCAACCCCAAAGCGGCGAGCCTGGGGGACCTGTTTGGGAGGTATGACCTCGCCACCAGCGAGTGGCGCGATGGCATTCTGGCGTCCATCATGCGCGAAGCCTGCACAGGTATCCACCCTTTGGGAATGCCGTCTCCGCTGCGCCAGGTGCCAGTCTCCGCTTGCCAATCACGCCTCCTCTCTGAGAGAGCTGGCACCGCCGACTGTCTGAGCCAATCAACCTCTTCAGGACTCCCTTGGAAGGAAATTAATGCTTCTCCTCTGAAATTTCTGCATCTGTCAGAACCCCTGAGATTTCGGATGGGCTTGTAATTGGGGCAGATCTGAGCTCGTGTGCCGCACGTGTGTGTGTGTGATTGTTGCTGAAGTTCCGGCATCTTCCCCGCCCCCCACAATGAGGGCTGGAGCATTGCTGGGTCAGGTCCTGCTCACGGTTTACTTCCTGGCCATAATTCTGTAGCCAGGAAGCAGTCGAGTCTGGTTTTTAGGATGGAACCTTTTAAGAACCCTGAAAATTCTGTCTTTTGTTAAAAACATAACATCCTATTTCTAGGCCTGGAAGCATTACGCAAGGTGACCGAAAGGTCTGCGATAGAGTCTTCCAACAGAATCATAGGATTGGAAGGGACCTTAGAGGCCATCAGGATGAACCCCTGGTTCTGGACTTCTTTCACTGAACTGGGTGGTTGGACAAGATGGGCTTCTAAGGTCTAGCTCTGGACTCTGCTTGACGGCCTCCAGCAAGGAAGAGCCCGTCCTCCCCGCTCGGTTATTGGTTCCATCTAAATCCCAGGCTCTGCGTTCAAATCTCCCTTGGCTTTCTCAAGCTCTAACGAGGGCTTCTCTCCCCGGCCCGCTCTGCCCCAGACGAGAAGCCTGATGAGAAGTGGATCCTCTTTGACGGCCCCGTGGACACCTTGTGGATCGAGAGCATGAACTCGGTCATGGACGACAACAAGGTGCTCACCTTGATCAACGGGGAGAGGATCGCCATGCCCGAGCAGGTGAGGAGGAGGAGGAGGAGGAGCTCCCGAAGGCGAGGCAGGCAGGTCCCGGGCCAGGACTGACGGCGGCTTCCCGCCCCTCTCCCCGCTCCAGGTCTCGCTGCTCTTTGAGGTGGAGAATCTGGCCGTCGCCTCGCCCGCCACGGTGTCCCGCTGCGGGATGGTGTACACGGACTACAGCGACTTGGGCTGGAAGCCCTACGTCCTTTCTTGGATCGAGAAACGCCCGAAGGTACTGGGGAGTTAAGGAAGGGGGAGAGGAGGCGGTCTGCGGAGGGCGTGCCGGGCGTGAAGAAGAAGTACAAGGCAGCTTCGTGTAGAAACACTGGGGGGCGGGGGGCATGGCGGCTCAGTGGCAGAGCACCTGCTTGCCCTGCAGAAGGTCCCGGGTTCAGTCGCAACGTTCCCTCGAAGCTGAGTTAGTGTGAGCTGGCTCACAGTTTTTAGCCCCCGACTCGCACATTTTTGTCTTAGCTCGGGAAGGAGGGCCCCAGAGCAAACTAATGTATGCCATCGCCAAATTGCTCGCTCACCACTTTAACGCCAGGAGCTCACCAAGTAGAATTTTTGCTCACAGGACTCCACAGCTTAGCGGGAGCGTTGATCCCCGGCATCCCCAGTTAAAAGGACCAGGCAGGAGGTGATGGTGAAAGACCTCCTCCTGAGACCCTGGAGAGCTGTAGAGAGGGGCTGTGGCTCCGTGGTAGAGCATCAGCTTTGCATGCAGAAGGTTCCAGGTTCAGTCCCCGGCATCTCCTGTTAAAAAGGACCAGGCAGGAGGTGATGGAAAAGACCTCGGCCTGAGACCCTGGAGAGCCCCTGCTGGTCCGAGTAGACAATACTGACCTTGATGGACCAGTGGTCTGATTTGGTACAGGGCGGCTTCATGTGCCGAGCGGCAGTGGCAGAAGCGTGGGGGCCAAGAGGGGAGTGGGGGAAGATGGCAGAGAGGTCCAGGAATCCTGGGGGGGAGGTGTGGTCTGCAAAGAACACGGGAAATACAGCCCATGTGGCTTGAGGGAGCCATGTCGGGAGAAACTAGGGAAGAAGAGGTCAGGCAGGGAGTCTGGGGATGGGGGGACCGCCTGGCATCCCAGGAAGTGCCCGAGCTTTGGCGGGAGACGGCGCGCTTTCATCTCCGGCTCTCTCTCCCCAGGCCGAGGCGGAGACCCTCCAGCGGATGTTTGACAAATTCATTAACAAGATATTGACTCTGAAGAGGGATCAGTGCCAGGAGCTGGTTCCCATCTCCGAATATAGCGGGATCGTGGCCCTCTGCAAGCTGTTCGCGTCCCTGGCCACTCCAGAGAACGGGGTAGGTGGCCGGCGGGAGCCAGCCGGTCGCTCTGGAAGCCCTCTGGCTTCTCCGGATCTTTTCCGCGCATCGGCCTCAGTTCCGATTACGCTGCCCAACCTACTGGGCACGTCAGTCAAGGACTGCCTTGGCTTGCAACGCAGCCTTCTGGAAGAGCCCGTGGCTCAGTGGTGGAGCCTCTGCTCGACATGCAGAATGTCCCTGGCTCGATCCCTGGCATCTCCAGTTAAGCATCAGGTGACAGGCGATGGGAAAGAGCTCTGCCCGAAGCCCTGGAGAGAGAGCCGCTGCCCGTCTGAGTAGACGATGTGGAACCTGATGGACCAGGGGTCTGACTCAGTTTGAGGCAGCTTCCTGTGCTGTTGGGCGACCCAAAACAGACGGTGGCCTTGGGTGTCCTGGAGTCCCCTGTCGGAAGCACTGTCAACCTTCCCCATCTACCCAGCCAGCACTCTTTATCGACCTGATGTGAACCCTGCTGCCTCCTGAGCACACCAGCCAGCAGCATTTATGTTCCTGGGGAGACTTGCATGGGGCTGGGGGTGTGTGTACTTTGGAAACGCTGCTTCGTACCAGATTTGGTGGGTACTTGCTGCTGGGGGCGGGGGGGGGCGTATAGTGATGGTCGCAGGCACAGATGGCTTTGAAAGGGAGTTAGGCAAATTTATGGAGGAGAGAGAGGTCCATCAGTGGCTACTGGCCATGTTGTCCATAGGAATCCTCTCCATTTAGAGACAGTCAGCCTCTGAAATCCCAGAGCCGGGAGGCAACATCAGTGGAAGGCCTCGGCCTCTGTGCCCTGTTGTTGGCCCTCCAGAGGAACTGGCTGGCCACTGTGTGAGAGAAGATGCTGGACTAGATGGACCCTCACTGGTCTGATCCAGCAGGGCTCTTCCGGTGTTCTTAACATTAGGGGAAGGCCTTAGCCTCTCTGCCCTGTTGTTGACCCTCCAGAGGAACTGATCGACCGCTGTGTGAGACAGGAGGCTGGACTCGATGGACCTTCCCTGATCTGACCCAGCAGGGCTCTTCTGAGGTTCTTATCAGGGGAAGGCCTCGGCCTCTCTGCCCTGTTGTTGGCCCTCCAGAGGAACTGGCTGGCCCCTGTGTGAGACGGGAGGCTGGACTAGATGGACCCTCCCTGGTCTGATCCAGCAGGGCTCTTCTGATGTTCTTCTCAGTGGAAAGCCTCGGTCTCTCTGCCCTGTTGTTGGCTCTCCAGAGGAACTGCTTGGCTACTGTGTGACTCTAATCTGGGAGAACCGGGTTTGATGCCCCACTCCTCCACTCGCAGCTGCTGGATGACCTTGGGCAAGTCATAGTTCTCTCGAAGCTGTTCTTGGAAAAAAGAGCCGGTTCTGCCAGAGCTCTCTCAGCCCCCACCTACCTCCCAGGGTGTCTGTTGTGGGGAGGGGACGGGGAAAGGAGCTTGTAAGCCGCTCCGAGACTCTGAGCGAAGGGGTGGTGTATCAATCCAATCTCTTCTCTCTCCGGTCTCTGAGACAGGAGGCTGGGTGAGAGGGACCCTCTCTGGTCCGATCCAGCAGGGCTCTTCTGACGTGCTCACGGTGTCCTTTCCCCCCAGCTGAACCCCACGGATGTCGAGAGCTACCAGACGGTGGTGGAGATGCTTTTCATCTTCAGCATGATCTGGTCCTTGTGTGCAGCGGTGGACGAGGAAGGCAGGAAGAAGATCGACAACTTCCTGCGGGAGATCGAGGGCTCCTTCCCCAACAAGGTCACTGGGAGGTGGTTTTCCGCTCACGGCCCTGGTTGGCCCGGGAACAAGCCCCCCCCCCCCCCGGCAATGCAAAGTCTGGTCCAACCGTCTGGCCTAAAAGGGAGAGGAAGTCCTGTTGGGAGGGAGGGTAGCAGGCGACCGGGCTCCGAGGGTGAGGGACGGAAAGGGCTTGTTCGCCCCCCCGCCCCCCCTGCTTCTGCAACTGTGTGAAGCTTTGGAATAACCGTCCCCCCGCCCTCAAGACCTAGTGCACATCCTGCTCTCCAAAAAAGATGGGCCATCCAGGGCCAGATTGGGGGGGGGGAGTGGGGGACACCCCGTCCTTTTGCCCAGGCCTCGTGGGAAACCCCCTTGACCGAGGTGACTTCCGTCGCCCCCAGGACACGGTCTACGAGTACTACGTCGACGGGAAGCGGAAGCAGTGGTCCTCGTTTGAAGACAAGCTTCCCAAGATGTGGAGATACCCGTCCAAGTGAGTGGGCTGGGCCCGTCACCGCTGCCTCGGCCGTTCCAGGTTGGGGGAGGGGGGGGCTTACACGGGGCGGGGGCGCGGCCCCTGAAACGCCGGTCTGCTCCTGTGACTTTTCTTTCTCAGAGGAGACTGGGGTGGTGCCCTCCAGAAGATCTGGGGGTGGGGGGGCAGGGGGAGGATCTGTTCTCCTTGTGGGGAGGGCAGCAGGCACCGGTCCCACCACCACCAAGAGGGATCGGAGAGTGTTCTCTTCTCTTGTGGCCCCTTGCGGTGTTTGGTATAGTGGTTAACTGCGTGGACTCGTATCTGGGAGAACCAGGTTTGATTCCCCACTTCTCCCCCACTTGCACCTGCTGGATGACCTTGGGCAAGCTGTAGTTCTGATAAGAGCTGTTCTTGAAAAAGAGCCGTTTCTGTCAGAGCTCTCTCAGCCCCGCCCACCTCCCAGGGTGTCTGTTGTGGGGAGGGGAAGAGAAAGGAGTTTGTAAGCCGCTCTGAGACACCTTTGGGTAGTGAAGGGGGGGGGTATACATCCAAACTCTTCTTCTTCTTCTTCTTCTTCTTCTTCTTCTTCTTCTTCTGTCCTGACCTGGATTTTTTCCAAATGGTTTTTTTTTTTTTTGGTTATGTGTGCCTGGGAGTGTGTGTGTGTGTGTGTGTGTGTGTGTGTGCACCTGGAAGTCATGGCGACCTCTGGTGACCGACTCCCGCTGGGGGCCTGGAGGAAATTGGAGAGGTGGCTGAATGTAGCCTGCCCCCGCCATCCTGCCTCTGGTGTTCCAAGGAGGCCTCCCCCATTCAGTTACTTGCCGGAGTCGACCCCGCTCGGCTTCTGAGATCTGACGAGACCGGCAGGCTGGCCCAATCTTGTCCAGTCTTGGAAGCCAACCCGGTCCGGCCCTGGCTAGCGCTTAGGTGGGAGGCCACCAAGGAAGCCCCGGCCTGCTACACAAAGGCAAGCAATGGCCGCCCCGCCTCTGTTCGTCTCTTGCCTCGGCCCGGGCCGGACCAATCTTGTTAGATCCCGGCAACTCAGCCGGGTCGGCCCTGGCTGGTACTTGGATGGGAGACCAGCAAGGAAGTCCAGGGTTGCTATGCAGAGTCAGGAAAGGGCAAGCCGCGCGCTGTGGGTGTTCCTTCCCAGAGTTAATCCACATCCCCCCCGGGGCTCCTGTGAAACCCGTATCTGTTTCCTCGCTGTTGCTCCACAGCCCGATTTCACACTGCCCCCCCCCACCGATCCTGTCGTTCGAGCCAGCGGCTCAGATTCATTCCCCACCCGCCCCTCCCTCTCTAATCCGATCAGCGGCCTGAAATTACAAGAACGCGGTCCCAGAGCTGCCGCGGACTGCCGGCTGCCCGTATCGAGAGCCCGGCAGTGGCGAGAGGGGGGGGACGACAAGCCTTCATTAGCGGCGGCTTCATTCCAAGCTGTCAGGCTCCAGCGGGGATGACAGGAGCCAGAATTGTGCCTTGTGTGGACGTCTTCATGCATTTAGACCGGCATCCTTCCGTGGAGCTGTGACAGCCGCATCGGGGGGGGGGGGGCCGGGGGCCGGCCGTGGAGCCTCTGCTCGGCAGGCGGAAGGCCCCAGGTTCTCCAGTTGAAAAGGACCCGGCAGGAGGTGATGCGAAAGACCCCTCCGTGCCTGAGGCCCTGCAGAGCGGCTGCCGGTCTGAGCAGACGATACTGACCTTGGTGGGCCGAGAAGACAGATCAAGGCGGGTCGCCACGTCCGTCTGCCTGTAGCAGTAGAAAAGAGCCAGAGTCCAGGAGCACCTTCGAGACTAACAGACTTGGTGGCGGGGGGGGAGCTCTCGTGAGTCACCGCTCGCTTCCTCAGGTGCAGCCAGAATGAGTCCATCTGTCCTTACGTCACATTCTAGCGGCATCTGAGGAAGTGGGCGGAGACTTCCGAAAGCTCCTCCCCTGCCACCAGGTCTATTCACCTCGAAGGTGCTCCCGGACTCCCGCTCTCTTCTGCCCGATGGATGAAGGGTCTGAGTCGGTGTGAAGCAGCTTCCTGTCTGTGACTCGCTCATTCTTTTGCGGCCGGCGCCATGGGAGGGGGGGAGGGGCCAAAGCCACGTCCGAACGGAGCCCCGGCTGTCTCTCTTCCCAGTGCCCCCTTCTACAAGATCATCGTTCCCACCGTGGACACCATGCGCTACAACTACCTGGTCACGGCTCTCGTGTCCAACCAGAACCCCGTGCTGCTGGTCGGCCTGGTGGGGACCGGCAAGACCTCCATCGCCCAGGGCGTGCTGCAGACCCTCGACCCCAGCAAGTGGGCCGTGCTGACCATCAACATGTCTGCTCAGGTAACGGGCCCTGGAAGTCACGGCCCCTCCCTCGGCCCTGGGCTCGTTTGCAGGGGGGACGGCAGGGGCAGATGGACCCTTAAGCAGACTGAGCACATGCCTTAGGGCACCAGGGCCAAAGGGGGCACCACAAAGTTGGCGAAAGGGTGGGAAAAATGTCGAAAAATGCCTTTCAGGTCATGAGTATTGGAATTCTGATACACTGAACTTGTGAAATATTAAAATAGAACTTTATGTAGCTAAAGCTTGGCCTAGTTTGTACAGTCTATTGTGTTATCATAGGAATAAATTTTTGCATAGCTGCAGCCTGCATTGTATATCCGTCAGGCCAGGTCAACCACTAAAATGGACTCTGGGTCCATGTGGAAAGGAGGGGGGCACCGAGATTGGTCAGTGCTGCCTAGGGCACCGGTGAGCCTTCATCCGCCCGGGGGGGGGACGGGACACTGCTGCGGTGGGCCGTCCTGAGTCACACCGACCAAAGAGAACCCCACCCTCTGCTGACCCCCTGGCCCTCACGCGCAGTGCCGGCTTGCCCACTAGGCAAACCAGGTGCTCGCCTAGGGCACACCGGCTCACGGGGGCACCAAACTTGCGCCCCCGCCCCCCCCCCGTCCCAACAGCGCCCCCGCCCGCGCGACGCTAAGCCTGGAGAACAGGCACCTGGCTTGCCTGCTGTCCTCCCTCCGCGCGGCCCCCGAGGGGGGAGGGGCAAAAGGGTCTCCAGGCCCCACTGGGAGGTTGGCATCTGTGCCTCGCCTAGGGCGCAGAAACACCTCGAGCGGGCCATGCTCACGCGTGCCGACCGCCTTGCTCCCCATGTAGACGACCTCCAACAACGTCCAGAGCATCATCGAGAGCCGGGTGGAGAAGCGCACCAAGGGCGTCTACGTGCCGCTGGGTGGGAAGAGCATGATCACCTTCATGGACGACCTGAACATGCCCGCCAAGGACCAGTTTGGCTCACAGCCGCCTCTGGAGCTGCTCCGCCTCTGGCTGGACTACGGGTTTTGGTATGACCGGACCAAGCAGACCATCAAGTACATCAGGGTGAGGCCCTGGGGGGCAGGGGCGCCGCTGACTCTTCCCTCCCCTCCTGCCAGGGCAGCTCTCACCCTCCTGCAAGGGGGAGTCTGACAACTGGCCTGGGCCCCCTGAAACATCAGTAGCCGCCCTGCGCTCTTCTCCACCAGGCAGTCTGCACATGAAGCTGCCTTCTACTGCATCAGAGCCTAGCTCTGTCTAGGTCAGGGTCGCCTGCTCAGACCGCCAGTGGCTCTCCGGGGGTCTCAGGTGGAGGTCTTTCACAATATCAGTATCAAGAGTATTATACCACCAAGAGCCTGCAGATGTCGGCCATCGTTATATTACTTGTTACTAGCACTAATTTATTATATTTAGGATTGTATTGTTGTGATTTTATTAATTACCTTGTTTTAGTGTTTTTATACAGTTTCGTAAGCTTGCCCTGAGACTGCTTTGCAGGGCGGGAGGGATAGAAAGTCAAATAAATACATAAATAAATCGCCTGCTACCTGGACCTTTCAACCGGAGACTCTGTGGACTGAACCTGGGACCTTCTGCTTTCTAAGCAGAGTCCCTACCACTGAGCCACCACGCCCCCTCCCCTCCCTCTGTGGGATTTCCAGGTGACTGGGATGGGCACCCTGTGCTCGTGGGCCGCCTGCTGGCCCACAGCCCCTCTCTTGTTTGAAAACTCGGCGACCTACAAGCAGAGCCGTTTGTGCCCGGAATAATTCTCTCTCGCCTCTTCTCCGAGAGTCGGTGTCTCTGAGTTTCAGGAGGGGGAGAGAGGGAGAGAGAGACGAGGGCCGGGCGTGAGAATCAGCATCTCCCGGCTGGAGCGCGGCACGTGCCGCGGCAGCTATTACGGCCTCGGCCTCCACGCAGGCCCGATTTGTATGCTGCCTGCCTCACACACACACCCCTCCACGGGATCCCTCCGGACCGTTTAGCAGTCACGCTACTAAAAACACTTTTATGAAGAGCGGGGTGGAAGAGGCCTTTGTTTTCCTTTGGTTTTGATCCGCGCCTGTTTGTCTCCCCCTCAGGACATGTTCCTGATGGCAGCCATGGGGCCCCCCGGAGGAGGCCGAACGGTGATTTCCAGCCGGCTTCAGAGCCGGTTCAACCTCATCAACATGACCTTCCCCACAGTAAGGGCTGCTTAGGCATTCCTGGGAGGGCCCTGGGCCGGGGGCGGCCCGGAGAGTTGCAACCCAGCCCCTCCCTGCTCTCTCAGGGGGCTGGCAGATCCCCCCCCCCCCCAAGCAGCCCAGAGGTCTTGTCTGGCTAGCCTTTTGGCTTCTGGAGATCAAGGGCGGAAATGCCTTTTCTGCAGACTGGTGGGGCTTCCAGGCAGCCTTTTCCATTCTGCTGAACGATGCTGTTGAGGCCGGGAGGGGTGGAGAGCGGAACCCTGTGTAGTCCATGCCCCTGGCTGGGATTTGCGCCTCCCCCCCCATCTTGTCCAGTTCACGGGTGCCCGTCAGAGAGGATGAAGCTCCTGGCTGAGGCCAGGAGTGTCCCAGTGGGCAGCGGGGGCCACGTGGGGGCGATTCCAGAGGCAACCCGGGCGTGCCGTGCTGGGGCTGCTGCCCTCCCTGCACCCTGAGCTGTCCCTACCCTTCCTCGCCTAGGAGTCCCAAATCCGGCGAATCTTTGGCACCATGATCAACCAGAAGCTGCAGAACTTTGAGGAGGGGGTGAAGCCCATCGGGAACGTCATCACCGAGGCCACCGTGGAGCTGTACAACAGCGTGGTCCAGAAGTTCCTCCCCACCCCAGCCAAGATCCACTACCTCTTCAACCTGCGTGACATCTCCAAGGTGCCCGGACGTGGGGGGGGGGGCGTGGTTTGCCCGGGGGCTGGGGAAGGCTTTCCTCGGGCGCGGAGGGCCTGGGGCGAGAGTGTGTGAAAGGGGCGTGGGGGTGGCGGGTGGCCCTGTCTGCGGGAATCACACTGCCCCCCCCCACTTGTGACTCCCTCCTTCCTTTTGAAATGAGCTGTCGTTCAGGCACGGGAGGCAGGTGCGGCTGGATTGATGTGTCTGTGTACACAACGGGGGGGGGGCCTTCCCTCTCACTCACGACTCCCAGACTCATTCCGCCTCGGGCAAGGAAGTGAGGCCTTGTTAGCTCTTCACAGCGCAGAGTTCAGGCAGCTTCTCTCTCTTTCTCTCTCTCTCTCTCTCCCCTCCCACGATCCCCGTGAGTCTCTCTAACATCCTCGTTGCTTTCTGGCCTGATATCGCGGCTTCCTCTCCGGATCAAAAAGTTCTCTTCTGTTTCCAGGCCCTTTCAGCGGCGGCGTCTGCCAAAAGACTTGGAAACAGGGGGAGGGGGCTAGGCACCTGGGCCCTGCACGGCCCCCGATTTGCGTGAGGCGCCTGCAAGTGGAGTTCCGTCGCGTCGCATCCCCGGCGCACAGTTCTGAGGCTGGGGTTGTGGGGACGGGAGCTGCCGTGCGCCTCGGCAGCCTCCAGGCCAGGGTTAACGCTCCTTGCGCTCGTGTGAGCGGGCCCGGCGGCCGGGAGCATTAGGATTCCGAGCGAGCGAGCGAGCCTCCTGCCTGCCAGCGCGGCGGAGCGCACATCAAATGGGCATGGCGGCTTTGGAGAGAGTTTGAAGACATCAAATGTTCCTGAATGCTTGTCCCCGGCCTGAGCCCCAGAAGCTCTTATCGCACACATCGAACGCTGGCAGGTTGTGCGCAAAGCGGCCTGGTTCTGGCAGCCCCTCTTCCCCACAGTCTCTGCACAGCAACAATTGGCTGGTGGAGGGGGCTTTGCCCCTCCCCGGGCCGTGTTTGCCCCTCCTCTGGAATGTGTCATTTTGGAGAACTTTTTGACCAACAGGGGTCTGTCACCTTGGGGGCTGCTGGCTGGGACATGGAAATGCTGGAATTGAGGGGGCTGGGGGGGGGGCGTTTGGCCCCCGGAGATGCCCCTGGTTGGCTGAGAAGGGCATTGCCAACACAAGGGCTGCTGGCTGCTGCCTCCTCTGTGGCCAGGTGGTGCAAGGAGAGAGGGCGGCACTCCGAGACAGAGGCAGGCTGGGAGATTGCTCACCCTCCCTGGCGAGTCTGTTGGGGGTTCAGTGTATCAGGAGCAGCTGGTCTCCAAGTCACTGCCTCGAGACCCGAATACGGAGGAAAGTGGATAATTTTTAAAAGCTGGGGGGAATTGATTGGGTCTCCTCTCCCGGAATACAAACACGAAGCTGGCCTATGCTCAGCCACTCCCCGGGTCCGTCGAGGCCCGTCTTGTCCACACAGACTGGCAGCAGCTCTCCAAGGTCTCGGGCAGAGAAAAGTCTTTCCCATCCCCTCCTGCCAGAATTCTGTGCCTGGAGATGCCAGCAATCGAACCTGGGACGCTCTGCCACTGAGCCGCGGCCTCTTCCCTCCTCTTCCTCAGGTATTCCAGGGCATGCTGCGGGCACACAAGGATTTCCACGACACGAAAGCCAGCCTGACCCGTCTGTGGATCCACGAGTGTTTCAGGTAGCGCTGCTGCCATCGCCTCGTCCGCTGAGTGAGGGGTGGGCTGGGTGGGTCTTCTGTTTCTGGGCAGCTGCACGTGGCCTTCCCAGGCAGGGCGGGACTGGTTATGCTCAGCCTCTTCTGAGAGCATCCAGAGAGGCCTTTGCTCCCCGGTGACGTGGTCTGCGGAAGCAGAGAAGCCGTCGAGCCCCCCCAAACACGTGGCCTCCACCTCTCTTTCAGGGTCTTCTCTGACCGCCTGGTGGACGCGCAGGACACGGAGGCCTTCACTGTCCTCTTGAGCGAGAAACTGGGCACATTTTTTGACCTGACTTTCCACAACCTCTGCCCCAACAAGCGCCCTCCTATCTTTGGTACGTGGCAGCTGTGCCCTGGGACCGGAGGGCGAGGTGGGGGGGGCCTTGTGTGTGTGTGGACAGTGTCTGGGAAGAGCGCCCTGGTAAAGAAGATCTGGGACCCTGTCTGAGGTCTGGTATTTTGACGGGAAGAGTGATGCGTGCGCCTTCCCACTTGACGCGTTCTCCGTCCTAGTCCCACGGGGCTCCTTCTAGGCTTAGTTGGGCTGGAGGGTGGGTGCGAGATTTGGAGGAGCCCTGGGCAGAGAGTGCCCAGAGCCCCCCATGCCCACCACCAGGTCCCCCTCCTTGCCCTCCCACCTTCCCACAGGCCCTCATGTGGCTCACCTCTGGGTGCGCTGACGCCACCCTCGGCTGGGGGGAAAGACAGAAGGATGGGTCAAAAGGGAAGTGGCGTCTAGTGTGTACAGCTAGAGGGGGTGAGAGTTGTCAGATATTCCTAGGCCAGGGGTGGGCAGACTTGCTCAACGTAAGAGCCACATAGGATAAATTTCAGATGGTCGAGAGCCGCAAGACACAAGCAAATATTACGCGCACATTTTTATTTAGAAAATATGCAGATTCGCTTTTTATTACCATTAAATGAGACGGCCAAGAATAAAAACAAAAGGGGTAGAAACAGATATTGATAATGGTATTTATTTGTCCAATGATATTTATTTGTCTAAGAGAGAGAGAGAAAGAGGGGGAGGTGGAAAGAAAGAATGAAAAGAGGTGGAAAGAGAGAGAGAGAGAGAGAGAGAGAAACAAAGAAAGCAAATAGATAGGAGGGACGGGGGGAGGGAGGGAGGGAGGGATCAGATGCAGGCCTCCCCTTCACTTCCCCAGCTGCCCTGCTGAGAGTCACACAATATGTGTGAAAGAGCCGCATGTGGCTCCCGAGCCGCAGTTTGCCCACCCCTGTCCTAGGCCGTCAGGGCTGCTGCTCTAGTGCTGGGAGGGGCGTGTGTCTTTGCTTATTGGCCGGATCACTAAGAGACGGGATGTTTGTGCAGGGAGGGAACGGGGCTCCAGCCGGTGGGATGCGGGGCGCAGGCTGCACGTGTCTGTTCCTCCCGGGATTGCGCCTTGCCTCTTTCCAGGGGACTTCATGCGCAACGTGTACGAGGACCTGACGGACATGGCCGTCCTGAAGGCAGAGATGGAGCGGGCGTTGGGCGACTACAACCGGATGCCCGGGGTGGTGCCGATGAGGCTGGTACTCTTCCGGGATGCGATTGAGCACAGTGAGTGAGAGGAGGAAGGCCCGGGGGCCCTGCCAGGGCCAGGCGGTTTGCGTGGCCCAGGCTTCTCTGCGGCAGCTGCATTGTCCCACCCATTGACCATCGTCCCATGCTGACTGCCCCCCCCATCAAAGGAGCTCGTCTGGTGGGCACACAAGAGCGGGGCCTTTTTGGTGGCAGTCCCACACTTGTGGAACAACCTCCCAGCGGGGTGCACCTCATCCCCCCTCCTCTTGATTTCCAGGCGGCAGCAGGAGGCCGTTTTATTCAGGACTGCATCTGCCTATTTTAGTTTTTAACTTATTGCTGGTCCCAATTGAAGGTTTTAAATTCGTGGCCTTTGATTTGTTTTCTTTAGTAATCATTTTATTTCTAGTGCCCGCCACTTTGAGTTCTGCAAGGTTAGAAAGGCAGTGAAGAAACGTTTTTAAATAAACAAATGAATATTTAGTTGCTGTAGATTTTCCAGGCTCTGTGTCAAGGTGTCAAGATGGAGTACTCCATCTTTCTGTGCTATATACCTCTGAGGATGCCAGTCACAGCTACTGGCGAAACGTCAGGTCCTGCAATGCCAAGACCACGGCCACACAACCCGGGAAATCTACAGCAACTAACGAACTCCGGCCGTGAAAGCCTTTGAGAACATAAATGAATATTTATTGATTGATTTGATTTGATTTATACCCTAACCCGCCCTCCCCACCAGGGCGCTGACATGCATGCAATAGCTAAAAACAACAATATAAATAAAAGCATTAAAATCTTAAAAAAAAAAAACAATAAGTGACGATGGCGAAGGCAGAGTTAGCATCAACATACTAGTAAATGCAGTCTACTAGTAAATGGGGGGGACGCAGCGGCAGAGAGGTCTGGACAGTGTCCGGGGGGGGCGTCATTGTTCCGTCCTCTGGGTGGAATCTTGGCTGGAAGGGAGTGCGGGTCAGAATCAGTCCAGGACGGCTTCCTTCTGGCCATGCCGTGACTGGCCTGACGGCGCCCTTGGTGTTTCCCTGCAGTAACCCGCATCGTCCGGGTGATCAGCCAGCTGCGCGGGAACATGCTGCTCGTGGGCATTGGTGGCAGTGGGCGCCAGAGCCTGGCCCGCCTGGCCTCGTCCATCTGCGAGTACTACATCTTCCAGATCGAGGTCTCCAGGCAGTACCGCAAACAGGAGTTCCGGGAGGGTGAGCGAATGCGTGACCATCGGGCCTCGGACCCGCCATGCCCCTGTGGCCAACTGGCCCCCTAACTGCCGACTGTCCCTGCAGACATCAAGAGGCTCTACCGCCAGACGGGGGTCGACCAGAAGCCCACGACATTCCTCTTTGTGGACACTCAGATCGCGGACGAGTGCTTCCTGGAGGACATCAACAACATCCTCAGCTCCGGAGAGGTGCCCAATCTCTACAAGTCGGACGAGTTCGAGGAGGTAGGTGCCAGTGTTCCCTCCAAGTCGAGTTAGGGTGAGCCAGCTCACAGTTTTTTAGCCTCCGGCTCGCACCTTTTTGTCCTAGCTCAGGAAGGATGGCTCCAGAGCAAACTAATTTGTGCAGTAAGAGCATAAGAACATCAGAGAAGCCCATGTTGGATTAGGCCAATGGCCCATCCAGTCCAACACTCTCTGTGTCACACAGTGGCCAAAATATACCGGGTGCCATCAGGAGGTCCAGCAGTGGGGCCGGGACACTAGAAGCCCTTCCACTGTTGCCCCCCCCCGAGCACCAAGAATACAGAGCATCACTGAGAATACAGTAGCCAAATTGCTTGCTCACAACTGTGATGCCAGTAGCTCACAAAGTAGAATTTTTGCTCGCAAGATTCCACAGCTTAGAGGGAGCATTGCTCCAGAGCAAACTAACTTATGCGGTAGCCAAATTGCTCTCTCCCAACTTGAATGCCAGTAGCTCACAAAGTAGAATTTTTGCTCACAAGACTCCACAGCTTAGAGGGAACATTGGGGGGAGGGCCTCCGTGTGGGTAGAAAAACCTTCCTCAGAACACAGAAGGAACCTCCCCATGGCAGAAGATTGCAAAAAAGTATTTCAAAAAAATCTAACTTAGTGACGAAAAGACTGTGATCGTGCCACCCTACACGGCAAGCTCTCTGCCACCATTCCTATGGAGCCGGGTGGGGACAGAGGCACAGGAGCGAGGCGGGCAGTGTCGGTGCTGCGGGTGGGCGGGCAAGGGGGAGAGGTGGGAGCCCTCACCCCCCCACACACACATACACTGCTGAGCGAGCCAGGTGAGAAGGCTGGGGGGGGAGAAGCGAGAGAAGCTGACCCCCCCCAGGCAAGCAGGGAGAAGCGGCAGCGCTGCAGGTGAAGAGGAGGAGGAGGAGCTGCCCCCCTGCCGCCGCCCCCTCCTGTTGAAATAAGTCTGGAAGAGGCAGTGGTGGGGGTGGTGTTGTGAGCTGGCAGGGGAAGGGTGTGCGGGAGCTGCCACTGAGCTTTCCTGGGCTCAGTAACCCCCATGATGGCTGATCCTTGTCCAGCCCTTGGGAACGGGCCACCGACCTTGGGGTTTCACGTGCCTCTCTCTCCACCCCCAGATCCAAACCCACATCATAGATTCTGCTCGGGCGGAGGGCATCCAGGAGAGCCTGGACAGCCTCTTTGCCTACCTGATCGAGCGGGTGCGGAACAACCTGCACGTGGTGCTGTGCCTGAGCCCCGTGGGCGACCCCTTCCGGTGAGTCCCCGCGGGAAGGGAAGGGCCGGCTGCCATCCAGGCGAGACTCCCGTTTTTTTGTTTGGCGCAACGGTGACCCCTGGTGGGCATGAGGGGGTACAGAGAGAGACTGACGGTTGTCTGACCGGTCTGAAACCCAGAGGGGTGGGAAGGGGGAGAAAGGGGGAGAACCAAGAGCCGGGGAAGGATCAAGGCCGGGCCACGGAGGGCGGGGACAGAACGAGACTGGCAGGGACTCTCGGTCTGCTCCGCCCCAGGAACTGGATCCGTCAGTACCCGGCCCTGGTGAACTGCGCCACCATCGACTGGTTCTCCGAGTGGCCAAAGGAGGCCCTCTTGGAGGTGGCCGAGAAGTACCTGGAGGGCGTGGACCTGGGAAGCGTGGAAAGGGGAAGCCTCGACACGGTGAGGAGCCGCGGCCGTCCCCGGGAGGGCGAGGGGCTGGAGGCCCCCCCTCTTCCTCCTGCAGGGCCTCACCTTCCTCCTCCTCCTCCTCCGGCCCAGATCCACAAGCGAGTGGCGAGGATCTTTGTGACTATGCACTGGTCCGTGGCCCGCTACTCCCAGAAGATGCTGCTGGAGCTCCGGCGCCATAACTACGTCACCCCCACCAACTACCTGGAGCTGGTCTCTGGCTACAAGAAGTAAGGGGGCCGTGCCCCGTCTGGGGGGGCCCGGTGGGGTGGGAGGGGAGAAGGGCCTGCCCGCGTGAAAGCGCAAGGCCAATTGGGGGAATGCCAATCAGGGGGGTGGGGGCGAAGACCGCGGCGGACGTCTCCCGCTGCCCTCCTGACAGGCTCCTGGCGGAGAAGCGGAAGGAGCTGTCCGAACAGGCCAACAAGCTCCGCAACGGGCTCTTCAAGATCGACGAGACCCGGGAGAAGGTCGAGGTGATGTCGCTGGAGCTGGAGGAGGCCCGGAGGAAGGTGGCCGAGTTCCAGCGGCAGTGCGAGGAGTACCTGGTCATCATCGTCCAGCAGAAGCGGGAGGCGGACGAGCAGCAGAAGGTGAGCGGGGCCGGCCAGCCGGCTCCCCCCCCCTTCCCCCCCTTTTAAATTTATCATTTTTATTTAAGAATTTAATAACAATACAAGGTAATTAGTTGCTGTAGATTTTCCGGGTTGTGTGGCCATGGTCTTGGCATTGTAGGACCTGACATTTCGCCTGCAGCTGTGACTGGCATCCTCAGAGGTATATAACACAGAAGGATGGAGGACTCTCTGTGTCAAGGTGAGCAGAAAAATGGTAGGCAGGTGATTTATATCTACTCAGGAAGGTGGGGTAGGGCTGAGTCATTATCTTGTAGGAGGTCCCCAGGCTGTGAACATGCTAATGGAGGAGCTTTCCTGAGGAGGTTCTTTTGCATATGGATTGGCTGTTGAAATTCTGATCTTATCTGTAGCCTGGGGAACCCCTACAAGATAATGACTCAGCCCTACCCCGCCTTCCTGAGTAGATATAAATTACCTGCCTACCGTTTTTCTGCTCACCTTGACACAGAGAGTCCTCCATCTCTCTGTGTTATACCCCTGAGGGTGCCAGTCACAGCTGCTGGCGAAACATCAGGTCCTGCAATGCCAAGACCATGGCCACACAACCCGGAAAATCTACAGCAACTAATGAACTCCGGCCACAAAAGCCTTCGACAACATATTAAAATACAAGGTAAGTACAATAGATGTCTGCAGGTGGAGTACAAAAACAGGTTAGCAAAAACATTAATGCTGAACTACGTCCAGGCTGAAGACACCGAAGAACAGTATTACATACTACAGAACATCTCTTAAGGCAGCAAGCATATAATAAATGCATATCTTTACCAGGCAAATTTTAAATCAGTGTTCTGAAAGTAACTTCAGATCTTATCTTAGATCTAAGCCAAATAATGTTTCCGGTTCAAGTTTCAAAAGTAGATCATCGATTTGTATAAAGGATTTGCTGGAATGACGATTCAACGGTATAGCTAATGAGTGAATAGCAGGATGTTGTCCTTTTAGGAGCCGAAGGAGCGAGGGGCACCGACCTCTCCGGGCCCCTGGGAGGGCCGGAGGCGCCAGAAGGGAGGGAGGAACAAGAGAGGAAAGGCCGTGACACTTGTCAGCTCTGGCAGACGGGGTCTGAACCTTCAGAGAAAGAGAGACTGGAAGGATCCCGTCTCTGCGTTTGCCTTGCCAAGAAGCAGGCCGAACTAGTGAACGTGTGGGGACAGGGCCTGCCGCACCAGCGTTTTAGTCGTCTCAGGAGACTTTGGAAGTCTCACAACCTGCCTGTTGTGGTCGAGCAGGCTAACTTGAGGGACAGGCCATACCTGTCTGGAAGCCCCGGTGTCAGAAGGAAGCTAGTGAAACGCTTGTGGTTTCTGAGAGGAGCTCACATTTACACGATGAGAATCCTGAGGGAAGGCCAACATTCGCCTCAGGAGTACAAACTTGGCTGCTAGCGGCTCTCTACTCTCCTAAATGATCAGCTGTGTTTACACCTGTAAATAGTTTCTGTCCTCTTTTCTGAACCACCTCATTTCCCTGTCCTTGGGAGTAAATAAAAATTACTGTTCTTTTTCCGCTTCCCTTCACTTGTGCTGAGTTTATTTTATTCGGAAGCTGGTCGGGTTAAGTCTGTCGGGCGGAAGGTTGGAGTCGAGCCTGCGTGGCTCAGACTTCACCTCACGCTGCCTGTGTTTCAGTGTCGTGTTTAAGACCTCCGCCTACCCCCTCCTCCTCCTCCTCCTCTCCCGGCAGACGGTGACCGCAAACAGCGAGAAGATTGCCGCCGAGGAGATCAAGTGCAAAGCTTTGGCCGACAATGCCCAGAAGGACCTGGAGGAGGCCTTGCCTGCCCTGGAGGAGGCCATGAAGGTAGGCATGGAGCAGAGGGAGGGCCCCGGAGAGACCCGCAGGGCTGGCCAACGGGCACGCGCCACGGAGCACCAGCCGTTCGTGCCCAGTGCCCGGCAGAATTCCTTTTTTACAACGTGTGTCGGGACAACACTCACGGCAGGTTTTAAAACCGGCGGTGGTATTTCTTTTCTCAACAAACCTGCTGCCAAAGCTGGGAAATGAGAAGAGCTTCTGGGTTTCTCTTGGCTCCCTGGCTTTTCCCTCGTCACCTGCAAACCATCCCACGTCCTCCACTGGCAAGAGCCGCAGCATCCAGGTGCTCTGCCGGCCGTTCTCCCTGCCAAGAGAAGGGCCATGGCTCAGTGATAGAGCCTGTGCTTTTTGTGCAGGAGATCCCAGGTTCAATCCCCGGCATCTCTGGTTAAAAAGGACCCGGTAGGAGGTGATGGGAAAGACCTCTGTGCCTGAGGGCCTGGAGAGCGGCTGCCAGTCTGAGCAGACAATGCTGCCCTTGACGGACCACAGGTCTGATTCAGTAGGAGGCAGTTTCGTGTACTCAGGTGATAGGCCTAGCAGGATAGGAAGGATCCATTAGAATTTGGGGGGGGCAGTGGTAGAGCCTCTGCTTTGCGCGTAGCAGGTCCCAGGCTCAGTCCCCAGCATCTCCCGTTAAAAGGACCAAGTAGGACCTGATGAATAAGACATCCACCTGGAGAGCTGCCACCAGTCTGAGTAGACCATAAGAACGTAAGAGAAGCCATGTTGGATCAGGCCAATGGCCCATCCCGTCCAACACTCTGTGTCACACAGTGACCAAAAATACCAGGGGCCATCAGGAGGTCCAGCAGTGGGGCCAGGACGCCAGAAGCCCTCCCACTGTTGCCCCCCCAGGCACCAAGAAGACAGAGCCTCACTTGCCCCAGACTGAGAGTTCCTATCATAAGAACATAAGAGGAGAAGCCAGTGTTGGATCAGGCCAGTGGCCCATCCAGTCCAACACTCTGGGTCACACAGTGGCCAAAAGCACCAGGTGCCATCAGGAGTTCCAGCAGTGGGGCCAGGAAACCAGAAGCCCCCCACTGTTGCCCCCCTTAAGCACCAAGAATACAGAGCATCCCTTGCCCCAGACTGAGAGTCCCTATCTATCCCTTGTGGCTAATAGCCACTGATGGACTTCTGCTCCATCTGTTTATCTAATTCCCTCTTGGAACTCTCCGTGCTTGTAGCTGCCGCCACCTCCTGTGGCAGTGAATTCCATATGTTAATCACTCTTTGGGTGAAGAAGGACTTCCTTTTATCTGTTCTAACCCGACTGCTCAGCAATTTCATGGAGTGCCCACTGTTGACCCTATAACTTTAACTTTGTTATTTAGTGTCACTTTGCATCAGGACACTAGAAGCCCTCCCAGCACCAAGAATACGGAGCATCCCTTGCCCCAGAGGTCCCATCTATCCCTTGTGGCTCATAGCCACTGATGGACCTCTGCTCCAGATGTCTATCTAATTCCCTCTTGAAGCCATGCTTGTAGCCGCCACCCCCTCCTGCGGCAGTGAGTTCCGTGTGTTCATCAGACCGACCTTGGTAGAGAAGTGGTCTGATTCAGCATCATGCAGCGTCCTGGGTGTTCAGGCCCCGAGAAACTGGGCTCTTCCAGCCGGGTGGGTGACACCGATGGTTGACGGGGTCTGCGCCCAGCTCTTCCCTTTGCGGTGATGCCTTCCGCCTCCCACGAGGCCAGATGGCTGCTGAAGGGCCGCTGCTCTCGTCCTCCTCCCCCAGGCCTTGGAGTCCCTCAACAAGAAGGACTTGACCGAGATTAAGTCTTACGGCCGGCCGCCCACCCTGGTGGAGACCGTCATGCAGGCAGTCATGATCCTGCGGGGCAGTGAGCCCACGTGGGCCGAAGCCAAGAAGCAGCTGGGTAAGGAGAGGCCCAGGGGCTCCGGCTAAGGGGCGGGGTGGGTTGGGGAGGGGCCGTCTTGGGCCGAGGCGGGGGGCAGCTGGTCTGAGATCAGTGGGGTGTCCTGATAGCAGAATCTTGGCAGAACCGGAAGTCGCCGACAGCCTTGGAGAGCAAGTGTGCGCGGACTGATTGCCTCCCAGCAGCAGCCTGACATTTGTTCTTTTCGATATTTATACGCGGCTTTTCCTCCCGGTGGGGAGCCAAAGCGGCTTACAACACCATTCCCCCCCTCCTCCGTTTTAATCCTCTCAGCAAAGCCACCCTGTGAGGTTGGTCAGGCTGGGACGGGGCGACTGGCTTCCCTGGCCGAGCAGGCGGTACCAACCTGGGGCCTCCCAGCTCCTAGTCCAGCAATCCACACCACGCTGATCAGGGCGGGAAGCCGTGTGAGTCCATAGCAGTAGAAAAGCAGCAAGAGTCCAGCAGCGCCTTAAAGATGTTGGAAAAGGCAATGTCTGGTGTACAAAGGAGAAGGGAAGAAGACCCTGCAGGGGGCAGCAAGAAGACAGATAGGACAGTGAGGGCAGCACCTTCTCTCTCCTGTTAAGCGTCATTCCTTGTCTGTCTCCAGATCGCTACTCTCAGGGCAGCTTCCCCCCTTCTTCTCGGAAGTGTCGCACTCAGTCTAACCCTCCCTCTCAGCTAGAGATGTCGCTAGGAACCTCTCTCTGTCTCTCCTCTTTCCTATCAAGTATGTTCGTTCCTAAATAAACCGTCATCTACTCTTTAATCAGGTTGCGCACCATTGCTGCGTTAACTCCTCGGCCGACAAAAGGCTCACAAAATCGGTGGCAGGGGAGGAGCTTCTGTGAGTCACTGCTCGCTTCTTCAGGGGTCTGACGACTCACAGAAGCTCCTCCCCTGCCACGGATTTCGCCGGTCTTCAAGGTGCTCCCGGACTCTTGCTCTTTGCGCCGCACCGGCTTTCTGGCCGTCGCCACGGGGACCTGGCGGGGAGTGCGGCCTCTCTGGCTCTTGTCCGATCTCCCCGGGCCCCTTCCCCTTCCCCAGGCGAGCCAAACTTCATCAAGCAGCTGGTCTACTTCGACAAGGACAACATCTCCGACAAGGTGCTGAAGAAGATCAGCGCCTACTGCTCCCAGCCGGACTTCCAGCCGGACATCATCGGGCGGGTCTCGGTGGCCGCCAAATCCCTCTGCATGTGGGTGCGGGCCATGGAGGTGAGGCCGGGGGCTGGGCCGGAGGGGGGGAGCCTCTGGGAGAGGGTGGCGGTGGCGGGCTAGGGGGGTGTTCCTGGGGAGGAGTGGGAACGGGGGCCTGGTGGGGCGGCACGTGGGGGGGAGAATGCTCCTCTGCGGCCTTTGCAGGCGGCTCTGCTTCGTTCCCCTCCCAGATGTACGGCCGCATTTACCGTGTGGTGGAGCCCAAGCGCGCTCGCATGAACGCTGCCATGGCACAGCTGGCGGAGAAGCAGGCAGCCCAGGCGGAGGCCCAGGAGAGGCTGCGCGAGGTTAGGCTGCCTCAGGGGAAAGGCCGGGTGGGCGGCTGGGGGCCCCCAGGGTCCGCTGCCCCTCCCAGCGGGGAGAGTCTCGGATCTCGCCGTTGTTGCGTCCCCTATTACAGTTCGAGTGCAGAGGCCCCTAAAGTTGTGCCCATGGGCACTCTGGCACCTGTGGGCACCTTTGCTGGCACCAGGTGGGCAGGGCCAGGTGGTGGGGCTTTTGCCCAGCACGGCTTCTGATTGGCTGGGCAGGTTTTTAAAAAATGTTGTTTTGGCAGCATCAACTTGCCACCGCACAAGGCTCTTCACTGCGTGGCTGGAGGTTCAGCCGCAGCAGCCGTTTTGTGGCTGGCTCCACTCCCCGTGGCAGCAGCCCCGTGGCCAGAAAATGTTCCGTTGGGGGGGGACAAGACTAGGAGCAGGGAGCTGACCCCAGTTTGGTGTAGTGGTTAAGTGTGCGGACTCTGATCTGGGAGAGCCGGGTTTGATTCCCCACTCCTCCACTTGCACCTGCTGGATGACCTTGGGCGAGCCATAGTTCTGACACAGCTGTTCTTGAAAAAGAGCAGTTCCTGTCAAGAGCTCTCTCAGCCCCGCCTACCTCGCAGGGTGTCTGTTGTGGGGAGGGGAAGGGAAGGGAGTTTGTAAGCTGCTCTGAGACTCCGAGTGAAGGGCGGGGTATAAATCCAATCGCCTCCTCCTCCTCTTCCTCTTCTTCGTTTTCTTCTTCTTCTTCTGAGTACCAGCCTCAGAAACTAAAAAACCAAAACCCACAAGGGAAGGAGAGTGAAGTGGAAGGGGCAGTGCAGGAAGTTTGAGTTGCAGAGTCTGAACAAAGTTTGGCGTGATAGGCACCTGGTCCAGGTGGCGTTCTTGCTGGGATGGAAGTGGTTAAAGTCTCCTGACCCCTGCGGCTGATGAGCGAGGCCAGAGGATCCTTCCCTGCCCTGCTGCAGCGGTCTCCGGACAACGGGGCAGCCCACTCGGCCCTTGCTGCAGACATACAGGTGGAGGCCCTCCTCCCCTCCCCCCCCCGTACCGGGGCCCGCCTCTCAGGCCTCCCTCCCCTCCCCCTGCTCAGGTTGCGGAGAAACTGGAGATGCTCAAGAAGGAGTACGAGGAGAAGCTGGCCCAGAAAGAGGAGCTGCGCAAGAAGTCGGAGGAGATGGAGATCAAGTTGGACCGGGCAGACAAACTGGTCTCTGGCCTGGCCGGAGAGAAGATCCGGTGGGAGGAAACCGTGAAGGTGGGGGGCCCAATCTGCAGCTCTCTTATGCCCCCCCCCCCAAAAAAAAAAAAACACCCACACCAGGGTCAGGGTCCTTGACAAGCGGCAGGACTTAACCCCCTTGGGCCTCACTCGGAGGGCCGTTGTGTTTCGGCTGGCGTTTTTTTTGTGACGCAAAGGAGGGTGTCTGAAGGTTGGGACACCTGGTTGTGCAGGAAGGCAGAAGGTGGAAGGCAGAGAGGTGGTGGGACCTTTCTGATGTCCCACAGAGTTCCCAAGGAAGCGGGACACGGCCTGACGGGGAGGGTGGGGTGAGCAGTGTTCCCTCTGAGCTGAGTGAGTGTGAGCCAGCTCACAGGTTTTTAGCCTCCGGCTCACACACATTTCCGTCTCGGCTCAGGAAGGGGATGGCTCCAGAGCAGACTAATTCATGCAGTAGCCAAATCGCCACTCACAACTTTAATGCCCGTAGCTCACAAAGTAGAATTTTTGCTCACAAGACTCCACAGCTTAGAGGGAGCGTTGGGGGTGAGCAGGAGACCAGCCCATCTCCCGCCTCCCTCTAGGGCCTGGAGGAAGACCTGGGCTACCTCGTCGGGGATTGTTTGTTGGCGTCAGCTTTCCTGTCCTACATGGGGCCCTTCCTGTCCAATTACCGGGACGAGATCCTCTCGCACATCTGGGTCAAACAGGTAATCGTCGTCAGGAGGAAGCCTTGTTTCGGGGCCCTGCCGTCCCCCTTTGAAGGAGGGGCGCACGGCTGGCTCCAAAGTGTGCCCCTAACGTGGCAGTCGGCAGTGCTCACGGGGGGGCCACGTTACTGGCTATTGCCATGCTGTCGGGAGCTGGTGGAGGTCCCTTTCAAAGTCCTGCGCTCGCCTGAACCATTGCTCTCCCTTCGGGTCCCTGGCACTGTGGGATCAGGAGGGCAAGCAGAGCGGGATCGGTGCGGGGTCCCCCTGCCCCCGGCTGATCCGCCCGCTCTGCGCCTGCAGATCCGGGAGTTCCACGTGCCCTGCTCCCCGGGCTTCACCTGCGACGGCTTCCTCACCAACCCCACCGCCGTGCGCAACTGGAACATCCAGGGGCTGCCCTCGGACAACTTCTCCACCGAGAACGGGATCATCGTCACGCGGGGGAACCGGTGAGCGCCGGCCTTTCCCGGCCCTCGGGAAGTTAGCCCGCTCATTCCCAGAGTCCGGGGCTGCTCCCGCTCCCCGTCTCCCTGCCCCGAGGGTCCCGGGAAGCCCACCCGCGAGGGGCCGAGCCGACGGCACTGAAGAGCGGCTTCCGTCCCCAGGTGGCCTCTGATGATCGACCCGCAGTGCCAGGCCACCAAGTGGATCAAGAACATGGAAGCCAAGAAAGTGAGGAGGACGCGGGGGGGGTGGTCCGCTCGAGGAAGTCCTGGGGGGAGGGGTGGCGTTCCTCTCTAGGGTGTTTGCGGGGGGTGTGTGGATTTCTTTGAATACCCATGAAGCGCCCTGTATGGTGGGCCAGTCTCAGTCTAGTGGAATTCTGGGAGTGGCTCCGCAGTCTTTCACATCACCGGCTCCCACAGCCTTTAGCTGGAGGTGCCGGGGATTGAACCCAGGACACTCTCTGCGTGCCAAGCGGGTGCTCTAGCACTGAGCCACGGCCGCTCTCCATTTGCACCTTGGAACATGCAGTTAAGAGGGACCCACTTCTGAATTCCTGCCTCCCTCTCCCCGTCCCGTGCCGCTCCTTCCCTGCCTCTGCCTTTCTCCCTAACCCACCCTCCGCTGCAAATAGCCCGTCTTTCCTGCTGGTGGCGCCGGGGGAGTTAGGCAGCAGTGGGTTCCAGAGACCCTCCTGGATCGCTGGTGCTGATGCAGGCCTCCCCCGCCCCCTTCCCGGTCTGTCTTCTGACAGGGCCTCAAGATCATCGACTTGCAGATGCCCGATTACCTGCGCATCCTGGAGAACGCCATCCAGTTCGGCTCCCCCGTCCTGCTGCAGAACGTGCAAGAGGAGCTCGACCCCACGCTGGCCCCCATCCTGAACAAGTCCGTCACCAAAGTGGGTGAGCTGGGGGGGGGGGGGGTATGCAGGGCGTGGCTTGGAAAGGAGGGGGTCTCCTGGAGTCCCTTCCAAATAGGGTTGCCGGGTCTGGCTTGGAAAATGCATGGAGACTTTGGGGGTGGATCCAGGAGAAGGCGGGGTTTAAGGAGGGGAGGGGCCTCAGCACGGTCCAAGGCCGGAGAGTCCGCCCTCCAAAGCAGCCATTTTCTCCAGGGGAGCTGATCTCTGTCGGCTGGAGACCAGTTGTAAAAGCTGGAGGTCTCCAGGCCCCACCTGGAGGCTGGCAACCCTACTTCCAAACTTTGGAAGAGAAGAAGAAGAAGAGGAGAGATTGGATTTATACCCCACCCTTCACTGCCCAAAGGAGTCTCAGAGCGGCTGACAATCTCCCTTCCCTTCCCCTCCCCACAACAGACACCCCCTGTGAGGTAGGTGGGGCTGAGAGAGCTCTGACAGAAACTGCTCTTTCCAGGAACAGCTGTGCCAGAGCTCCTGACTGACACAAGGTCACATCAGCAGGTGCAAGTGGAGGAGTGGGGGAATCAAACCCGGTTCTCCCAGATTAGAGTCCGCGCTCTTAATTACTACACCAAACTGGCTCTCCTTGGGCTGTATATAGAGATGTGAAGGCCCAGAACGAATCCAGGAAATTTCAGGGGACAAAAACGTTCCCCCCACCACCACCTTTTCCCAACTTTTAAAAGTGGAAATTTTGGGGAGTACAGGAAAAAAACCCCACCCTCTTTTAGAATGAGTGAAATTCGTTTAAAGGCAAGGTGAGCCTGCTGTAGATGCACACAGTTCTTGAATCCAAGCTGCATTTCTGCAGCTTAAAGGATACCAGCTCTTAATGAGGGGAGCATGCTGGGGTTTCATCGCTTCTCAGCTGTTGCATGCCTTCTGTTGTCCTTTTGACCTGACTGTTCCCTGGCGGCCGACCTTTCCACCTCTCCCTCAAACCGCTGTGACACACAGAACCACAGGCTGCATCAGCCTGCAGCTGTTTCTCAAGCATTCGCCGTCGAAAACGAAGGCATTGACAACTTGTTGAGTTCCACATATACATCAGAAACTGGGTTTTTATGTGGTGCTATACATGGTGCATTTATTTATTTGTTTTCCAAATTTGCCTCCTGTCTGCCCTTACAAGGGCCACCAAAGTACCTAACGATATAAAATACACATGATAAAAATCACATTTTACAACCATCCAACACACACACATCGTTAAAACAATTAAAGACCATCAGTTGCTGTAGATTTTCCGGGCTGTGTGGCCGTGGTCTTGGCATTGCAGGACCTGACGTTTCGCCAGCAGCTGTGACTGGCATCCTCAGAGGTATCACACAGAAAGATGGAGGACTCTCTGTGTCAATACACTTCTGTGTGATACCTCTGAGGATGCCAGTCACAGCTGCTGGCGAAACGTCAGGTCCTGCAGTGCCAAGACCACGGCCACACAACCCGGAAAATCTACAGCAACTAATGAACTCCGGCCGTGAAAGCCTTCGACAACAAATTAAAGAGCAATTAAAACATATACAAAGCGCAAGAACAGCAACTGAAACATTGGTCAGGAAGGAGGGGTCATTGAGGGAATGCCATAATGCAACAAAGACGTCCTCCCCTGTTGGTGGGAAATGGCAGCAGAAGGAGACAGACAAATCTCCCTCGGGAGAGACTTCCAGAGTTTATTTTTTAAATGTCAAAGCTGTAAAATTAGCTTAGTTTTGATCGGGCAGTGTATATTTTGTTCCCCCCCTGTGGCTTCAAAATCTCCAGAAATTTTCCGTCTCTAACGTGTGCGTCTTGGCCTAGTTATCTGGGAGGACGGTAGGCAGGCGCCCCGTAGGAAGCCGGCCTCCCAGCTCGAAGGAAAGAGGTCCCAGGGCCTGGATGAAGGCGGGGGGGTGTTTCTGTCCCCTTTGGCCCCTGACTTGCTTTTCGTGGGGGGGCAGGTGGGCGTCTGCTGATCCGGCTGGGCGATAAGGAGGTGGATTATCACCCAGAATTCCGTTTCTACCTCACCACCAAGCTCTCCAACCCGCATTACACCCCGGAGACCTCCTCCCAGACCACCATTGTCAACTTTGCTGTCAAGGAGCAGGTAAGGCCCGGGGCCTCCCCCGTCCTTTTTCTCGGCCTGAGGGCGCCTTCAGAATCCTGACGCAGTGCGGTGGGCCCGGGCACAAAATGGCTGCCGTGGGAGGCAAACGCAGCCACAAAATGGCTGCCACAGCTGGGGTTGCCCAGTCTGGGTTGAAATATCCCTGGAGACTTTGGGGACAGGAGCCAGGAGAGGGCGGGGTTTGGGGAGGGGAAGGGCCTCAGCATAGTCCACCCTTCAAAGCAGCCATTTTCTCCAGGGGGAGCTGAACTCTGTCAGCTGGAGATCAGTTGTGAAAGCGGGAAGATCCCCAGGCCCCACCTGGAGGCTGGCAACCCTAGCTGCGGCTGACCTTCACTCACAGTGGGGAGGTCTTTGTGCCGTGGTGGCAGCTGCTGCCAAAGCAGTGCTTTTAAAAAATCTGCACAGCCAATCAAATTCCCAGTGGCCAATCGGAAGCCGTTCTGGGCAAAAGCCCCAGCAGGCCCCACCCACCTTCTAGAACACTCGGCCGAGAAAGTAGCACGGTGCCCGGGGGCGTCACGTTGGGGACAGCTAAGGCAGGAGCTGAGCCCAGGCTCCCTGCCCCAGCGTGGCACATGGACTTTGGGGTGGGGCAGCCCGATTTCCCTGGGGTGGCTTTGAAGGAGGTGAAGTGGGGAAGCCAGGGAGAGGGCCTCCCTCAGGCTGCAGAACCAGGTGCTGAACGCCGTGGGCTTCCTCAGGGCTTGGAGGCCCAACTCTTGGGGATTGTGGTGCGGAAGGAGAGGCCGGAACTGGAGGAGCAGAAGGACTCCCTGGTGCTCAACATTGCCGCGGGCAAAAGGAAGCTGAAGGAACTGGAGGATGAGATCCTGAGGTAGGCCGCTGTGGCCCACGGAGAGCCTCTCTGCCTCCCCGTCCCTGGCGGCTCGGCCTGGGTGGGGGTGGAGGGCCGCCCTGCACGTGCCGTGCTCCCCAGGGCTTCTGCGGTTGAGGCCCCTCGTGAGCGAGGGTCCGCATCCTCCCTCCCACTCCCGTGCCCTTCTTGCCCCCTCAGGCTGCTGAACGAGGCCACGGGGTCCCTCTTGGACGACGTGCAGCTGGTGAACACGCTGCAGACCTCAAAATTCACGGCCACCGAGGTCACGGAGCAGCTGGAGACCAGCGAGACGACGGAGATCAAGATCGACACTGCCCGGGAGGTAAAGGAGGGGCGGGGTCTTGGGTTTGAAACTGCCCCGGGAGACTCTGAATTAATGGGGCAGAATGGGTGGGGAGAATGGTAGGTACTGGGGAGGAACGGGGAGCTATCTGACCGTGCGGGAATCGCACCCGGTCCCTTCCCGGTTTCCGGGCTTTTAAAAGGAGCCACCTCCATTTTGGTCCCCTTCGTCCCAACCAAGAGGGGCTAGAAACTTGTTCTGCTTGTTTATTATTTATTTTTGTTGGTTTAAAACATCTATTAGTCGCCTTCCCTCTTTGAGGAGCTCGAGGCAGCTTACAGTAGAATGAAACAGATTACATAAAAATGCATAAAACTGAAGTCTAAGATCGCAATTTAGGATTGCTTGAATCAAATGCAGTCTTAAATAGAACCATTCTTCAGGTGCCCCCTCGAAATCGAAAGTGAGGGGCCAGGCACACCGCCCTGGGGAGGCGGTTCCATAACTATGGGGCTGCCCCTGAAAAGGCCCTGTCCTGTGTACCAGCCAAACAAGCTTGTTCGATTGATGGGATGTCTCCCTGTGGTCTTAATTCCTGGGCAGTGGAGAAGGCAGTCCTTCGGATACCCCGGTCTCAAGCCGTGCAGGGCTTCCTCCGCCCATGCCGTGTGGGCAGCCCCGGTTGCTGCTCCATCGGGCTCCCGGTTGACCTCTGCTCATCTTTTCTTGCCAACTAACCTGCCGTTTGTGCTCCTGCCAGGCCTACCGCCCCTGCGCTCAAAGGGCCTCCATCCTTTTCTTTGTCCTCAACGACATGGGCAAGATCGACCCCATGTACCAGTTCTCCCTGGACTCCTACATCGACCTCTTCAACCTCAGCATCCAGAAGAGCCACCGGAGCGCCAAGCTGGAGGAGAGGATCCGCTACCTCAACGAGTACCACACCTACGCGGTCTACAGGTAAGCCGGCTCTGCCGAGAGGGCGACCCGGAAGTTAGAGGGGTCTGGGGGGGGGGGTTCACCTCTTCTCCTTTCCTGCTGTGCCCGAACAAGCCATGCCAGGGGTTCCCCACCCTTTCTGAGCTGGTGGGCACCATTGGAATTCTCACACGGCACAGTGGGCACAGCCACAAATGGGCTGCCCCCAAATGGCTGCTGGAGAGAGCGGAGCCGGCCACAGAACAGCTTCTGTAGCTGACCTTCAGCCAGACAGCGATGAAAAGTACTGAGACTTACGAGTGATTTCAGCTCTCGTACTTTTATTAGGTGAAGAACAAGACAAACTACCCGGCTCGCGGGCCGGCTTATATGTGCATGAGACCCCACACTTGTGATAGGCTATAACAGTGGCTGAGAGTTCTATAGGCTTACGGCCGGGAGCCGAGCCCTCTGAGTGGCTGGGGGCTAGGAGCCGCTGGGCCATTGTCTCTGGGAGCGAAGTTCGGGTGCTTCGCCGGACCGCGTGGAGACCTTGCCTCGCACGTGGTCATAGATGGACACGTTACAAGCGAAGATCCTTGTGCTGAAGAAGGAGGAGGAGGAGGAGGAGAAGAAGAAGAAGAAGAGATTGGATTTATAGCCTGCCCTTCACTACCCAAAGGAGTCTCAGAGCGGCTCACAAACTCCTTTCCCTTCCCCTCCCCACAACAGACACCTCCTGTGAGGCAGATGGGGCTGAGAGAGCTCTTGACAGAAACTGCTCGTGAGAGAACCGCTCTGGGAGAACTTGTGCTTAACCCAGGGTCACACCAGCAGCTGCATGTGGAAGAGGAGTGAGGAACCAAACCCAGTTCTCCCAGATTAGCGTCTGTGCTCCTAACCACAAACTGACTGAGGGGGCGGCTGGTGCCAAAGCAACCTTCTAGAAAGTCCACACAGCCAATCAGAAGCCATGCTGGAGAAAAGCCCTGCCCGGCCCTGCCCGGCCCTGCCCACTTTCTCAAAATGCTTGGTGGGCACGAGGAAAGAAGTCTGCAGCAGCCGGGGCTCTCGCTGGCCCCACGTTGGGAACCCCTGAGCTATGGGATTGGGTTCTTGGGCAGTGTTCCCTCTAAGCTGTGGAGTCTTGTGAGCAAAAATTCTACTTTGTGAGCTACTGGCACTACAGCTGTGAGCGAGCGATTTGGCCATATTGCATAAATTAGTTTGTTCCAGAGCCCTCCTTCCTGAGCTAAGGCAAAAATGTGTGAGCCAGAGGCTAAAAAACTGTGAGCTAGCTCACACTAACTCGGCTTAGAGGGAACAGTGTTCTTGCGTCATCTTTGGGGCAAGCGGTGGGGACAGGGCGCCCCAGAGAGGGCCGGTTACCCACCGTCCTCCCGCTCAACGCAACGTGGCTCTGCTCGCACGAGGCCGCGGACGTGCAGCCCTCGGGGTGGGCGTGGTGGTGGTGGGACGCGAGCCGGCCGTTCCCCTCCCATGCCGCCGGCCCCCCACCCCACCGGCTCCCTCCTCCTGCCCAGGTACACCTGCCGGGGCCTCTTTGAACGCCACAAGCTGCTGTTCAGCTTCCAGATGTGCGCCAAGATCCTGGAGGTGTCCGGCAACCTCAAGATGGATGAATACAACTTCTTCTTGCGGGGGGAGTGGTAAGTACCGAGTTGGGGGGTGGACTAGAAAGCCGCTGGTTCGTGGCCTTGTTCCAGAGGGGAACGTGGGGCCGTTTTGCCCTTGGAGGGGGTCTCGGGCAGGGGTCCCGGACCCTTCTGAGCCCGTGGGCGCCTTTGGAGTTCTGACACAGCCACAAAGCGGCTGCCACAAGAGAGCAGCCTTAGGAGGCGGAGCCGGCCACGGAACAGCTGCCCCCCAGCTGACCTTCTGTCACGCCGTGCAGAGCCTTGTGCCTGTGGTGGCAGCCGCTGCCAAAGCAACGGGTCTAAAAAATCTGCACGGCCAATCGCATCTCCAGTGGCCAGTCAGAAGCCTTGCTGGGCAAAGCCCCCTCCTGGCCCCGCCCACTTTCTGGAAACCATGCCCCCTCTAAGCTGTGGAGTCCCGTGAGCAAAAATTCTACTTTGGGAGCTCCTGGCATTAAAGCTGTGAGCGAGCCATCTGGCTGCTGCATCAGTTAGGTTGCTCTGGAGCCGTCCTTCCTGAGCCGAGACAGAAATGCATGAGCCGGAGGCTAAAAAACTGCGAGCTAGCTCACACTGACTCAGCTTAGAGGGAGCACTGAAAACACCTGGTGAACACCAGAATTAGGTGTCAGTGGACCCCGTGGCTTCCATGGGCACCATGTTGGGGAACCCTGGTTTAGGCCATGTCTCCCTCCAGCCTCTGAAGGGAAGAGAGCCCACCTCACCTAGGCCCCCCTTCCCCTTCCCCAGAGGTGCAGGCAGGCATTCCTCTCATGCCCTTTGTCTGCCCTCTACGCTGGCCTTCTGCTCACCCTTTGCTCCAACACGAACAGCCGCGGGATAAACAGTCTGAGGACCTTGCATGCATAGTTGGTGTGGGGGCTGTGAAGAAGCAGACGCGCAAGGCCCGTCCCGGGGTTCCGGGAGCTTGCAGAAGTCCCCCGGCCATCCCAGGTCTCTGTCCAGTCCCTCCGCTCCTTTCCCTACTCCCAGGGGCACCAGTTTCTCTCTGGGTAGTAACCGCTGCTGCCCCCAGCAAATCTGAACAAGCAAATACCTCGTTTGTACATCTAGCATCGCTCTGCATCCTGGGGACGGAGAGCACACCAGCCACCTCCCCTTTTCGTTGCTCCTTGGAAGGTGGGACCGAAGAGGCGCGGTCTCTTTAGAGAGCGCAGTGCCCGAGCATTCAAAATGCAAGTGCGGTAAACGAAAATAAAAAGGGTGCGCGTCCTCTGTCCAAACTTCAGGCTGAGCGGGGATATAGAGAAAAAGGTGAAAGCACGCAGTCCTCTAAATACTGGAGCCTAAACTTACCCTGAATGATTTTAATCAGGGTAGGACAGACGTTCATGCAGTCGCAGCGTTTAAAGAGTCCTTCCTTCGTTGCCTGCGTTCTCAGAGCTGGGGCTTCTCCCCACACGTGGTCCGGATGGAGTCTCTTTGTAAAGGTTCGGCTTTTCTTGGCTTGCACCCTCAGGGCCAAAGGCCAAGAGATACGAGAGCTTCTTCTGCGTGTCCGAACAATTTATAATCTCCCCTTTGAGAGGCCCCAGCCCGATACAGTCCTGATGTTGCTGCCCCCGAGAGAAGCAGACACAATCTAGCCTTTGGGCTGCCTTAGTCTTTGGCCCTTCAGGTGTGACATTCTAGCAGGTGTTAGATGGTCAGGCTTTTGTCTTACTCCTGGCCAGAGCCATTTGCACCTATAAGCACTGACATGTTCCGTGCTTGGGCCTTGATGTCCCATTCCCCAGCACTTTTCCTTTTGGCCAGCCTTGAACTTCCAGCCGGGCCCCGTCTCGTAGACAGAGGTGAATTCTAGGGTGGGGGGGGCATTTCCCCACATTGGCCATTAAAGCTTTACTGAGAGGTTCTTTTGGAGATTAAACGCTGACCTCTGCTTGCTTCCTGTGCGCTAATGATGTCATGGAATGCCAGAAGACATTCTAGCACTTCAGGACGAAAGCGTCGGTGACAGAATGTTGACAAGTAGTGCAGGTTTTGTAGAGGAAATCAGAGATCAGTTCGGGGAGGGGGTGGGAATCTCCCAGCAGGGTCTCAGGTAGGAGAAACTGTGTCCCGTGGACAGGTTTGGAGGCTGAGCGGCGCCTGCCAGTCTTGGAAACGAAGGGAAAGCAAAAGGGAAAGGACAAGGAAGACATTTCACATCTGGATTTAAACCAACCGACCTGATCTTGCAGAGCTTCTGGAAATGTGCAAGCGCAGGCTTTGATGAGTCTCCAACGGGAAGCTTTCCCACCGTTGGAACGGATCCCGGCCTCCCGCCTGGCTCTCTTGTGTCGTCCCGCCCCACTGCTGCTCTTGGAAACTTCGGCCCAAATAGCGCCCGTTCCGCTCCCTTGGAAATCTTCCTCCCTCCTTCCCCCTCTCGAGGGCAGCGAGGGGTTTGCTCGTCCAGGGGCCCTCCACGGAGAGAGCTGGGCAGCTCTCCCAGTTAGCCCGGCCGTGTCATCTGAGCTGCTCTTGAAGCGCGGCCAAGCTCCGTCCATGACAACCGGGCGGAGAAGTGCAGGAAAGCAGGACGCACCTCCCTCCCTCCCTCTCTCCTCGAGGGACAGGGCAGGGTAGGCTGGCGAGGAGCAGTCTCTTGCCCGCGCCTGGAGGCCGTTCCCTGCCAGGGCCACTGCCAGGGTTGGCACAGGAGGCCGCGGGCCCTCTCTGAGCTCCCGCCCTCCGGGGTCTCCGCTGCCAGGGTACCCCCACGGGAGCTTTCCCGTGGCCCCCACATTTTACTCCCAGGGCTCCGCATTGCACGTGTGCCATTCTTCTTCCTGGAAGGACAGTTTTCACCTGGGGAAGCACCCCTTTCCTTGGAGCAGGCCCAGTGCTCCCTCGAAGCTGTGGAGTCTTGTGAGCAAAAATTCTGCTTTGTGAGCCACGGGCATTAAAGTCGTGAGCGAGCGATTTGGCTGCTGCATGAATTAGTTTGCTCTGGAGCCATCCCTTCCTGAGCTGAGACAAAAATGTGTGAGCCGGAGGCTAAAAAACTGCACTAGCTCACGCCGGCTCAGCTTAGAGGGAACACTGGAGCAGGAACAGGCAACATCTGGTCGGCACCCTCCGTGCCCAGGACAGGACTGGAGTGGGGTACATCCCAGATGTTTGGGTGCACCTGCCTGCCTTGCAGGGAGAGCACTGGAGCTTGGCTTTCGGAGGAAACCGCAGCTCGTCAGAATTGGGGTCTCCTCCTAGTAGGTGGCTCCTACCAACCTAGCAGTTTGGAAGCAAGAAATTGCAAGTGGGAAGGTAACAGCATTCTGTGCGCCTCAGTGTTTAGTCATGGCAGCCACATGTCCATGGGAAAAGTCTTCGGACAGCGCTGGCTCTTCGGCTTGGAAACGGAGATGAGCACTGCCCCCTAGAGTCAGATTCAACTAGCTTTCGAGCAAGGGAAACCTTTACCTTTACCTTTTACCTGCTAGGTGGGCATCCTTGGCTTGGAGCCTCTGGCACCGATAGGTTCTCAGCTTTGCCCAGAGGCTTCCAAAGGTTAGAGCAAAGTCTTCAGCATGGTGCCCGTGGGTGCTGTGGGGGGTCTGCCGACACCTTTCCTGGTACCTGCCAAGTGCTTTTCATGGGTGGGCGGGGCTTTTGCCCAGCAGGGGTCCCGATTGGCTGTGCGGATTGAGAAGCATCCTGTTCAACAGAACTTCTGCCCTGAGATGTCGAAGAGGTACTGTTAGAGTTGCACATGACCTCGGTCCCTGACATTTTGTGGCTGGCTCTGCCTGTGTCAGAATGCCAAAGGGGTCCGGATGCACTAAAAGGCCAGAGACCCCCTGGGTTAGAGGGCGACACGGGCGACATGGCCTCCCCATGCGTCCCTCCTCGCAGGTGCTGGACCGGGAAGGGCAGATGGACAATCCGTGCACCAGCTGGCTGGCCGACGTCTACTGGGACAACATCACCGAGCTGGACAAGCTCACCAACTTCCACGGCATCATGAACTCTTTTGAGCAGTACCCCCGCGACTGGAACCTTTGGTACACCAACTCCAAGCCCGAAAAGGCCATGCTACCAGGTGGGCCACGGCACCGGCTGGCTGAACGAGATCGGGCAGGGCCGGGCAGCTGGCCAGTGTGTTCCGTCTCGTTGAGCCTGGGCTAGGGACAGGGGGCAGAGGCCGCTGGGTTGGCAGTTGACTCCTGCCTGAGGAAGGGGCCAGGTTCTCAGACCCACATGTGATGGGTAAAGGATGCCTGGGCTGGACTCCAGCCTTGCCTTTTGTGGCACCTCCCAGTCGTTCCCCTTCTGTCATTCAGCAAGTGAGCAGTTAAGAGGGTTTGGGGATCTCAGTCCAGGAGAGGAGGACCTTAGGCAGGGTCTGTGGCTCGATGGAAGAGCGTCTGCTTGGTGGCTGTGGGTTCAGTCTCCAGCAGCCTCCCCAGTTAAAAGTGACCAGGCGGGAGGGGATGTGAAGTCCTCTGCCCGGTGGTCTCCCAACCAAGTACTAACTGGGGCTTGACCCTGCCTAGCTTTGAAGATCTCAGGAAATCCAGGTCAGGGATGTTTTTTCGGGGGGGGGGTTGGGTCATCTTCTGGGCATGGAACAGCAGTCGCTGCGGGTGTGGAGGGGGAGGTATTTGTGAATTTCCTGCATTGGGCGGGGGTGGTGGACTAGATGACCTTGGAGGTCCCCCTTCCAACTCTATGATTCTATGAAGCCACAAAGCTGTGATTCTGTGACTCTGGAGAGATGGCTGCCAGTCTGATTAGGCCAGAGTAAGACCTCGCTGGCCTGAGGGGCGGAGTCGGTCAGAAGGTGGCTGCAGGGGTGTTCACGGTCCCTTCCGCCGGGGTCTGCAGGCCTGATTGACAGGCACCCAGCCCACAAATCGGGGTGAGGGGATCCTCTTCCCCGGGCAGCCTCTCACCTCGCCCGGTTCCTCCCCCGCAGGCGAGTGGGAGAACTCCTGCAACCAGATGCAGCGGATGCTCATCGTCCGGTCCCTGCGGCCGGACCGCGTGGCCTTCTGCGTCACGGCATTCATCATCTCCAACCTGGGCTCCCAGTTCATCGAGCCGCCGGTGCTGAACATGAAGTCGGTGAGTGCCCGGTGCGGCCGGCACCGGGAGGGGGGCCATGCCTTGGTGCTGGGACTCTCCAGAATGCAGCCCCCGAGAGGCCCGGCCCGTTGGCCCCCTCCGCAAGGGTCTGGTTGGCGGTCCCCTCTTCCCTTTCCCGCTGCGGACGGCACTCTCTGCGGCCCCTCCGTGGCTCTGCTCGGCCCCGGTGTCGGAGGCCTTTTGAGGAGGCCCTCTGAGACATCAGCCGGAGGGGGCCAATGGACTCTGGATCCCTAGAGTTGGTGGCACCTGGCCCTGGGCGGAGGAAGCAGGTACGCTGGAGCGGAAGTGCCTGGATGTTTGTCTCACCTCCACCTCCGTCCCTCTCAGGTGGTGGACGACTCCACGACCAAGACCCCGCTGATCTTTGTGCTGTCGCCGGGCGTGGACCCCACCTCCTCCCTGCTGCAGCTGGCGGAGCAGTCGGGCATGGCCCAGCGCTTCCACGCCCTCTCCCTGGGGCAGGGCCAGGCCCCCATCGCCACCCGCATGATCAAGGACGGCGTCCACCAAGGTGAGGGCCGGAGGGCGCCTTCCCCCAGCCTCCCCCACCCCTCTCCTCACCTTGCCAAGCTGGGAGGCGGTGCGGCTCAACGGGAGAGCCTCTGCTTGGCATGCAGGAGGCCCTGGGTCCCATCCCTGGCCTCTCCAGTAAGGACCAGGCAGTGGGTGACATGAAAGGTCTTGGCCCGAGACCTTGGAGAGCAGCCGCCGGTCCGAGTAGACCAGGCCGACCTTGGTGGACCCAGGGCCCGAGACTCCTCCTCCAGCTCTCCCCCTCTGGGCACGCCCCCTCCCCTCCCGCCCACCCCTGACTCCCTCCCTCCGTGTGCTCCCCGGCAGGCAACTGGGTGTTCCTGGCCAACTGCCACCTCTCGCTCTCCTGGATGCCCCAGCTGGACAAGCTGGTGGAGCAGCTGCAAGTGGAGGAGCCCCACCAGTCCTTCCGCCTGTGGCTCAGCTCCAGCCCCCACCCCGACTTCCCCATCTCCATCCTGCAGGCCGGCATCAAGATGACCACGGAGCCTCCCTCGGTGAGAGAGAGAACACCCCCCCCACCCCCCAGGGAGGCTGGAGACGGGCAGGCCGGCCGGCCAGCAGCAGAGGGCACCCTCTCCCAGCCCTGCTTCTGCGGCCTCCTCCGCAGCCCCTCGGGGAATCCAGACCCCCGGGCAGCTGCTTCGCCCCTGGACACCAGGGCCCGGGAGAGGAGCTGCAGTGGAGACCCTCGCAGGCTCCTGGCCTGCAGGCGTGCCCCTTCGGAAGGACTCGGGGGGTGGGGGGGTCTGGTTTGAGTGTCAGAAGAGGATCTGGGAGATGTGGGTTCGCATCCCCACCTTGGGCCCATCACACACTCTCTTGGCCTAGCCTACCTCACAGGGTTGTTGTGAGGATAAAAACGGAGGAGAGAACGCGTAAGCCGCTTTGGGTCCTTTTCGGGGAGAAAAGTGGGATTTAAAGGAAGCGAATAAATCAGTCCCTCGCGGCCAGTGACAACTTAGCGACCGCCAGTGCCACTTACTGCCGGGAGCGACGGCGACTCTCCCGGGTCTCCCCGCTTTACTCTCTTGACCTGAGCAGGACAGGCCCATGTTGCTGGCAACTCTCGCCAGGCCAGGCCTGGGCCCGTTGGGCCTCCCGCCGGGCCTGAGGTCGGTGCCAACCTCTCCCCCGCCCTTCTCTCTGTGGCAGGGCCTGAAGGCCAACATGAAGCGCCTCTACCAGCTCATCACGGAGCCCCAGTTCACCCGCTGCACGAAGCCCGCCAAGTACAAGAAGCTGCTCTTCGCCCTCTGCTTCTTCCACAGCATCCTCCTGGAGCGCAAGAAGTTCCTCCAGCTGGGCTGGAACATCATCTACGGGTTCAACGACTCGGACTTTGAGGTGGCCGAGGGGCAGAGCGGAGGGCCGTGGGGGGCTGGGGAGGCCGGCCAGGGAGATACTCTGGTTCAGGGCCGTCGAGAGCCCTAGAACTGTGGGGCAGACCCATTTCACTTTGCGTCCTGCGGCTGTCATCCTGGCCCCGGAGGGGAGGTGGCCAATGTTGGACAGACTGTCCGGAGACACTCCGGGTAGTGGTGATCCTTGCAGGGCTCCTGTGCCGTCCGCCAAGTAACGGGCAGTGTTCCCCCTCTAAGCAGAGTGAGTGTGAGCTAGCCCACAGTTTTTTAGCCCCTGGCTCAGACATTTTTGTCCTATCTCAGGAAGGAGGGCTCCAGAGCAAACTAATTTACGCAGCAGCCAAATCGCTCGCTCACAACTTTAATGCCGGTAGCTCACAAAGTGGAATTTTTGCTCACAGGACTCCACAGCTTTGAGGGAGCCTTGGTCATGGGGCACGACCACAGTCACAGCGCCCTGGCTCTCTGCCGTGACACAGCCCAGAACGCAAGGTCCAGCCGTGCCAGGCCGAGACGTCCTGAGTCCTGCCCGATGCTCCCTCTAAGCTGTGGACTCTAGTGAGCAAAAATTCTGCTTTGCGAGCCACTGGCATTAAAGCTGTGAGCGAGCCATTTGGCTTCTGCCTAAATTAGCGTGCTCCGGAGCCCTCCTCCATGAGCTAAGACAAAAAATGTGTGAGCCGGAGGCTAAAAAACTGTGAGCTAGCTCACACTCACTCAGCTTAGAGGGCACACTGGTCCTGCCCCTTGCAGTGCCCGAAGAAGGCCCGGCCCTTTCGCTCCTCCGCCCCCGCTCACTGCAGGCCGTTCTGGCCCCGTCCCCAGGTGTCCGAGAACCTCCTGAGCCTGTACCTGGACGAGTACGAAGAGACGCCCTGGGACGCCCTCAAGTACCTGATCGCCGGCGTCAACTACGGGGGCCACGTGACGGACGACTGGGACCGGCGCCTCCTCACCACTTACATCAACGACTACTTCTGTGAGCAGGCCGTGGCCGCCCCCTTCTACAGGTAGGACGCGGGCGGGGGGAGGCGGGGTGTGCCAGGCGCATTGCTAGGGAGAGGGGGCAGGAATATTCCGGCTGCGGAGGATGGCCTCGGCACAGAGGATACTTCTTACGTTGGCGCCGGCTGGTTGGGTCCCCTGCATGGCTCAGGTCTGTCACACTGTGTCTGGGGGTCCCCCGTGCTCTGCTCTGCTCTGCGCGATCCTCGGCTCCTCTTTCTCTCTTCCTCCTCGGGGAGCCGGCCTCCTTACAGGGTTGTTTTCCCTGTCTAAGGGGGGAAAGCCATGCCCTCTGGCCACAGAGCAGCATAAGCCCCTTCTGTGACTGCCTGTCGAGCTCCCGGTGGCCGGGTTTCCCTCCTTTCTGAGAAAACCTTCCTTTTGTTCCTCAGGGGGGAAGCATGCCAGGGTTCTCTGCTTGCACTGAGCCAGGAGTCCCCAACCGTTTTGAGCCTGCAGGCTCCTTTGGGATCCTGACACAGCATGGTGAGCACAGCCACAAAATGGCTGCCCCTGGAGGCGGAGCTAGCTGCAAAATGGCGGCCGTGGCTTCCCTTCAGTCACACAGTGGTGGCAGCGGCTGGCAAAGCAACATTTTTTTAAAAAAAAAAAATTCTGCACAGCCAATCAAATCTCCAGCGGAAAATCAGAAGTCTTGCGGGGGGAAAGTCCCTCCTGCTCCTGCCCACTTTCTAAGAACGCTTGGTGGGCATGAGGAAAGGTGTCAGTGGGGACCCCAGCCGGTTTGGTGGAGTGGTTAAGTGCGCGGAGTCTAATCTGGGAGAACCGGGTTTGATTCCCCACTCCTCCATTTGCAAGCTGCTGGTGTGACTTTGGGTCTGTCACAAGTTCTCTCAGAGCTGTTCTCTCAAGGGCGGTCCTCAAGAGAACTCTCTCGGCCCCACCTACCTCACAGGGTGTCTGTTGTGGGGAGGGGAAGGGAAAGGAGTTTGTGAGTCGCTCTGAGACCCTGAGTGGAGGACAGGGTATAAATCCAATCTCCTCCTCCTCTTCTTCTTCCTCCTCTTCTTTCTCCTCCTCCTCCTCCTCCTCCTCCTCTTCTTCTTCTTCTTCTTCTGTCATCAAAAGTGTCCTGAAGGAACCATAAAATGCTTTCCAAACATGGGTTTTGTGGGTTTTTTTCCCCTTTCAAGTCTTCCATTGCTTCTAGAAAGTGCTGGTTTCATTAGAAGCAATGCCAGAAAAAGAGGCAACGAGACCAGCTTTCGTGGTCCAGACGTGGCTGTGGGGGCTGGTATATGGGGGGGGACATCCTGGCAGGGGTGGGTCCCGAGGTGAGGGGGATCCACGGCAAGGGACTGTCTGCAGGCCCTGAGCGCCCCTGTCCCCCCCAGGCTCTCGGTGCTGGACATCTACTACATCCCCAAGGACGGCAACCTGGGATCCTACAAGGACTACATCAGCCTGCTGCCCGGCATGGACCCCCCGGAAGCCTTCGGCCAGCACCCCAACGCCGACGTGGCCTCCCAGATCACCGAGGCCCGGACGCTCTTTGAAACCCTCCTCTCCCTGCAGCCCCAGACGATGCCCCGGGGGATGGCCGGGCAGAGCCGGGAGGACAAGGTATGCAGCCAGGGGGGCCCGGGGGGCAAAGGCTGGGGGGGGGCACAGGGGCCGGCTTAGCTGCCCCGACTGAGAGAGGAAGGGAGCAGGGGTTCTGGCGGGCGGCCGGATGAAGACGGCAGCTCTGCACGCAGCGGCACCGAAGGAAATGGGAGACCCCCGGCTGGGGACTGTTGGGAAAGGGGCTGAAAAGGAGATGGACAATCTCACAATGCCCCCCGCATAGACCTGTGGGGCAGCCTCATTTGGGATACCGTGCGCCGTTGTGGTCACCATATCTGAGAAAGGACATTGCACATCTGGGGAAAGTACAGAAGAGGACCTGGAGTGCCTTTCCTGTGCAGAATTTGTCCCGTGTACAGGACGGACGCTTTCTGGCCACGGCGGTGGGCTTCGTACTTTCCTGGAGTCACGCCGTTCTCGGTGGCAGCTTCACACCTTGCCAGGCTGGTGCCCGGATGCCCTGGAGTGGACCTTCCGTGGTCCCCAGCCTGGGAGAGAATATCGACGGGCGGTTGACCCCTCGCCTTGGCATTGTCTGTCGACTGACGGGCCACAGGGGGTGGTTGAGGCTCCGGGTTCTGCAAGGGGTCGCGTGAGCTGGTCGTCTGGGGCCAAGAACAGGGGAGACCCCCGAGAGCCAGGAAGCTCCTTCAGTTGGCCACCCCACCCCGCAAGCCGGCTTCCTGCAGCCCCCCCCCCCGAGGCCTGATCTTCACCTCCCCTCCCCTCCCCCCAGGTGCTGGAGCTCTCGGCCGACGTGCGCAGCAAGATCCCGGAGGAGATCGATTACGAGGGCACCCGCAAGATGCTCTCCACGGACCCCTCCCCCCTCAACGTGGTCCTGCTGCAGGAGATCCAGCGCTACAACGCCTTGCTGCAAGTCATCAAGTGAGCCTCCCCGGGGGTGGGGGTGGGGTGGGGGGCTGCCCAGCATTCATGCGCAATGGCCTGCCCCTCTGCGACTCCTCTGGGCTGCTTCCGCTGAGGCTTGGAACCCTGCCTGAGATGGAGCCGCCCCAGAGGGATTTTTATCCAGAGTAAGAAGCAGTGTTCCCTCTAAGCTGAGTTAGTGCGAGCCAGCTCACCGTTTCTTGGCCTCCGGCTCCCGCATTTTTGTCTCAGCTCAGGAAGGCTGGCTCCAGAGCAAACTAATTTATGCAGTAGCCAAATTGCTCGCTCACAACTTTAAGGCCAGGAGCTCAGAAAGTAGAATTTTTGCTCATGAGCAGTATTCCCTCTAAGCTGAGAGAGTGTGAGCCAGCTCACCGTTTCTTAGCCTCTGGCTCCCACATCTTTGTCTCAGCTCAGGAAGAATGTGGCTCCGGGGCAAACTGATTTATGCAGTAGGCAAATCGCTTGCTCACAACTTTAAGGCCAGCGCCCACCAACACCTTTCCTGGTCCCGTCCCCCCCGCCAAGGGTTTTTAGGAAGTGGGCGAGGCCAGGTGGGATTTTTGCCCAGCCGGGCTCCTGACTGGCCACCGGAGAGTTGACGGGCTGGGCAGATTTAAAAACGCTTTGGCAGCAGCTGCCACCAGAACACAAGGGTCGTCACTGGGTGGCCGGAGGCCAGCCCCAGCCATTTTGTGGCCGCCCTCCCCCCAATCCAGGAATCCGCGTTGGCAGACAGCGGCCCCTCAGAGGGTCACTCTGCGTACGCTCAGCAGCTGGCCCTGGCACAGGGGAAAAGAAAGGGTGGGTCTTGCGCCAGCCAGGCCTCCGCGTGGCGCAGACCAGAGTTTCCCCCGCTTCTCCCCTTGGCAGTTCCTCCCTGGTGGAGCTGGAGAAGGGCATTCAGGGCCTGGTGGTCATGTCGACGGATCTGGAGGAGATCTTCAACTGCATCTTCGATGCCCGCGTGCCCCCCATGTGGGAGAGGGTAAGGGTTGCGCCACTTGGGACGTGGGCGGCCTTCCCCACCCGGCGGAGCAGTGGGGGGAAATAGCCGTTTTGGGAGAAACATGCCCCTCTGCCCCATTTTTTCTTCCTATACAAAATCCTCTCGACTTCACAAGGGAAATTCCCTTCAGGAGAGGCTGTTGCCAAGTTCCAGGTGGGACCAGTCAGTTCATCGTCTGGATTTCCAAGCTTTCCCCCTCCTCCCTCTGGAGATTCTTTTTTTTTTTTTGGGGGGGGGGTTGGGGAGGGGAGGGGTCTTGGCAGGATATAATGCCAGAGTCCATCCTCTATGGCAGCCATTATTTCCCCAGGGAAAGTGGTCTCCCTGGCCTGGAAATGAATGGGAATTGTGGGAGATCTCTGGGCCTGGAGGTTGGTCCCCTGTGTTCCCTCTAAGCTGAGTGAGTGTGAGCCAGCTCCCAGTTTTTTAGCCTCCAGCTCACACGTTTTTGCCTTCGCTCAGGAAGGACGGCTCCAGAGCAAACTAGTTTATGCAGCAGCCAAATCGCTCGCTCACAACTTTAATGCCGGTAGCTCACAAAGCAGGATTTTTGCTCACGAGACTCCACGGCTTAGAGGGAGCATTGGTGGTCACCCTACAAAGTTCCCGTGGTGGGTGGGGAGAAATATGTGATTCTGTATAACAGGTGGGGAGAAACAGATCATTCAGAAATCCTTGCTGGGATATGAGGCACCTCTCGGAGGGGGAAAGCGCTCTTTCAAACATGTCTTTCTGAGGGAAAAGCGACGCTGCTAGGCCCCGGGCCTGCCGTCCTCTCAGAAAGGTCAAACCGAAATGAAACAAAGGGGAATCTGTGAATGGGGAACCGTGGGGAGGCCCCAACCCAGATTGGAAATGGTGGCATCGGAAGGGGGCGGAGGTTGTGGCACTCCCCCCCCCCCAGCTTGGTCACGATACCACAGTCCGCTGGAAATCATCCAGGTTGCAAATGGACCCCTGCCCACTCTCCTCTGCGGGGCAGGTGAAAGTCCCGGGGAGGGTGGCCCCTGGGCTGATAAAAATGGGGCCGAGGAAAACGTTAACTCTCCTCTTCCCACACGTGGTGGCCTTGCTCTGAATGGGATCCCGCCACATCCACTGTGGACAGCATCCACAGCAGCAATGGTGTAGTGGTTAAGTGCGCGGACTCTAATCTGGGAGAACCAGGTTTGATTCCCCTCCCCTCCTCCACGTGCAGCTGCTGGTGTGACCTTGGGTCAGTCACAAGTTCTCTCAGAGCTGTTCCCTCAAGGGCAGTCCTCAGGAGAGCTCTCTCAGCCCCACCTACCACACAGGGTGCCTGTTGTGAGGAGGGGAAGGGAAAGGAGTTTGTAAGCCGCTCTGAGACTCCGAGTGAAAGGTGGGGTATAAATCCAATCTCTTCTTCTTCTTCTTTCTCACCCTTGGCCCTCAGTTGTCGGAGGCCCCGCTCGCATCAGGGCACAAGCAGCGGGCACCAGAGGGTAACAGTGTTATTAATGGGCAAGAATCCATAAGGAAGGGTACCTTCTGACAAAACAAATGGGCACCTTCCCCCTCCTGCTTCGGACTTCCTCGGGTGCCAGCCGTTCACCCCGTGCTCCTTCCTTCTCCGGCAGGCGTACCAGTCCCAGAAGCTGTTGGCTGCCTGGACCCGAGACCTGGGCCAGCGGGTGGAGCAGTTTGCCCGCTGGGCCAAGACGGCGCACCCTCCTGTGCTCTTCTGGCTCTCGGGCTTCACCTTCCCCACGGGATTCCTGACGGCCGTCCTGCAGGCTGCTGCGCGCTTGAACAACGTAAGACGTGGCGCGAGAATGCAGGCCTCTCCTCCTCCTCCGGGCCCAGCTGCCCAGCGCTCTCGAACTGACTGTCGGAGCGGGAAGGGGCAGCCGGGGCCCTGGGGACCAGGACTCGAGCGCCCCCTTTGCAGAACGTCTGAGAGAGTCCATGGAGCGGAATGGGGGGGGTGGACACCTGGGTCCTTTGGCAATGGGACTCTCTTTGGTGGCACCTGAAGGGACGCAAATGTTCTCTGGGAGGGAAAGGGGGCCTGATGCTTAGAGCAAGGGGAGTTTGGGGGGGGGAGGCAAGAGAGTGGAATTATCATGGGGGGGGGGTCCGGCAGTGGTGGATCCTGGCCCTGTTGGGGTTCAGTGCCCCTTTGCACAGTGAGTGTCTAAAATGTAGTGACGGCCGATGGCTTTAAATGGGGAGGCCTGGTCTATCAGTGGCTAGTAGCCATGGTGACTAAAGAGAACCTCCATGTCCAGGGGCAGTCAGCCTTTGAGTCCCAGTGCCAGGAGGCCACATCAGGGGAATGCATCAGCCTCCGTGCCCTGTAGTTGAACCTCCAGGGGAACTGACTGGCCACTGTGTGAGAGAGGAGGCTGGACTCAATGGACCCTCCCTGGTCTGACCCAGCAGGGCTCTTCTGGTGTCCTTATCAGGGGAAGGCCTCGGCCTCTCTGCCCTGTTGTTGGCCCTCCAGAGGAACTGGTTGGCCACTGAGTGAGACGGGAGGCTGGACTAGAGGGACCCTCACTGGCCGGATCCAGCAGGGCTCTTCTGAGGTTCTTCTCAGGGGAAGGCCTCGGCCTCTCTGCCCTGTTGTTGGCCCTCCGGAGGAACTGGCTGGCACCTGTGTGAGACAGGAGGCTGGACTGGATGGACCACTGGCCTGATCCAGCAGAGCTCTTCTGATGTTTTTATAAAGGCCTCGGCCTCTATGCTGTATTGTTGGCCACTGTGTGAGGCAGGATGTTGAACTAGATGGGCCCTCACCGGTCTGATCCAGCAGGGCTCTTCTTAGGTTCTTCTTATGCTAGGATAAGCCTTACCTATTGAGCTTCCACATTTAGAGGCAGTCACCCTCTGAATCCCAGTGCCAGGAGGCGACACCAAGGGGAGGCCTCGGCCTCCGTGCCCTGTTGTTGGACCTCCAGAGGAAGTGGTTGGCCCCTGTGTGAGACGGGAGGCTGGACTGGATGGACTACAGGTCTGATCCAGCAGGGCTCTTCTGATGTGCTTATGTAATATGGGAAGAACAATGCTGGCCCACGGTCAACATTACAAGACCACATCTGAGAATATTGCAGGCACTATAGAAGCACTGAGTGTTTGGATTACTGGAAGGCCAGAACCGGGCGGATGTGAGGAGTTTCATGGCCAGAGCTGACTTTTAAAAACGTCAGCTTGTGGGTAGGCGGAAGGCCAGATCCGTATCAATACCGAGTGGGGTCCAGGCCCCCCTCCCCATGCCAAATGGCAGGAGTGAAGCTTGGAACCCCCTTCGCTGCAGTCCCAATCTGAACTGGGCCCTTGCGTTGGCGAAAAATGGGTCTTTAAAAGACTGGTCCATCCCTGAGGCCGCTGTTTCCTCCCCCCTCTCCTTGGCAGATCTCCGTGGACACCCTCTCCTGGGAGTTCATCGTCTCCACGGTGGACGACAACAACCTCGTGTACCCCCCCAAGGTAGGGACCCGCCCCCGCCCCACACTCCCCTGTGGCACCCCCTCACAGCCCACCCACCCACTCCCTGCTTCCGGTCCCGCCTGCAGGAAGGCGTCTGGATCCGGGGCCTCTTCCTGGAGGGAGCCGGCTGGGACAAGAAGAACTCCTGCCTGGTGGAAGCGGAGCCCATGCAGCTGGTCTGCCCCATCCCCACCATCCACTTCAAGCCCGTGGAGAACAAGAAGAAGAGCGCCAAAGGTGGGTCTGGGGCGGGAGGTGGGCTGCCCGGCCTGCGAGGGGGCGGGAATTCCGTGCTTGACCCTCCACCGGGGCTCTGGCTGGCCCTCCCCGGCCCGCTTTCTGCCTCAGCACCCCCCGATCTTCTCTTTTTTGGCCCCAGGGATGTACTCCTGCCCCTGCTACTACTGCCCCAACCGGGCCGGGGCCTCCGGGCGGCCCTCCTTCGTCATCGGGATCGACCTGCGGTCCGGAGCCACCCCTTCCGATCACTGGATCAAACGGGGCACCGCTTTGCTGATGAGCCTGGACACCTGAACGCCTCCAGACCGTCTCCCCAGTTCCGCTCAGCCCCCACCCCCCAGAACTCTCCCTTCGCCCCTGTTAGGTAGAATTCAAATAAAGCTATTTTGTTTACTGTTCTTTTGTGCGTTGACAAGATGCATACGTTGCACTGCAAATCCGCGGCACGGTCCCGGGCCGTGATCCTCTTCACACTGCCTTGGGGAGGTGGGTCGGGGTGCAAGTTTGTCAATGCTGTCCTTTTCTCCCTTTCCCAGAATACCGGAGCCAGGGGTCGCCCTAGGTAACAGGCAAAAGGAAATAACTGGGGGTTGATTTGTGGACTCTAATCTGGGAGAACCGGGTTTGATTCCCCACTCCTCCACTTGTAGCTGCTGGATGACCTTGGGCAAGCCAGAGTTCTGACAAGAGCTGTTCTCTCAGGGGCAGTTTCTGTCAGAGCTCTCTCAGCCCCACTTACCTCACAAGGGTGTCTGTTGTGGGGAGGGGAAGGGAAGGGAGTTTTTAAGCTGCTTTGAGACTCCCTTGGGTAGTGAAGGGCGGGGTATAAAACCAATCTCCTCCTCCTCCCTTGTTTCCTATATAACCCACCCTTCTCACAGACTCAAGGAGGACTGCAAAATGTATTTATTTACTCTATTTCTTTATACCCCACCTCTCCTCCCATTAGGGACCCAAGGCGGGTTACATCATCCCCCTCCCCTCCATTTTCTCCTCACAACCACCCCGTGAGGCAGGCCAGGGGGAGAGTGTGTGGCCAGCCCAAGGTCACCCAACCGTGGCAGAGTGGGGATTCGAACCTGGCTCTCCCGCATCCTGGTCCAGCACTCTAACCACTGCGCCATGCTGGTCGGCTAATATACAAAAATACTTTTTTAAACCCAAAACCCCAAAAAACAGACCGAGGAAACTTTTTAAAAAAACAGACCGAGGAAACTTTGGCTCTTAAAAACTCATACCCTGAAAACCTTTGTTGGTCTCTCAAGGTGCTCCCGGACTCGAATCCGGAGCTCCTGGTGTCAGCAAGAGCAGGCAGCTCGGCTGTGCGGACCCCCAGGCAAGCCGAGACACAGAGAATGGCTGTTTATCAGCACCATTCTTAGTCATAGTGACCAGCACTCCCTCTGAGCTGTCATGCCTTGTGAGCAAAAATTCTACTTTTGTGAGCGGCTGGCATTAAAAGTTGTGAGGAAGCGATTTGGCCGCTGCGTAAATTACTCTGCTCTGGAGCCCTCCTTCCTGAGCGAAGACAAAAATCTGTGAGCCGGAGGCAGGGGCGGATGAAGGCTCACTGACCAATCTCGGTGCCCCCCCCCTCCTTTCCACACGGACCCAGAGTCCATTTTAGTGGTTGGCCTGTCTGACCAGATATACAATGCAGGTGGCAGCCATACAAGAATTTATTCATAGGATAACACATATGACACTGGCACCTCGCCAACAAAAAATAACCCTAGGGTGTGCCATGATCACTTTGCACTAGTTTTATCCTTTTTTTTTTTAACAAATCTTCATTTGTGTTTTTTTTTCTTTTCGCCCTTTCCCCAACTTTGTGGTGTCCCCTTTGGCCCAGGTGCCCTAAACAGTCTGCTCGGTCTGCTTCGTGGTGAATTTGCCACTGGCCGGAGGCTAAAGAACACGTGAGCCGGCCCACACTCGCTCAGCTCAGAGGGGACACCGATAACGACACAGTGGGGGACCCCGCAAAACGTTTCGTCTTCCGGTGGGTTCTGTTGTTCACTAGAATTGGAAAAAAGCCGTGGAGAGAAAAAAGTCTCCTCAGCGCCTCAGAAGGGAGGTGAGGAGGGAACAGGGAGAAAAGGCCCAGCGGAGACCTGAGGGAGCGTTTTGGCGGGAAAGCGCCAGAGGGAGGAGGAAGAGGAGGAAGGAGCTCCCAGTCCATTAGGAAGCCTGGAAGTCTTCCCCATGGCTGGCCGGCGACTGCGCAGTCTCATCCCCGTTCCCCACCGTGTGGGACTGCACCAGGGGCGGATGAAGCCCCCTGGTGCCCTCAGGCAGCACTGACCCATCTCGGTGTCCCCCCCCCTCCTTCCCACACGGACCCAGAGTCCATTTTATAGCCGTTGACCTGTCTGACCGGATAGACAATGCAGGTGGCAGCCGTACAAAAATCTATTCATAGGATAACACAATATATACTGTACAACCGAAGCCAAGCTTGGGCTACAAAACGGGGCGGAGAGGGTCACCGAAACGGCTGTCACGACAACTGAATTTGGCTCCATCGTTTTACTTTCAAACGCATGCGTTTTACTTTTAAACATAGGCCTATGACCCTGCGCCTCGCCAACGAAAAATAGAAGATCACCCCTAGGGTGCACCGTGATCAATTTGCACTCGTTTTATCTTTTTTTTTTTTTAACGAATCTTCATTCGTGTTTTTTTCCTTTTCGCCCTTTCCCCAACTTTGTGGTGCCCCCTTTGGCCCTGGCGCCCTAAGGCACGCGCTCAAGCCCGCTTAAGGGTTAATCTGCCACCGGGCTGCACAGAAGACCACTCGATGAACAACGGCTACAGGTAAGAGTGCAACCTCGTTTTTCCCGCTGCAGACCAGCCCGTCTGCCCACCTGAAACTGTAAAAACCATACAACGGAGCCGCATAAGACATCCAACAAACAACACAACAAGACTAGGATTACAAAACCGGGAGACGGGCTGACAAAATATGCAGAAGATGGATTGCGATCAGAGGCAGCAAGACCACAAAGAGGGCTGTTAGGGGGCAACCAGCCCCTCCCCCTTTAGAAGAAGAAGAAGAGTTTGGATTTATACCCCGCCCTTCACTGCCCAAAGGCGTCTCAGAGCGGCTTACAAACTCCTTTCCCTTCCCCTCCCCACAACAGACACCCCCTGTGAGGCAGGCGGGGCTGAGAGAACTTCTGACAGAAACTGTCCTTGAGAGAACAGCTGTGCCAGAGCTTGTGACTGACCCAAGGTCACACCAGCAGGTGCAAGTGGAGGAGTGGGGAATCAAACCCGGTTCTCCCAGATAAGAGTCCGCGCACTTAACCACTACACCAAATGACGAGAAGGAGGAGGAGATTGGATTTATACTCCGCCTTTCACTTGGGAGTCTCAGCAGCTTACAAACTCCCTTCCCTTCCCCTCCCCACAACAGACACCCTGTGAAGTAGGTGGGGCTGAGAGAGCTCTGACAGAAACTGCTCTTTTTCAAGGACAGCTCTGCCAGAGCTTGTGACTGACCCAGGGTCACATCAGCAGGTGCCAGTGGAGGAGTGGGGAATCAAACCCGGTTCTCCCAGATAAGAGTCCGCGCACTTAACCACTACACCAAACTGGTTTAGTGAAAACATTGGTTTAGATGGATTCAGAGGGGGCATTTATGGCGCATCAGTCTGTGGTTGGCTATTAGCCACGACAGCCGAATGGGTTCAGTGGTAGGATGCATCTGACTGGCAGGTGCTGGGCAGCCGTCAGCGCCGGAGGTGTGTGTGGGACTCGGAGCGCGCGTCTCTGTTGGGACTCAGCTGCTGAGCCCGGCATGGGGACTTCCCTGGGTCACCTGACCGGCCGCTACCCGAACCAGGATGTGGGACCAGATGACACATCATCGCCTGCTTTTCATAGAGAGCAAGAAAGGCAGCCGTGTTCGTCTGTCTGTATTTTTTAATTATTATTTCGATTTATATCCCGCCCTCCCTGCTAGCAGGCTTGAGGGCGGGCCACCACCAATGCTCCCTCTAAGCTATGGGGTCTTGGGAGCAAAACTTTTACTTTGTGAGCTCCCGGCGTTAAAGCTGTGAGCGAGCGATTTGGCCACTGCATCAGTTAGTCTGCCCTGCAGCCACATCCTTCCTGAGCTGAGACAAAAACGAGTGAGCTGGGGGCTAAAAAACTGTGAGCTGGCTCACCCTAGCTTAGCTTAGAGGGGACATTGGTCACAGCAATAAATTCCATTACAGCAGGGTGTCAAAAACAATAAGGCCGGCCAGGGCTCTTATGCGGCCCACGAGCGAATAGAGCGAGGGAGGGAACAGGAGACGGCTTGAGGGGGGAGTGGGCGGTTCTCCTGACGAATGAGTTCCAACGCCTCTGCATTACAGTCTAAAACAATTCAATAAATCAATAGTAAATGTTAAAATAATACCATTAAACAGTTAAAGTGGGCAGTGCGGCAAATTTCAGGTTCTGTTCCTACAGCCGGTAATGGATGGGCCAAAGCCGAGCCACAAAGGTCTCATTAAAGGAAAGGGTTTCCCTTGCTTGAAAGCCAGTCGAATCTGACTCTAGGGGACGGTGCTCATCTCCGTTTCCAAGCCGAAGAGCCAGCGCTGTCCGAAGACACTTCCGTGGTCATGTGCCCAGCATGACTAGATGCCAAGACATACGGAATGCTGTTACCTTCCCACTGAAGCGGTACCTATTTATCTACTTGCAGTTTCTTGATTTCAAACGGCTCGGTTGGCAGGAGCTGGGGCCAGAGATGGGAGCACCTGAAAGACTAACACAATTGGTGGCCGGACAGGAGATTTTCTACCGCCCACTTTTCAGTTCTTCTGCATTAACCCATCTAACACAGGCCTGAGATATCCCAGGCCAGCTCCACTGGTTCCATCCCTGTTAGCCAAAGATCGCACGAGGCCCGTGAAAATAGTGCCATCTGCCGAGACCCCTGGGTACCCTCCCTCATGGCTTGCCGACCCCCCCACCCCGGTTCCTCGTGTGGTCCCGGTGCCCATCTGCTGAGGGTGCTGGGGTATTTCAGCCCCCAAGTGAAAGGGGAGAGTCCCAGGAGGAGGAGAAGTGGGGGTCCGAAAGCAAAGGTTGTGAGTGGCAGGAAAAGCCAAGCTGGCCTGTGAGACAGAAGAAAGGAAACACAGACCTTTCTGTCTCCTGGTGGCCCACGCCCACTGCCTTGGCCTTCCAGGGGCAGGATGGTGGGCACCCACGCCCAGCAAGTGCCAGGAGCAAAGCTGTGGAAGGGCCTTGGCTTTCCGGGATGGGCACGCAACAGGACTTTGGGGAGGGGAGCTTTGGTGCGCTGCCTCTGGTGCAACTTTTTGGCAGCAGGTTGGTCTAGATGACCCAGAGGGACTGAGAATTAAATGGCCGATATCCTAATACCTCTAGTGTACAGTTTCTGGTTGCCGGATCTCCAAAAGGACGCTGCAGAGCTAGGAAAAGTACAGAGGAGGGCGATTAAGACGACGGGGGGCTGGAACACCTTCCCTATGAGCAAAGGCTGAAGAATCTGGGAGTTTTCAGTTTAGAAAAGGGACGTCTGAGGGGGGACACGACGGAGGTTTATAAAACAACGCATGGGGTGGCCAGAAAGAGTTGACACGGGGCAATGTTTCGCACTTGAGGGCATCTGGTGGAGCCGACGGGCAGTAGGTTCAGGACAGACAAAAAGAATCCAACTTTGCATTCCTTGGCCTCCGCGGGGGCAGGCTGGTGGTGTACACAGTTTGGTGTAGTGGTTCCTCCACTTGCAGCTGCTGGATAACCCTGGGTAAGCTATAGTTCTGACAAGAGCTGTTCTTGAAAAAGAGCAGTTTCTGTCAGAGCTCTCTCAGCCCCATGTAACTCACAGGGGGTGTCTGTTGTGGGGAGGGGGAGGGGAAGGGGAAGGAGTTTGTAAGCTGCTCTGAGACTCCTTCGGGTAGTGAAGGGCAGGGTATACATCCAGTCTCCTCTGCACAGAGTGCAGAATTCGCTGCCAGAGGATGTAGTGATGGCCACAGGCATAAAGAGATTTCAAAGGGGCCGAGGGGATTAGAGAGAGTCATGGATGAGACAGGGTCTATCCAAGGCTACTGGCCATGGTGGCTCAGGAGAACCTCCCCATCCAGAGGCACCAATCCCCTGGATCCCAGAGCCAGGAGGCAGCCCCAGGGGGAGGCCTGGGCCTCTCTGCCGGCTGCTGACCTTCCAGAGGAGCTGGCCGGCCACTGGGTGAGACAGGAGGCTGGAGGGGAAGGGGATCCTGGGGCTCTGATCCAGCGGGCTCTCCTGATGGAGCTTCTTTGGTGTAGTGGGTTAAGTGCACCGACTCTAATCTGGGAGAACCGGGTTTGATTCCTCACTTCTCCAACATGCACCAGCTGGATGACCTTGGGCAAGCCACAGTTCTCTCGGAGCTGTTCTGGGAAAAAAGAGCCGTTTCCGCCAGAGCATTCTCAGCCCCATCCACCTCCCAGGGTGTCTGTGGAGGGGAGGGGAAGGGAAAGGGAGTTTGCAAGCCGCTCCGAGACTCCCTCGGGTTGGGTAGTGAAGGGCGGGGCATACAGCCAGTCTCCTCCTCCTCCTCCTCCTCTTGGGGAGGGCCTCTGCCGCCTCCCCCCCCCCCCGACGGGGACTCCGGGCGACCCCTCCCCTCTGGCCCCCCTCCCGCCCGGGGCGGGGGCGGGGCGGGGGCGGGGCGCCGGGGGCGAGGGGGGCGGGGCGGGGCGGCCCCGGGCCGAAATTGACACGCGCGAGGGAGGCGCGGCGCGGAGCCGAGCGCGTGTTTGTGTCGGGGAAATGGAACTGCGCAACTGGAGGGTACTTTTCCATCCGCCGCCGGGAGGCAGCGCCGGAGCCCGGGCCGGCCCGCGGGGGGTGCCCCGGCCTCGTCGGGGGGCCCGGGGGAGCTCGCAGCCCCGCCGGGGGGTCCCGCTGCAACTGCCGGCCCAGGTGAGGGAGGCGGAGGGGCCGCGGGGGGGGGGAGGGAGGGGGAGGAGGAGGCGGCGCCGCCACTTGGAGGAGGAGGAGGAGGAGGAGGAGGAGGGAGGATTCCCCCCCCTTTTGCAAACTGGGCTGGGGGGCGTGCATGGGGGGCAGGCAGCCCTCCGGGCGTGCACACAGCAGCGGGGGGCGGGAAGCGCACCCCCTCATTGGCTTGCAGAGAGGCTGGGGCTCGGGGGCCCAGGAGGCGCCCCCCACACACAGTGGGTCAGCCCCCCCGCGACCGGGGTGCCTCCCGGAGGGGGGGAGGGATGCTCGGCGGCGCCCCCGAGGCTCGTGACCAGCTGCAGCCGGGGAAGGGCGCGCTCCAACTTCTGCAGACCCCCCACCCCGGCCCCAGTTTTTTATTCTGGGGGGCGTGTTGGATTGTTGATTTCCGGGGGCGCCCTTTATGCCTGCCCCGAAGCACTTTGCACTCATGCCTGCCCCCCCCATGCACAGGGGTTAGAGGGCAGCAGTGGGGGTGGGTGGGGTGGGCTCCCTCGTCCTGGCTTCCCGCTCAGTCGCCCCTTGAAATCACCCCCACCTTGTTCCTCCTCCTTCCCCCATCGCTTCTTGCCCCTCAGCCCCACATTGACTGTCGCCCCCTCCGTTTTGCCACAGACCCGCGATGGGGCGGGTTTTTCTGTCCAGTCACCCTAAGATTATATCCCCCCCACCCTACACACAGAGACATACGACATCCTCCGGCCTCACCGCTTGCAAATACTATGTGGTCTTTGGGGTGGGCTAGATGTCCTTTGGGGCGCCCCTTCTCATTGAGCCGGCCTCCTTTCTGACTTCCTTGTCTGTATCTTGCTTCCGAGTCTCTGTCAGTCTTGGGGAAACTGCTGTTGTGAGTGGGCCTGGCAGGGCGGCTGCTTGGCTTCAGTAGGGGGAAGGCTGACCCCAGCCCCCCCAGACATATGGGGAGGGCACACATCCTAGCGTGTGTGGGAGTTGAAGCGATGGCCACTGGGGCTTCAGGGACTGGGCTCTTCTATAGCTCCAAAGGATGGTCTTTCCGATATTTAATATCAGTCCAAATGCAACACCCAGTCAGTCTAATAAAATAGCCCCCTGCCCGCTGCCCTGCCTTGACCCATCAGGGGAATCTGTTGCTCTGGAGCTGTTCTTAGTACAATTAACTTAATTTTTAGGCAGCCCTTTTCCTGGTGACACCCTTCCCTCCTACAACAGTCTTGCCAGGCGGTCCCTTGTCGCCAGCTCTTCGGCTCCCAAAACAGAGAAGAAGCCCCGGACTCCAGAGCAGTGTTCCCTCTAAGCTGCTTGAGTGTGAGCTAGCTCACAGTCCTTTAGCCTCTAGCTTACACATTTTTGTTTTTAACTCAGGAAGGATGTGGCTCCAGAGCAGACTAATTGATGCAGCAGACCAATCGCTCACTCCCAACTTTAATGCCGGTTGCTCACAAAGTAGCATTTTTGCTCACGAGACTCCACGGCTTAGAGGGAGCACTGCTCCAGCGTGAGTTCGGGCCAGGGGTGCCGGTCCAGTAGGGACTTCCGGAAGAGCACCCTCAGTTTCCCCTCTGCAGCCCAGCAGCGGGCTCTTTCTTCCTTTCCTTCTGGAGGGGGGGGAGGCATCGTTTTGGTGGGAGGGGCCTGGTTGTTCCCTTGCTGAACATCCAGCCCTTCCAGCCTCGGAAAGGACTTCCCTCCCCGGCTTACTGTTTTGAAATGTAAATGAAGAAGGGGGAGAAACCCAGGAAAGCGGCTTCTGATTGGGCAGCCGGATTGCCGTGCGCAGCCCTTTCGTCCAATGAGGGCGGAGGGAGTGCTTTTTCAAAAAAGGTTCTACTCTGCAGTGAAGTGCGTGCCTCTGGCTGATGGAGCAGGACCCCGGAAGCTTCTTTCTTCATGGTAGGTGAGGTTTCTGGTTCTTACCGGAGGCTGAAACTCAGCTCTCGAGGAGTGCCAGGTTTAAATATTTCCCGAAGGGTAGACGGGTTAGCCTGTAACGGCGGTATAACATGGCAGCTCCCTGGCACCTTAAAAGCCATGGTGGGCAGTGTTCCCTCTAAGCTGAGTTACTGTGAGCTAGCTCACAGTTTTTTAGCCTCCGGCTTACACATTTTTGTCTTGGCTCAGGAAGGAGGGCTCCAGAGCAAACTGATTTATGCAGTAGAAGAAGAAGAAGAGATTGGATTTATACCCCGCCCTTCACTACCCAAAGGAGTCTCAGAGCAGCTTACAAACCCCTTTCCCTTCCCCTCCCCACAACAGACACCCCCTGTGAGGCAGGTGGGGCTGAGAGAGCTCTTGACAGAAACGGCTCTTTTTCAAGGACAGCTGTGCCAGAACTATGGCTTGCTCAACGTCATCCAGCTGGTGCATGTTGGAGGAGTGGGGGAATCAAACCGGGTTCTCCCAGATTAGAGTCCGCGCACTTACCCACTGCACCAAACTGGCTCTCAGTAGCCAAATTGCTCGCTCGCAACTTTAATGCCAGCAGCTCACAGAGTAGAATTTTTGCTCACAAGGCCCCATAGCTTAGAGAGGGAGTATTGATGGTGTGTTAAATTCAAGTGGCTAGCCGTGTTGGTCTAAAGGTACAGAACAATCCAATGGCATCTTTAAAACCAATGAAGTTTTATTCTGGGTAGAAGCTTTCTACCCAGAATAAAATGTTGTTGGTCTTAAAGGTCCCACCAGACTCAAACTTTGTTCCCTTGTGTGTCAAAAACAGTCTTCCTCTTTCCATGTTGAACACTCAAGCCAGTCCCTCAGGAAAGAAGTAAACAGACAAAAATCTGCCTTCGTTCAACATGGCAATTTATCTCCAAAAGCATTTGTTTGTTTGCTTTACTTCATGCTCCCGCTTTCTCGCCCAGATTCAAGGCGGATCTCGCCATCTGAAACGATAAAGTCAGGCAGCGTAGCCGATAAGCGGTGCAGTAGGACGAGGATCACAGAAGTCAGAAACAGTGCAGATATTTAAAAAAATGTATTTGATGTATCCTAAACGATGCCGAAAATGTAATTGGGAAAGCAGAATGCAGGGCAGGGAGAGTGGGAGAAGGCATAACAGTAAGCTTTGGGGTAGATTAAAGGTAAAGGTGAAGGTTTCCCTCACTCGAAAGCCAGTCGAATCCAACTCTAGCGGGCGGTGCTGATCTCCGTTTCCAAGCCGAAGAGCCAGCGCTGTCTGAGGACATTTCTGTGCTCACATGGCCGGCATGACTAAACGCCGAGGCGCACGGAACGCTGTTACCTTCCCACGGAAGCGGTACCTATTCATCTGCTTGCAATTTTCTTGCTTTCGAACTGCTAGGTTGGCAGGATTAGGGTAGGCTACTCGCCTGTTATTTTGAAAAAAAGTACCTGTAGAATGATTGAAAGTGTGGACGGCTTCCTGGCCGTTCCGCAAGGTGGCAAGAAAGAAAAATCGTGTGGCTGACCTGCAAGTTACATTTCTCTTTTTTTTAAATAAAAAACCCTATTTCAAAGGGAGAATCCAACACAAAACTGCTGGATTAGATTTCATTCACAAATTCAAACTGTGTAACCCCAGGGTTTAAGAAGGGCCCGGGATCCCTAACCTTGCTTTGCATCTCCCTTGTTATGGACGTTGCTATTCACGTTTTCCTCTGCAGTTCCCTTTTGCTGCTGGTTATCTCATCTCACGCTGCACCGGATTTTGCAGTTTCCCTTCCTGTCAGCCAGTCGGGAATGTCTCACACCATTCGGAGTGAATTGATTACTCCTTGGATTGGATTTGGTTCTGAACCAGCCACTCCCTTTTCGGGATCCTGTCGTTGTGTGTATAGATCACAGGCCTGATAGATTGAAACCAGTCCCGGGTTTCGATAGGACCTTGGCAGATGGCGTTCAGCCCCACCACCACCACCGCCGGCAGGACCCCCACTCACAATTCCATTTCTGCCCCCACCCATGTACCCCACATCTGCATGTGCATTCTTTCTAGAGTTGTCAACCTTCGGGTGGTGCCTGAGAGCCAGTGTGGGGTAGTGGTTAAGTGCATGGAGTCTAATCTGGGAGAACCGGGTTTGATTCCCCGACTCCTCCACATGCAGCTGCTGGTGTGACCTTGGGCAAGCTGTAGTTCTAACAAGAGCTGTCCTTGAAAGAGCAGTTTCTGTCAGAGCTCTCTCAGCCCCACCTACCTCACAGGGTGTCTGTTGTGGGAAGGGGGAGGGAAAGGAGTTTGTAAGCCCCTCTGAGACCCTGAGTGAAGGGCGGGGTGTAAATCCAATCTCCTCTTCTTCTTACATTTTAGTCACTATGGAATTAAATGTTGCTGTTAGTTAGTTAGTTACGTTATCTGAGCTACAGCCTGTTAGAGCTGTGTTTAGCCAAGGCGGGAAGTTTGTGGGAGCTGTTTATCCCGTAACCTTTTGTATCGGTCAGCTAGCATCTTGTTTGTAGAAATGCTTTGGTCTTGCGTTCATGCGTCCACCAATGCTCCCTCTAAGCTGTGGGGTCTTGTGAGCAAAAACTCTATTTTGGGAGCTCCTGGCATTAAAGTTGTGAGCGAGCGGTTCGGCTGCTGCGTAAACGAGTTTGCTCTGGAGCCCCATCCCTTCCTGAGCTGAGACAAAAAAACGGGTGAGCCGGAGGCTAAAGAACTGTGAGCTAGCTCACGCTGACTCAGCTTAGAGGGAACGCTGGCGTCCACAAGCTTATGGCGCTTTGTGTTCGGCAACAGGAAGCACAGAGCAAGAGAGCCGTCTTCTCTCGTTAGCAGTGTAACTGCTAGGATGTAGTCAGCTGCAAGTAGGTAATCTTGAATTTCTTTCATCCAAAGTACAATTCCCTTGTTTTCTTTAGTACAGCTATGTTTCTTGTACAACTTAAGCACGGAGTGGCTCATCCCTCTTGGATCTAAGTCTCTGTTTAGCACACAGTCCCAACGTGCTCACAGTGAGCTCTGACTCAGGAAAGCTTCCACCTGAATAAATGTTGTTAGTCCTTAAGGTGCCCCTGGTTTAAGACACACGGGCCATGGAAAATGCAATCTCCCGGGGGACTTTGCTCTCACGCACCCTCTTGTGCACAGGTGGCTGCACTCCTTGCAAAGAGCCAGGTGTGCATGCACATCTCTGCCTTGCAGAGGAATCTGGTGTCCCCGAATTGCCTTCTGGGTACCAGGTTCCCACGGAAGGGGCTTTTGCTTGCTGCATGGTGCTTAAACGGAGTCTTAGCTGGGAGACGTTTGAGTGAACAGTGTGACGCTGAGCATGTGCTGTGAGCTGGGCCCTTGTGGCTGAGCAAACACCATCCGTGTTATCAGGATGCCTGGGGACCAGGTGAGACGCCACATGAGCTTCATTCTTGCTCCTTCTCATTTTGCAAACTGAGGGCTAACCTTCTCCTTGGGAGGGATGCCGGTTTGGAGGACTTCAGGGTCCAGGTAGCACATGCCCTCCTGGGGGGGGCAGGGGCTGTGGCTCATTGGAAGAGCATCTGCTTGGCATACAGAAGGCCCCGGGTTCAACCTCCAGCATCTCCAGTTGAAAAGGTCCAGTCAATAGGTGAATAGACAGCATGGACCTTGGTGGACCAAGGATCTATATGGGGAGAGGCCATGGCTCAGTGGTAGAGCCTCTGCTTGGCCTGCAGAAGGTCCCTGGTTCAATCCCCGGCGTCTTCAGTTAAAAGGACCGGGCAGCAGGTGATGGGGAAGAGCTCTGTGCTGGAGAACCTGGAGAGCAGCTGCCGGTCCGAGTAGGCAATGCAGACCTGATACCCTGATGGTCTGATTCAGTATAAAGATCCATGAAACGGGGACCACGGTGGAATAAGTACAGAGCAATAGAAAACACCGCGCAGAAACATACAACACATGCAATATTATATAATAAAAAAATATAAATGGTATGCAATAAGTATACTCGCCTTATAGGTATTTACAAAATTCATTAATGCCATGGGGAAAAGTGAGAACGTTTGGCTAAGAGAACGGAGATTGGATCCAATGAATGATGTAGAATCATAGAATGTTAAGAGTTGGAAGGGACCTTGCAGGTCATCTAGTCCAACCCCCTGCACTCTGCAGGAGCATAGCCGAAAGATAGCCCTACAACATACTCGAAAGATGGTCGTCCAGCCTCCGCTTGAAAACGTCCAGCGAAGGAGCATCCACCACCTCCCGAGGCAGACTGTTCCACTGTTCAAGTTAGGAAGTTTCTCTTGATATCTAGCCTGTAACGACTCCCTTGTAATTTCCACCCGTTATATCTAGTCTTGCTATCCGGAGCAAGAGAGAATAGATCTGCTCCATCTTCCACATGACAGTCCTTCAGATACTTGAAGACTGCCATCATGTCCCCTCTAAGCCTTCTCTTTCCCAGGCTAAACATACCCAACTCTTTCAGCCTTTCCTCATAAGACTTGGATTCAAACCCTCTCACCATCCTGGTTGCCCTCTTCTGGACATATGTACACGATTTATTGAGCGATTCTTGAGGAAGAAGGCTAGGAATGACTTGTCAACCGGGAAGTCGTCTGATTGTTTGTCTGGCAGTGAGGATTTCTTGCCCTACAGTGGCGGGACTGTTGAGTCGCCTCTTCTATAGCAGCAGGCTCTGAAATAAAATCCTACTTTTGGTTGACATATATACGGGAGCTAGCTATTCAGATAGCAGAATATTTGGACTGTTCCCTTTGTATTTTTTGTTGCTTTGATTATGCATCTGATTGCCTATATATGAATTTGAATGAATTTTGTAAATACCTATAAGGCGATTATATTTATTGCACACAATTTATATTTTTATTAAATAACTAGGAATAAGGCCCGTTGTGGGAAGAAATACAACGGGTTCTAGAAGGAAGCTCCAGGTGAGTGTCCCAGCTGTGGGGCGGCAGAGGGAAGGGGAAAATAGAGGGAGGCAAGCCGTGTTTCTTTCCTTCTGCTTAGCTATAAGGCAGGGCTGTCTCGAGTCATTTTGCTGCCCCAAGTGGGTAGTATGGGAGGGCAGCCTCATGGTAACAGGTATGGTTCCCTCCACCCCTGACTTACGATGATTTGGGGTTACGCAGTGGCAGCTAAGGTAGAAAAGCACCTCCTCCTATGCCATGTCTTCTGGGTTCCAAGGGTCTGGAAAGCAGTTCCATAGCCAGTTACAGGGTTGCCAACTCTGGGTTAGGAAATACCTGTAGATTTGAAGGGTAGAGCCTGGGGAGGGCAGGGTTTGGGGTGCGGAGGGACCTCAGCTGGGTATAATGCCATAGAGTCCACTGCCCAAAGCAGCCATTGTAATAGCAGTGAAATTTTCTGTAGGGGAAATGATGTGCTGTGGCTGGGGAAGACTGTGATTCCTGGGAGATCTCCAGGCCCCACAGGGAGATTGGCAACTCCAGTGACCATTTAAGGGAAGATTGGGATATGTATTTTGGCAACTCCAGTGACTGTTTAAGGGGAAATTGGGATATGTATTTTACCTCAGGACACATTCAATGACTCCCAACAGCAACAACAAACTGTTTAGAATGTTAGAGGCAAAGGCCAGTCAGGCTGCATATGCAAATGACCTCTGTGTTCTGACTGGCTATTGGGGGGAGAGGAACAGCAAACTGTTTAGAATATTGGAGGTGAGACTCAGGCAATGCAGCCAGTGGATAGGGACAGCTTCTGAGTGACAGATCAGGGAGCCAACTGATTTGGGAGTGTGTGGAATGTTCAGGAGAGTGCCACCACCAAAACAGAATTATTATATAGAGAGATATTACATGGTGCTTTCTATTGTTTTGTACTGATTCAGTAGAAGGCAGCTTAAGAACATAAGAACATAAGAGAAGCCAATGTTGAATCAGGCCAATGGCCCATCCAGTCCAACACTCTGTCACACAGCGGCCAAAATATACCAGGTGCCATCAGGAGGTCCAGCAGTGGGGCCAGGGCACCAGAAGCCCTCCCACTGCTGCCCCCTCCAGCACCAAGAATAGAGTGCATCACCTGCCCCAGACTGAGAGTTCTCATTCTATACCCTGTGGCTAATAGCCACTGGTGGACTTCTGCTCCATATGTTTATCTAATTTCCTCTTGAAACTGTCCATGCTTGCAGCTGCCACGACCTCCTGTGGCAGTGAATTCCATATGTTAATCACTCTTTGGGTGAAGAAGTATTTCCTTTTATCTGTTCTAACCCGACTGCTCAGCAATTTCATGGAGTGCCCACGAGTTCTTGTATTGTGAGAAAGGGAGAAAAGTACTTCTTTCTCAACCTGCTCAATCCCATTCATAATCTTATAAACCTCGATCATGTCACCCCTCAGCCGTCGTTTCTCCAAGCTAAAGAGCCCCAAGCATTTTAACCTTTCTTCATAGGGAAGGTGTTCCAACCCTTTTATCATTCTAGTTGCCCTTCTCTGCACTTTTTCCAATGCTATAATATCCTTTTTGAGATGTGGTGACCAGAACTGTACACAGTATTCCAAATGAGGTCGCACCAATGATTTATACAGGGGCATGATGATACTGGCTGATTTGTTATCAATTCCCTTCCTAATAATCCCCAGCATAGCGTTGGCCTTCTTTATTGCAGCTACACATTGTGTAGACATTTTCAGCGAGTTATCCACTACGACTCCAAGATCTCTCTCTTGGTCAGTCTCTGCCAGATCAGACCCCATCAACGTGTATTTATATTTAGGATTTTTGGCTCCAATGTGCATCACTTTGCACTTGGCCACATTGAACCCCATTTGCCACGTTGACGCCCACTCACCCATCCTCAACAGATCCCTTTGGAGTGCCTCACAATCCTCCCTGGTTTTCACCACCCTGAACAACTTCGTGTCATCTGCAAATTTAGCCACATCACTGCTTACTCCCAATTCCAAATCGTTAATAAACAAGTTAAAAAGCATGGGACCGAGTACTGATCCCTGTGGTACCCCACTGCTTACCACCCTCCACTGAGAGAGTTTCCCATTTATACTCACTCTCTGTTTCCTATTTATAAGCCAGTTTTTGATCCACAAGAGGACTTGTCCTTTTATCCCATGACTATTGAGCTTACTTAGGAGCCTTTGATGAGGAACTGTATCAAAAGCTTTCCGGAAGTCAAGGTAAATAATATCTATTGGGTCCCCCTTGTCCACATGTTTGTTCACTCCCTCAAAAAACACTAACAGGTTAGTGAGACAAGATCTTCCCTTACAGAACCCATGCTGAGTCTGCCTCAATAGTTTTTGTTCATCAATGTGCCTACTAATTCTTTCCTTAATAACAGTTTCCACCAACTTACCCGGTATCGATGTCAGACTGACTGGCCTGTAATTTCCTGGATCTCCCCTGGAGCCCTTTTTAAAGATGGGAGTGACATTAGCTACCTTCCAGTCATCAGGAATGGAGGCAGATTTTAAAGAAAGATTACATATTTTTGTCAGGAGATCCACAAGTTCACATTTGAGTTCTTTCAGAACTCTCGGATGAATGCCATCCGGGCCTGGTGATTTATTAGTTTTTAAATTGTCCATCAGTCGGAGGACTTCCTCTCTTGTCACCGCAATCTGATTCAGGTCTTTCAAACCCCCTCCCGAAATCAGTGCTTCTGGAGTGGGCAAACACTTCTCCTCTTCCACAGTGAAGACAGAGGCAAAAAATGCATTCAGCTTCTCAGCCATTTCCCTATCATCCTTCACTACTCCTTTTACCCCTTGGTCATCCAAGGGCCCCACTGCCTCCCTGGCTGGCTTCCTACTTCTAATGTATTTGAAGAAAGTTTTATTGTTGGTCTTTATGTTTTTTGCGATATGCTCCTCATATTCCCTTTTTGCTTGCCTGATCACAGACTTGCATTTTATTTGCCATAGTCTGTGTTCCCTTTTATCAACCTCACTAAGACTAGCTTTCCACCGCTTAAAGGAATCCTTCTTACCTTTTACAGCTTCCATTACTTTATTTGTTAACCATGCAGGCTTTTTTCTATACCTATTTGTACCTTTCCTAACCTGCGGTATATATTTTTTCTGAGCTTCTAGGATTGTCTTTTTAAATAGTCTCCAAGCTTCCCCAATGGTTTTGACCTTCTCCACTCTTCCTTTCAATTTCTTCCTCACATGTCCCCTCATACCAGAGAAGTTACCCCTTTTAAAGTTAAAAGTGGTTGCGTCAGTCTTTTTGGGCAACTCCCTATCTCCCATAGCTTCATGTGGGTTTGTGCGAGTTCTAAAGGAAGTCAAATGAGAAACTGTTGATTTACTGTTATATATAACTGGTCACTAAAGTCGGTCTTTACGCCAGAGAACTGGAAAGTGGCAAGTGTTGCACTGATGTTTAAAAAGGGGTCCAGAGGAGATCCAGGAAATCACAGGCCAGTCAGCCTAACGTGGTGAGCTCAAGGTAGGTTAGCAGAAATGGTGAAAGCCCACAGAGGGAAATCCTCGCTCCCTGGCTGGTTCCCCGCTCCTGATATATTTGAAGAAACGTTTGTCTTTGGCAATCTGCTCCTCACATTCTTTTTGCTGGCCTTATTGGCAACTGCATTTGTTGTCCCAAAACCGGGGTGTTTTTTTGTGTTTTTTTGACAATGTCCCTCGCTCTGGTAATTGCTCCATTTTTTTGCCGTTCATCCTGCCTCCTCTAGAGACCTTCCAGTGTCCCCTGATAACTTTTTTTTAAAAATCCCCAAAGACCTTTTTAAGTTAAATCCCTCCCCAGTGGTTGTAAGTTGTTAATGACTGCTATCTAATTCTAATTCAAAGCGATGGTATTCCCAGTAGTAGTGTAGGGCTGCGAGAGTTGGATTATAAGGAAGGCCGAGTGCCGAAGAATAGATGCTTTTGAATTATGGTGCTGGAGAAGACTCTTGAGAGTCCCTTGGACTGCAAGGAGATTGAATCAGTCAATCCTAAAAGAAATCAACTCTGATTGTTCCCTGGAAGGCCAGAGACGGAAGCTGAAGCTCAAGTACTTTGACCACCAAATGAGAAGGGAGAAGACCCTGATGCTGGGAAAGACTGAAGTCCAAAGACGAAGGGGGTGACAAAGGATGAGATGGTTAGGCAGTGTCATTGATGCAACGAACATGAAGTTGAGCAGACTCTGAGGGACGACAGAGGACAGGAGGGCCTGGCGGGATGTGGTTCACGGGGTCACAAAGAGTCGGACTCAACTGCACGACTGAACAACAACGACAATGCAATTCTAACCATTTTGCTGGATTTGGGGCATTGCAAACCACTTGTGTAGGAAGGCGGGGTATCTGTATTCTAATAAGCAAATTGATCAAAGCTTCAGGTGAAAGCGCTCCGGGGGTCGGGTTGGGAGAGACGGTTCTCTGCCTGAGCCAGGGGCCAATTGGAGAAAACAAACCCCAAGGGCCTGGCTAGGGTTGCCAACTCCAGATCGGTACGTTCCTTGGAGATTTAGGGATGGAGCCGGGGAGGGGAGGGGCCTGAAGGGAGTGTCGTACCATAGAGTCCGTCCTCCGGAAAAGCCATTTCATCCAAAGGAATTAATCTCCATGGTCTGGGGGTCAGTTGTCATTCCGGGAGATCTCTAGGTCCCACCTGGAGGTTTCAGACCCTCAGCAGAAGGCAGTTGGGTTACCGAATGGGATCCGGGTAGACTCTCTGCTCCTGTTGGTCTTGCCGCAGACGACGAGGAAGCCTGGTCCTGCTTGATTTTGGACCGGCTGGGCGGTTCCACGTGGGAATAAATGCAAAGGCAACATGTCGTATCAGTCCACCTCTGAGGAACAAGTCCCGACTTTTTTGCAAGTCGCGGCGATGCTTTTGCGTCCAGTGCCCACTAGAGGGCGAGCAAAGATCGCAGGAGGAGCAGGACTGCTTATCGCGCTCCCCTCCTCCGTGTGCGCATGCGTGTGGTGAGCGCCCTGCACTGTCCCTTACAACTCCAGTCCCCAGAGACTGGTGGCAGTAGAACTCCAGCTGGGCTGGGGATGCCGGTGGGGCCTGGGACCGGGACCAGTGGTCAGCCCCAGGGCTCTGTGCTGGAGTCTGTAATAGGTTCAGGTGGGTGGCCGTTTTGGGTCTGAAGCAACAGAAGAAAGTTGGAGCCCAGTCGCACCTTTCAGACCAACACAGTTTCGTGCCGGGTATATAAGTTTTCGTGTGCATGCACACTTCTGTAAATAGTAAACGTGTCCATGAGTACGTGCAGACTGCACTGCTGGGCTAAGCCTAGAACCTTCCAGTTTGGTGTAATGGTTAAGTGCGCGGACTCTAATCTGGGAGAACCGGGTTTGATTCCCCACTCCTCCACTTGCACCTGCTGGATGGCTTTGGGCAAGCCGTAGTTCTGTCAGAGCTGTCCTTGAAAGGGCAGTCCTGGAAAGAGCTCTCTCTCAGCCCCGCCTCCCTCCCAGGGTGTCTGTTGCGGGGAGGGGAAGGGAAAGGAGTTTGTAAGCCGCTCTGGGACGCTGAGTGAAGGGCAGGGTATAAATCCAATCTCCTCCTCCTTCTGCAAAGACACCCTGATCTGGATGGCCCCAGCTAGCTTGGTCTTGTCAGATCTTGGGAGCTAAGCAGGATTGGCCCCGGTGGGTGCTTGGATGGGAGACCAGCAAGGAAGTTCAGGGTTGCTAAACAGAGGCACACAGGCAGTGGCAACTCCACTCTCCTTGTCTCTTGCCTTGGAAACATCAGTCGCTGGCTGCAACTTGACAGCAAGTGTGTGGCTATGGATGCGCTTCTGAGCATGCACAGAGTGTTTCCATTCCCCGTGGGGCAACTGCAACCAGCCCTCTGACTTTAGCATTAATGGAAAGTTGTTCAGTCGCACAGTCGAGTCTGACTCTTCACGACCCCATGATGGACCATATCACGCCAGGCCCTCCTGTCTTCCGTCGTGCTCCGGAGTTTGCTTAATTTCACGTTTGTCGCATCAATAACACTGTTGAACCATCTCATCCTTTGCCATCTGCTTCTTCTTTGACCGTCCGTCTTTCCCAGCATTGGGGTCTTCTCCAGTGAAGGCTCCCTTCTCATTGTATCTGAGCTTCAGTATCTGGCCTTCCTGAAGCTCAGTATCTGTCTTCAGTGTCTGGCCTTCCGGGCTGTGGTGGCTCAGAGGTTAAGATGCTGAGCTGCAGACCGGAAGGTGGGTAGTTCAGCAGTTTGAGACCCGAGTGCCGCATGATGGAGTGAGCTCCCGCCAACTTTAGCAGTTCGAAAGCAAGAAATTGCAGGTACATAAATAGGTACCACTTCGGTGGAAAGGTAACAGTGTTCTGTGCGCCTCGACGTTTAGTCATGCTGGCCACGTGACCACAGAAATGTCTTCGGACAGCGCTGGCTCTTCGGCTTGGAAACAGATGAGCACCGTATCCCTAGAGTTGGATTTGATTGGCTTTCGAGCAAGGGACACCTTTACCTTTACCTTTATCTGGCCTTCCAGGGAACAGTCATGGTTGATTTCTTTTAGGATTGACTTATTTTTTAAAGGGCCTTAAATCAGGAGTACCTCTGATTTTAGAAATAGCGGAGCCTGCCCTAAATGTTTGGGAGGGTGTTCTTTCTTTTTCAGTCCATTGGGTTTTTTAATCGTCCCTTTGTGATCAGATCTCTCTGCCTATCAAATATGGTTAAGGGCAATGCTCCCTCTAAGCTATGAAGTCTTGTGGGCAAAAACTCTACTTTGTGAACTACTGACATTAAAGTTGTGAGCGAGCAGTTCAGCTACTGCATGAATTAGTTTGCTCTGGAGCCCTCCTTCCTGAGCTAAGACAAAAATCTGTGAGCTGGAGGCTAAAAACCTGTGAGCTAGCTCACACTAACTCAGCTTAGAGGGAACATTGGTTAAGGGTTGCCAATCTTCAGGTGGGGACTGGAGATCTCTTGGAATGTCCACAGATACCAGCATGCACACAAAAGCCTTCTACCCAGAATTAAACCTTGTTGGCCTTAAAGGGGCCAGTGGACCCGAACTGTGTTCTACTGATTTCCAGAGTACAGAGTTCGGTTCCCCTTGAAGAAAATGGAGAAAAATCAATGGTGCGACCTCATTTGGAGTACTGTGTACAGTTCTGGTCACCACACCTCAGAAAGGATATGATAGCATTGGAGAAAGTGCAGAGAAGGGCAACTAGAATGATAAAAGGGTTGGAACACCTTCCCTATGAAGAAAGGTTAAAACGCTTGGGGCTCTTTAGCCGGGAGAAACGAGGACTGAGGGGTGACATGATCGAGGTTTACGAGATTATGCATGGGATCGAGCAGGTAGAGAAAGGAGTACTTTTCCCCCTTTCTCACAATACAAGAACTCGTGGGCACTCCATGAAATTGCTGAGCGGTCAGGTTAGAACGGATAGAAGGAAGGAAGTCCTTCACCCAAAGAGTGATTAACACACGGAATTCACTGCCACAGGAGGTGGTGGCAGCTACAAGCATGGACAGCTCCAAGAGGGAATTGGAGCAACATCTGGAGCAGAGGTCCATCAGTGGCTATTAGCTACAAGGTATAGATAGGGACTCTCAGGCTGGGGCAAGTGATGCTCCGTATTCTTGGTGCTTGGGGGGAGCAACAGTGGGAAGGCTTCGAGTGTCCTGGCCTCACTGCTGGACTTCCTGATGGCACCCGGTATTTGTGGCCCCTGTGTGACACAGAGTGTTGGACTGGATGGGCTACTGGCCTGATCCAACATTGGCTTCTCTGATGTTCTTATGATAGGAACTCTCGGTTTGGGGCAAGGGATGCTCTGTATTCTTGGTGCTGGGGGGGTCAACAGTGGGAGGGCTTCTAGTGTTCTGGCCCCACTGCTGGACCTCCTGAGGACACCTGGTATTTGTGGCCACTTTGTGACAGAGTGTTGGACTGGATGGGCCATTGGCCTGATCCAACATTGGCTTCTCTTGTGTTCTTATGGCTGCTTGGGTGGAGGGGAATCGATGGTGTTAGACCCCACGGAGATTCCTTCCCTCTCCAAATCGTGCCCTCCCTAGGCTCCATCCCCAAATCTCCAGGAATCTCCCAGTCCAGATTTGGCAACCTGAAGTATGGGGGAGGCAGCACTTTGGGAGAGATGCACAAAGCTTTCCCTTTCTTTTCTTTTCCCTGCTTCCCTGGAGGAGAACTGATTTCGTAAAGTTGCAAGCTGCTACTCCGGGACTGATGGCAGGCCGCGCCCTGGGGAGGGGGGCTTCTGTCTCCCTCCTGCTTTCTCTGGGGAGGGAAGCTGTAATTCTCCTCCTAATGATAGTTTTCAGCCCACTGAGCCGCTGGGCCGGCCCACCTGCAGCAAGGTAAAGCGGCCCCACTGAATTCTAATGACCAGGTGTTGAGATTCTATTTGGCAAACGCCCCGGTGTTAAATCTCCTCTCTTAGGGACTGGGAGCTTGTTAATGCATCTGTGGGGGCTGGTCCCCTGGCACTGGTGATTTCTGGCAAAGCAGATGCCAAGAAGAGGCTACAGGCAGGGTTGCCAGCCTCCAGGTGGGGCCTGGAGATCTCCTGGATTTGCCGTTCCAGATGAATCACAAGCCGGAATTAAGATTGCCGGGGAAAACATCAACAGCCTCAGATATGCAGACGATGCCACTCTGATGGCAGAAAGTGAAGAGGACCTAAAGAGCCTCTTGCTGAGGGTCAAAGAGGAGAGCGTAAAGTTGGCGTGAAATGCAACATCAAAAAAACGAAGAGCATGGCATCCGGCCCCATCACTCCTTGGCACAAAGAAGGGGGAGTCATGGAAGCAGTGACTGAATTAACGTTCCTGGGATCCCAGATCACTGCATACGGTGACTGCAGCCATGAAATTAAAAGACGCCTGCTCCTTGGGAGGAAAGCGATGGCAAACCTGGACAGCATGGTAAAAAGTAGAGACATCACCCTGCCAACAAAAGTCCACATGGTCAAAGCAATGGTATTCCCAGTAGTAATGTATGGCTGTGAGAGTTGGACCATAAGGAAGGCCGAGCATCGAAGAATAGATTCTTTTGAACTATGGTGCTGGAGAAGACTCTCGAGAGTCCCTGAAAGGCCAGATACCAAATACCAAAGCTGAAGCTCAAATACACTAGCCAGCATGGGTTTATCAAGAATAGGTCATGCCAGACTAACCTAATCTCCTTTTTTGACAGAGTTACTAAAATGGTTGACTCTGGCAATGCTGTGGATATAGTGTATCTAGATTTCAGTAAAGCATTTGCCAAAGTTTCTCATGATATCCTTGAGAATAAGCTGGTTAGGTGTGGGCTGGATGGTGCAACTGTTGGACAGATCCATGGTTGGTTGAAAAATCGTACCCAATGAGTGCTCGTAAATGGCTCTACGTCTACGTGGAGGGAAGTCTCGAGTGGAGTGCCACAGGGCTCGGTCTTGTTCAGTGTTTTTATAAATGACCTGGAGGAAGACATAGAGGGGATACTTATCGAATTTGCAGACGACACGAAGCTGGGTGGGATTGCTAATTCTGAAGAAGACAGAGTCAGGATTAAGAATGATCTAGATAGGCTGGAACAGTGGGCTGAGGCAAATAAAATGAAATTCAATAGAGATAAGTGCAAAGTCCTACACTTGGGCACAAAAATCAAAGGCACAGATATAGAATGGGAGGGACTTGGCTGGACAGCAGCACATGTGAAAGGGAACTAGGTGGTCAGGTTGATCACAAGCTCAACATGAGCCTGCAGTGCGATGTGACTGCGAAGAAAGCTAATGCAATCTTAGGATGCATGAACAGAAGCATTGTGTCCAGATCACGGGAGGTGATGGTTCCGCTCTATTCTGCTATGGTCAGGCCTCACCTGGAGTGCTGTGTCCAGTTTTGGGCACCAGACTTTAGGAAGGATGTGGACAAGCTCGAGTGTGTCCAGAAGAGGGCGACCAGGATGGCGAGAGGGCTGGAATCCAAGTCTTACGAGGCAAGGCTGAAAGAGTTGGGTCTGTTTAGCCTGGGAAAGAGAAGGCTTAGAGGGGACATGATTGCAGTCTTCAAGTATTTGAAGGGCTGTCATGTAGATGATGGAGCAGATCTATTCTCTCTTGCTCCGGATTGCAAGACTAGATCTAATGGGTGGAAATTACAAGAGAGTCGTTACCGGCTAGATATCAGGAGAGACTTCCTAACTGTAAGAGTGGCTGAGCAATGGAACAGACTGCCTCGGGAGGTGGTGGACGCTCCTTTGCTGGACGTTTTCAAGCGGAGGCTGGACGACCACCTTTTGGGTATGTTGTAGGGCTATCTTTTGGCTACGCTCCTGCAGAGTGCAGGGAGTTGGACTAGATGACCTGCAAGGTCCCTTCCAACTCTAACATTCTATGATTGTATGATACTTTGGCCACCCAAGGAGAAGGTAGCCCTCACTGGAGAAGACCCTGATGCTGGGAAAGACTGAAGGTCAAAGAAGAAGGGGACGGCAAAGGATGAGATGGTTAGACAACGTTATCGCGGCAACGAACATGAGGTTAAGCAAACTCTGGAGCACGACGGACGACAGGAGGGCCTGATGTGATGTGGTTCATGGGGTTGCGAAGAGTCGGATTTAACTGTGCGAGATCAGTCCCCGTGGAAGAAAACGGCCGCTTCGGAGGGTGGACTCTGTGGCTTTATACAGCTGCTGAGGCTCCTCCCCTCCTTAAACCCCCCCTTCCCCCCAAATCCCCAGGGATTTCCTGACCTAGAATTGGCAACCCTGTGAGTCCAGGAGGAGAGATCTCTGCACTACACACCCTTTCCTTGGTTTATTTCTGGGAGGAACTCCCCTCCCCTTTGCTTTGCAAATCAGGTGGGCAAAGGGACCAGTCAATTGGGTGTGATGGGGGGGTTTATTCCTGGGCAGGGTGCGGAAAAGAGGGTCAGCTCTACAGCAGGCGGGAATTTGGCAGGGAAAACTCACAGAATCCCTCTGCCAGAGGAAGACGGCACCAGTTGAATATCTGCCTCCTACACAGCTCTGGAAGTCACAGGAACCCTGTTAGAAATTCTGCCCTGCCTCCCACACTACTGGCTCTCAGAATGAGTGCTGATGCAACCCTCACCCCCGGTCGTCGTCCCCCCCCCGTTGCGGTCCTCCTCCAACCACTAGGTATCACTACCCTTGTGAGTCCTTCCCCCCCCCACACACACACACATACATCCTGCGGTTTTAATCTGGTTTAGGGTTCCCCGCCCAGAGCACAAGCTTCTTGGGGTAGCTCTCTTCCCAGGGGCCCCTTACCTGTCTTTGGCCCCTCCAGAGCGGGGCTAGCCACCTGTCTTTGGGCAACCTCAGCCACGCCCTCTCAGGTGAAGTGCGGAACCAGATCCCCCCCGGGGAGGGGCAGATCAGCGTCCCATCTGTTCCTGGCTCAGTGCAGGGGGGCGGCCCACCTGGCTGGGCTGGGTGGATCTGTTTAATGGCGGCCCTGGCCGTACACCTGCAAAAGTGGGCCTCCTCACCTGGACGAAGGACACTTGGGCGTTTTCTGTCTGTATTTATCGGCTTGCCTGTGTTTCCAGGCCATGCCAACTGATGCCTTTGAGACAGGGAGCTGTGGTTTTTGCTCTGGAGTTCAGAATATTTGTGCGTGCTGGTTTACCTCCCCCCCCCCAGCACAGCAATGCTTAGCATCAGTTGTTGTTGTTGTTCAGTTGCACGGTCGAGTCTGACTTTTCGCGACCCCACGGACCACATCACGCCAGGCCCCCCTGTCTTCCGTTGTGCTCTGCAGTCTACTTAATTTCATGTTTGTTGCCTCGATAACACTGTCTAACCATCTCCTCCTTTGCCGTCCCCTTCTTCTTTGACCTTCAACCTTTCCCAGCATCAGGGTCTTCTCCAGGGAGCGCTCCCTTCTCATTTGGTGGCCAAAGTATTTGAGCTTCAGCTTCAGGATCTGGCCTTCCAAGGAACAGTCAGGGTTGATTTCCGTTAAGATTGACTGATTTGATCTCCTTGCAGGCCAAGAGACTCTCAAGAGTCTTCTCCAGCACCATAATGCAGAAGAATCTATTCTTCGGCGCTCGGCCTTCCTTACGGTCCAACTCTCGCAGCCATATATTACTACTGGAAATACCATTGCTTTGACCATGCGGACTTTTGTTGGCAGGGTGATCTCTCTGCTTTTTAATATGCTGTCTAAGTTTGCCCTAGCTTTCCTCCCAAGTAGCGGGCATCTTTTAATTTCACGGCTGCAGTCACCGTCTGCAGTGATCTTGGAACCCAGGAACGTGAAGTCTGTCACGGCTTCCACGACTTCCCCTTCTATTTGCCAAGGAGTGATTGGGGCGGATGCCAGGATCTTAGTGTTTTATTAATGTTGAGCTTCAAGCCCACTTTTGTGCTCTCCTCTTTCATCCTCAACAAGAGGCTCTTTGGATCCTCTTCACTTTCTGCCATTAGAGTGGCATCGTCTGCATATCTGAGGTTGTTGATCTTTTCCCCAGCAATCTTAATTAATTACTATCAGTTAGGATTCCCCATTTTACGTTTGGGGGGGGGGGTTGTGGCTCAGCTGGTGAACCAGGAAGTCTAGGGTTCAAATCTTGCCTGAGGCAGGTGTAAGAATCTAGGCCTCCCTTTCAGGTGGCGGGTACAATCAACCCTTGCCCGTGTGGCCTCAAAATCTGCGACATTCACCCTGAAGAATCTCCATTACCCATGAGTAGAAAAGAGCGGGAGTCTGGGAGCAACTTAAAGACAAACAAAATTTGTGTCGGGGATGCGGCTTTTGGGAGTCACGCCTCACTTCTTCAGGTACAGGACAAGTGCCGCTCTGTATTCTTGGTGCTTGGGGGGGGGGCAACAGTGAGAGTGCTTCTGGTGTCCTGGCCCCATTGCTGGACCTCCTGATGGCCCCTGGTATTTGTGGCCACTGTGTGACCCAGAGTGTTGGACGGGATGGGCCATTGGCCTGATCCAGCATTGGCTTCTCTTATGTTCTTATGATAGGAGCTCTCGGTCTGGGGCAAGTGATGCTCTGTCTTCTTGGTGCTTGGGGTGTAAGGCATCAGTGGGAGGGGGCTTCTAGTGTTCTGGTCCCACTGCTGGACCTCCTGAGGGCACCTGGTCTTTGTGGCCACTGTGTGACACAGAGTGTTGGACTGGATGGGCTGTTGGCCTGATCCAACATTGGCTTCTCTGATATTCTTATGATAGGAACTCTCAGTCTGGGACAAGGGATGCTCTGTCTTCTTGGTGCTTGGGGGGGGCAACAGTGGGAGGGCTTCTGGTGCCCTGGCCCCACTGCTGGACCTCCTGAGGGCACCTGGTATTTTTGGCCACCGTCTGACCCAGAGTGTTGGACTGGATGGGCCACTGGCCTGATCCAGCATTGGCTTCTCTTATGCTCTTATACAGCTGGAAACCTCTTTGCTACTGCTGCAGACGGGACTAACACGGCTACCCATTCTGATCTGTCTCCATGGAGAGGGGAGTTTGGGAGGGCCATTACATGGGGGTGGGGAATGGGACAGACTTTGGCCCTGTTGTGTCTGCTGATGGGGTCAGAGAGCCAGTGGTGGCGGGACGGGGAGGGACACATGCAATGTGTTTGGCGAGCAGCCTTTCCCCTTTTTCTTTGAGAGTGGTTTTCCACCCATCAGGCAGTGGGTGAATCATTAACCCCCGGGGCACCTTTGCCCTCACCTGGAACTGTGTCCTCCAGGTGTTTGCTCCCCCCACCCGCATTCTCCACCTGTTCCATCCCCGCCCCTGCCCACCAGTTTATTGCATGGAAGAGCCCACGAACCAAGCAGGCGTGAACACGTGCTGGGGTTTCCCAGATGGGCAGGGTGGGGCGCAGCGGTACGGGGCATTACCCACACGGGAACGGCCCGTTCTGCCCCCTGAACGTGCCCTGGAGCCTTTAGCTGTCTCGCGATTCAGAACTGGCAGCCAGCCGTTGGGCCAAACCCGCCTTTCTGGCAGTGGATTTTTGTAGACGGGGGAGAAACGGTGGCGTGCAAAGAAACTATTGGCTGGCTGCAAGAAACGCTCAGGGTTTTCGATTGATCTTGTGAGCTGACGGGTGATAGAGTAAAACGGGGGGGGGGGGCTTCCGCAAGTGAGCCAGGGTGCACAGGGAGCCAGGGTGTGTGGGGGTCCTGGTTGGAATGTCAAACTAGTGTCCGGGAGACCCGGGTTCGAATCCTGCTCGGCAGTGGCCGCTCGCTGGGTGGTCTTGGGCCGGTTGCACGCTCTCCGCCTAACCTACCTTCCCAGGGTTGTTGCGAAGATAAAACGGAACAGGGGAGAGGGATGTAAGCTGCTTTGGGGTCCCCGTTAAGGAAAAAGGCAGAATATAAATGAATTCAGAAGAGGAGATTGAATTTATACCCCACCCTTCACTCGGGAGTCTCAGAGCGGCTTACAATCTCCTCTCCCTCCCTACAACTAACACCCTATGAGGTCGGGGGGGCGAGAGAACTCTTTTGAGGACTGCTCCTGAGAGAACAGCTCCGAGAGAACTTGTGACTGACACAAGGTCACCCCAGCAGCTGCACGTGGAGGCGTGGGGAATCAAGCCCGGTTCTCCCAGATTAGAGTCCGCCCTCTTAACCACTATGCCGAATACATAAATAAACCAGTTAGGCCTGGAATGGGAATGGAAGTTCGGCCAGGCTCTGCCTGGCCAAAGATCCTGAGATCTTGGTGGGCCGCCATTCCGGTGGGTGGTCCCGGCCTCCACTTTCTCCTCGGCCCCCAGAGTCCTTCGCCACTTGAGAATGAGAAGAGTTCTGTTTTGAGAACTGGGGCCAGTCTGTATATAGAAGAGCCCCCTTTCTCCCCCCAAATCTGAGAGTCCTTTTCAAAAGGTGTTGCAGCTATTGCAACATACTGTGGCAGGGAGTACCATAGGTTAATATTCCAGAGCATGAAGCAACAGTCCCATGTCTTGCCTTCTTCGCACAAAGCCTCACACCTTGAAAAGCTTAGAGAGAGGGGGATGAAGTGAGTTAGAACTGGAATCAGTTAGATCTCGTTGCCCTAGAGAACTGCTCAGCCGCCCTGGGAAGAGGCCAGGTCAGTAACAATGAGCCCAGATATTACAGCGATACGGATGGAAGCTGGGAACGATCCAAGACTCTCTGGCTCCAGGAAGGTAGTGTAGCCTAGTGGGGTTCTCTCTCTCTCTCTCCCCTCTGTGTGGTTTTCGGCATTTGTTTCTTTGCCTGGCGGCTTTCTGCTCTTGGGCTTGTGGCTGGGTTGTTGAGTGAGCGCCTGCTTTAGGTTTGCACACTTCATTGCAGTGTGGTAGTTTGTGAGCATAAAATTGGCGTCTGAGCTGTGTAGGACGCCGGAGTGGATCTGTTTCCAGTGCATTTAAGCCACCGCTTGAGGAGAAGGGGTGCATGGGGGGGAGGCCCCCCCCGTGCATTAGCCAAGTAGTTGGGTGCTTTTGTGGCAGCTTGGTATGCTAAACGCAGGAGGCAACGTTCGGGGAAATGAACATTTGAAGCTGCGATGTGCCAAGTCAGACCACCGGCCCATCCGCCCTGGTATCGAATACAGGAATACACAAAAGTAGCGAGTCTCGGGCAGAAATTATACCATGCTCTCCCAAGTCTGGGGTAGATTTCTGGCTGCGAGAGATGTGCATGTAAAGCTTATGCTCCACCCACTGGACCGTGCTCCCTCCTCAGGCCTTAATTGTGGTGCCAAGGGTCTCTGTGTGTATGTGTTCGACCCTGGCGCATGTGAAGAAACAGAGCACCTCTGTGCATATGCAGAGTGCCTTGCATCGCCTGTGAGCCGGCTGCCTTTAACTGGGGCGGTGGAGGCCTTCCAGGCAGCTCCCTGGCCTGGCACCTATTATTTTTAGCAGCTGTGGGGGATGTGGGGGGGGAGGAGTATGCGCCTGGGCCCAGAGATGGGGGGAGGCTGCTCAGCTGGGGTGCTTGCCTTGTTGCTATGGGAACAGCGGCAGGAATGTCTGTCCTCTGCCCCAGCCGCCCTATTAACTTTCCGGGGCTGCTGACATCACCGGCTGGGCGGCCAATGGCAGGCAGGCTCTGCCTTGTTGCTCGGGCGATGGGAGGGGAGCATAGAAACAGCTGCTAGGAGATGCACGTGCGGGAGGACACATCCATGGGGCACGCCCGGACACGCTCCCACACACATGGAACACGCCTGCACACGCTAGCTGCATGGCTGGGAGGGGAAAGGGGGCACCAGGCCCCTGCACTGCAGACACCTGGCGGTCGCGCATCACGGGAGGCTATGCACGGGTTAACTCCTCGTGCGCCAGCCCATGCTACCTTGGCGCATGGCATGCGCTGCCCTGGAACATGCCAAGGGAGGTGTGTGCTTGGCGGCCCCCAGGCCTAGAAAATGCCTGGAAACTCACCGAAGCGCATGTCTCAGCGTGGGGCTGTTTTGTATATCGGGACATGCTCTCCTGGCAACACGGAACATGTCTCCACACGCATCCCTCCCCAGTGCACGGAAAGGGGCTGAGGGCCAGCCATAAAAGCACCCCCCCACACACACGACTGAGCCTTTTTGCTTGGGATTAATGAATGAATCAGGCCAGAATAGCTCCCCCCCACACACTTCAGCGAAACACTCTGGGTGGGGTGGGCGCATCATGTCACCCGCCCTGAAGCAGCCGCTGAATGACAGCAAACAGGGCGAGCAGCGGGGGGGTGGGGGGAATTCAGTTTTTAAGCACCATTTGTGTGGGGGGGGAGGTAGGGCTCACCTTTCCTTCCTCCTTCAGCTTGCGCACTGCTCTGCTGTCACCTCCCTCCTGGGGCTGGGCGGCTGGGGGGCAGAGGGTGGTGTCGGCAGGTGCCCGTCCCTTTGCGGGTGCCCATCTGTTTTCTCAGCATCGAGGAACCTGCTGCCCCCCCCCACCAGATTCCCTGGGGGGAGGGATGGCCTCTTGAATTACCAACCGTCTTTCCTTTGTGGTCACCCACACCTGTTTTTTAACCTCCTCTGTTTAGGGAGGGGGAGATCATTGGATTCCCCTGGGGTAGAGGTCCCCCCCCAGCTGTTTCCTCCAAAAATTCTTTGACCGGTTGTGCTGAGAAACGGCACAGAACAGGGCCTGGGTTCGAGTGGCAGACTTGCTGTGGCGTTTCTACAATCCATTGCCTCTCCGAGCTCCCTGCATTTGGGGAACGGTGAAGCAGGGTGTGCCTCCGGGGCAGCCCGATCCTTTTCCTCCTCCTTTTTGTTTTGCTTTTGGAAGGGCTTTCCCTGCTTCCCCGCCTCCCCAAACCGTTTGGCTACAGTGAGTGACCTAATCGGTGAGAGCCTGCTTTTGGATTGCGTATTTCACTAGCAATGGGTAGTTTTGGAGAGCGGCAGCATGGGGCGGTGTGCATTTTTCTTCCCCTGTGTCTTTTCCCTTGTGGGCTGCAGTTGCGGGTGGGGGGGTTGCTCAGCATGACCGAAATGTACTTTTTGCATGCTCTAGACGTCCTGGTGTTTGGGAGTGGGGCGTCTCGGTCCAAACTGTGCCGAGTTTCCAACAGGTTGTGTGTCATGGTCAGCTGTGATTTGAGTGATGTCCTTGGGTGTTGTTTCCCCGTCTGGATTTGTTATTTCTAAGGAAGACAGGAGAGACATACATCCCCCGTGGGGAGTAAAGGTTCCCTACAAAAAACGGGGTGAGAAGAGTCACAGCGCTCCGGAGTGAGCAGAACTGCAGACAGTAGCCGCGCTGGTCTGCAGAAGAAGAGCGAGATTTTCAGGTCTGAGCTTTTGAGATCTGATGAAGAGCGCTGCGGCTCTCGGAACCTGAAATTCTCGTTGGTCTCGGGGATGCTACTGGACTTAATTCGAAGTTTGGCGCAGTGGTTAAGTGTGCGGACTCTAACCTGGGAGAACCGGGTTTGATTCCCCACGCCTCCACTCGCAGCTGCTGGATGACCTTGGGCAAGCCACAGTTCTGTCAGAGCTGTTCTCTCAAGGGCAGTTCTCTCAGAGCTCTCTCAGCCCCACCTCCCTCGCAGGGTGTCTGTTGTGGGGAGGGGAAGGGAAAGGAGTTTGTAAGCCGCTCTGAGACTCCGGGTAAAGGGTGGGGTTTAAATCCAATCTCCTCCTCCTCTTTGGCCACAGAGTGTTGGACTGGATGGGCCGTTGGCCTGATCCAAGATTGGCTTCTCTTATGTTCTATGTTCTTATGTTTATGTTCTTCTCCTTCTTCGTGAGCAAAGTTCCCCTTTTGGGTAAATCAGTGTGGACGGGCACCCAGGTGAAAGGTGGCCCAAACGGCGTCTGGAAAGGGTGTGCCGAGAAAGGTCTGTCGGCCTCCGGGCTGACCTTGGTCCTGAGACGGAGCTGGCAGGAACGGTCTGAATCCTGTTTGCCTTCTCTCCCCTCCCCTTCCCAGAGAAAATCCCAGCTGCATTGAGGAGTCTGTGCCGGGCCGATTCACAAGTTACAAAGTCCACTTGTGTCCTGTGTGTGTCCCCCGTGGACTTTTGACAGCGGTATTCTCGTATTCCCGGACCCCACTAGCCCAATCCGGTCAGATTTCGGAAGCTAAGCGGGGCCGGCAATGGCCAGTATTTGGAGGGGAGGCCAGGGTTGTTGACGGGGAGGCAGGCAGTGGCAAACGATGTTCCCTCTAAGCTGCGGCGTCTTGTGAGCAAAAATCCTACTTTGTGAGCCACCGGCCTTAAAGTTGTGAGCGGGCGATTTGGCTACTGCATCGGCTAGTTTGCTCTGGAGCCACATCCTTCCCGAGCGAAGACAAAAATGCGTGAGCCGGAGGCTAAAAAACTGTGAGCTGGCTCACACTCACCTTAGAAGAAGAACAAGAAGAGATTGGATTTATACCCCTTGCCCTTCACTACCCAAAGGTCTCTCAGAGGGGCTGACAACCCCCTTTCCCTTCCCCTCCCCACAACAGACACCCTGGGAGGCAGGTGGGGCCGAGAGAGTCTTGACAGAAACGGCTCTTTTTCAAGGACAGCTCTTGTCAGAACTACGGCTTGCCCAAGGACATCCAGCCAGGTGCGAGTGGAGGAGTGGGGGAATCAAACCCAGTTCTCCCAGACTGGAGTCCGTGCTTCTAACCACCACACCAAACTGGCTTGTTTGTGGCCATATTGTGAATGGCTGGGAAGGTGCCCAGGGCAGGCAGAAAAGGATTCTGGGAGTCACGTCAGCCGTCCTCACGTGCTTTGCGCGCCCTGCGTCTCAGGGTGGCAGTGGGTGCTCCCAGGTTTGTTTTGCATCAGGGTGGTGCCCCCGACTGTTCAGAGCTAGCTTCTCCCAACTCTGGATTGCAGTGAGTGAATTTAGTTTCCCTTTCTTGTTGTCTCAAGGCCGGAGTTAGAGAGTCCAGAAGATAGTTTCAGGAGGGTAAGCGTGCTGGTCGGCAGTAGAAGGGCTCGATTCAAGTCCAGGAATCTGCTGGTGTGACCTTGGGGCAGTCACAAGTTCTCTCATAGCCATTCTCTCAAGGGCAGTTCTGGAGAGAGCTCTCTCAGCCCTGCCGACCTCACAAGAGTGTCTGTTGTGGGGAGGGGAAGGGGAAGGAGTTCGTAAGCCACTCCTTTGGGTAGTGAAGGGCGGGGTATAAATCCAATCTCTTCTTCCTTATTCTGGCGAAGCTTAAGAGACCAACAAGATTTCCAGGATGGAAGATTTCGAGAGTCGGAGCGCCCTTTGTCTCTCGAAAGCATTGACTCTCGAAAACGTCTCCCCCGAAAACCTCGTTGGTCTCTTAAGGCGCTCCTGGATTTGAATCCAAGACTCTCCAAAGGCTCTCTGTGCGTAACCGGTCTGTTCTTGCTTGGTCCCCCCCCTGAGAACGGAGGCCACAGAACGGTCCCATTTTACAGAACTGCAGAACCGAGGCTAAAAAGGGGGGGCACATTGGTTTTTGCAGCAAGACCCCTTGCCGTGCCGCATGCCCACCTAGGCGTGCCCACCACACACATCCCTGGACCACTGTCTCTGTGACAACCCTCTACCCACTCCCACGCATCAGCAGCCATGCGCCCAATCAGCATCTCCCAGCGCCAGCTTCTGGGGGGGGGGTCGTTTCTGGGTCAGGGGATGCCACTGGCGGCTTGGGATGCCCGCACTCGTGGCTGCTAGCCCATGCCACTCCATCGAGCGTCCCCATTGGCTCCCCAGGTGGGGGGGGCTGGCTGCTATTGGCTGCTCAGGCAGATCAGCCATGACAAACGTGACGGCTGCCAGGGGGTCGTGGAGTGTGTGTCTGTTCCGGCCCCAGCAGCGCAGCTGTGGCTGGGGGGGGGTGGAGCTGTTCTCTGGCTGCTCACGTGAAGAGCCCCTACCCGCTCTGATGCCTCTGACCGGGTTTGGGGGAAAGGGGATTCCTCCCACGCTGTTCTGGGAGAACCGGGTTTGATTCCCCCATTCCTCCACTTGCACCTGCTGATGTGACCTTGGGTCAGTCACAAGCTCTGGCACAGCTGTTCTCTCAAGGACCGTTTCTGTCAGAAGTTCTCTCAGCCCCACCTGCCTCACAGGGTGTCTGTTGTGGGGAGGGGAAGGGAAAGGAGTTTGTAAGCCGCTCTGAGACGCCTTTGGGCAGTGAAGGGCGGGGTATAAATCCAAACTCCTCCTCCTCCTCCTCCTCCTCTTCTTCTTCTTCTTCTTCTTCTTCTGGTAGGCGCTACCCTCCACACATGAGCAGGAGGACCTGGGAGTCCGGGCCTCGCCCGCCAGAGCTCCCGAGCCCTGGGGAAACATCTTCAGTGCCTGGCAGATGCCAAACGGAGTCCGGGGCCCAGGCAGGCGGTGGTGGGAGAGGGGTCCCCCGCATTGCTCCCTCTAAGCCGTGGAGTCTCGTGAGCAAAGATTCTACTTGGGGAGCTCCCGGGCATTAAAGTCGTGAGCCGGCGATTGGGCCGCTGCGTAATTTACTTTGCTCCGGAGCCACGTCCTTCCCGGGCGAAGACAAAAATGTGTGAGCCGGAGGCTAAAAAGCGGTGAGCTGGCTCACACTCGCTCAGCTCAGAGGGAACGCTGGTCCCCTGCAGGGTCGTCTCGCCCGGCTCTCCCAGCGGGGGTGCTGCCGGGCAGGACTCCTGGGTTCCTTTTGGAGAGTGGGTGGGTGGGAAGGCGTCGGCGGGGGTGGCGGGGGCGGTGAGTCACCGGCGGGCAGGGCCGGGCCAGGCCAGGCCTGGCAACTTCCCCCTGCCGCCCACCCACCCACCCACCCACCCGCCCGCCTCGCCTTCTTCTCTGCTCTCAAGCCACCACCAGCCCCGCATCCCCACCTTGTGTCGTCTTTGCAAGCGGCTTATATAACGTCCGCTCTCTCGTCTCGTCCTGGGTTGAACTCTCTCTCAGCGCTCTCAGATCAGCAAAAGGGGGGGCGGCGGCGGCGGGGCTTTGTGCCTCTTGCACTGCAGGGGGAGAGAGAGAGAGAGAAGATGCTCTGGTTGCAAATGTGGGAATGTGGGTCAGATTTCCAGCATGCCCTGGAAAGCGTCTCTGCATCCTCCCCCCCCCCCGCCAGCGAAAAAAGATTCCCCTTTGTCCCTGGGCAGGTTGCAGCCCCGTGATGGGGACTGGGGAGGGGAAATGGGAAGGGTGCCCCCCGTCTTGACCTCTGCCGATTCTCCGCCTTTGCTCTTAAAAGAGGATGACAGTCTGCACACCATATGCAGGGACGGCTGGAGACGGTGCGTGCGCAGAGGGAAGGGGGGGGGTCCCTGCGTTCCGCTCCTCTGTCACAGACGCTGTGGTGGGAAAAGTCGTCCCAGTTCTGTTCTTTGCTCGCCAGAATCAGGGAAGCGGCCACGGCTGGGGTGGGTTGGGAGCCGCCTTCGGGGAGCCCAGGTAGTGCGCTGGTTGGTGTGCAGACGAGGATCTCGGAGAGCCGGGTTCGAATGCCGCCTCGGCAAAGGCAGGTCCCTGGGGAATCTTGGCTCGTTCGCTCCCTTTCAGCCTAACCCGCCTTGCAGGGCCGTTGTTGTGGTGCTAAGGGGACTGGGAGACCGAGACTAGCATTCCCCCCCGCCCCCGTGTGGAAGCTCACGGGGTGACCTTGGTCCAGTCACGCACTCTTAGCCGACCCTACCTCACAGGGTTGTTGTGAGGTTAATATGGAGGAGAGGCAGATATAAGCCTCATTGGGGTTCCCACTGGGGAGTAAATAAATGGGGTCAATAAAAACGATAAAATGCAGAACGACCTAAGCTGCTTATGGGTACGTTCCAGGGGGGTATACATATTTCAGGGCACTGACATTGGCCTTCCAGTCGCGATTCCCATGAACGCATGAAGCTGCCTTTGACTGTATCAGACCCTGGGTCCATCGAGATCAGTATTGCCCGCTCTGGCCGGCAGCCGCCCTCCGGGCTCTCAGGCCGAGGTCTTTTGCGTCAAGTACATCCTGGCCCTTAAACCGGAGATGCCGGGGATTGATTGAACCGGGGACCTTCTGCACATGCCGAGCAGAGGCTCTGCCACTGAATCACAGCCCGTTTCCAGGGCACTGCGCCTTGGCAGGGTCGGGCCACAATCGCCGGGGTTTGAAAAACAGAGGAGGCAGCGGCGGCTTTGTCTGGGGTGTAGCCGGAGACCTCTGTGGGGGGGGGGAGCCCAGAGAGGCCGGGATGTTTGCCTTCCCCAGAATCCTCCGGGGCATCTGTTCTCTCCCTTGTGTCCTGGGGTCAGAGGTCAGGGTGAGAGGCGATTACCCTCCCTCCTCCGCACGTGCCTGGGGGCAGTTGCCGGGTAACACTGGAGCCCCCTCCTCGGCCTTCCATTCAAGCCCGAGCTATAAATATTCCCCCCCCAGCTGCCCTCCCCTCCACCTGTCTCGCTGGGGGGGGGCAGGAATCTCCTTCCGGCTTCCTTGGGGAGAGCCCTGCCCCTCTGGCACATGTGCGCGTAGCCCTTGACTGCTCTGAGTCACGGGAGAGCCCTGGCGTGCGGGCCTGTCCTTGCACACTAGGCCTCTCTCTCCCCTCCTGGGAGGAACCCCCGGAGCCCCGTGCAGCCGTTTCCGTTTGGGAAACTCAAGCTCTCTTCACACACCAGCCCCCCCCTTTTCTTGGGTCGGTGCCAGGGGTGGGTGGGGCAGAAAGGCTTGCTGCAGTCGGGGTGGGGTGGGGGTGGGGAAGAGCCCTTCCGGATCCTTCTCTGGAGGGGAGGGGAACACAGATGGGCTAAACACGCACGCACGCATGCACACACACACACACAAGCCGGCGCACTGGCCTGCTCCCATTGATAAGGACGCTGAGCTGGCACTGGGTTATGTCCACAGCCCCGATAAGCGGCCCTGCCTGCCTGCCTGCCTGTTCCTGCTGCAGGACCGGTTCATGCGAGGCCTTGCGAATCCGCAAAGCAAGGCCGGTTCCCAGCCCTCACAGGGGTGGCAAGGGAAGGGGCGATGCCGTGGCTGGCTGGCAGTGCCCGCCCCCGATGGCCCTGGCAGTTCTGCAGTGGGGGCGTTTGCCACCCGCCGCACCCAAGACTGCCCTCGGTGCACGTCGCGCCCAGCTTGGGAAGGCAGGACTACCTGGAGGCAAGGAGGTGCGTCTCCAGACCAGCTGGGAGGGCGAGGCGGCTGCCGTCAGACAGGAGCCGAGGCCGAGCATGGGGGGGGGGCTTGAGCACAGGGCCCTTTCATTGCACAAGCACCTGCTCTATACTGAGTGAGTGAGTGTGAGCTAGCTCACAGTTTTTTAGCCTCCGGCTCAGAGATTTTTGTCCAAGCTCACGAAGGAAGGTTCCAGAGCAAACTGATTTATGTGCCAGTAGCTCACAAAGTAGAATTTTTGCTCACAAGCAGTGTTCCCTCTAAGCTGAGTGAGTGCGAGCCAGCTCACAGTTTTTAGTCTCGGCTCACAAATTCTTCTCCTAGCTCAGGAAGGGGGGCTCCAGAGCAAACCAATTTGTGCAGTAACCAAATCGCTCGCTCACGTTAACGCCAGTAGCTCACAAAGTAGAATTTATGCTCACGAGCAGTGTTCCCTCTAAGCTGAGTCAGTCTGAGCCAGCTCACAGTTTTTTAGCCTCCGGCTCACAGATTTTTGCCTTAGCTCAGGAAGGAGGGCTCCAGCGCAAACTGATTTATGCGGTAGCCAAACGGCTCGCTCACAGCTTTTAACGCCAGTAGCTCACAAAGTAGAATTTTTGGTCACAAGCAGTGTTCCGTCTAAGCTGAGTTAATGTGAGCCAGCTCACAGTCTTTTAGCCTCCGGTTCACGCTTATGTGTCTCAGCACAGGAAGGATGTTGCTCCAGAGCAAACGAACTTATGCAGTAGCCAAATGGCTCGCTCACAACTTTTAATGCCAGTAGCTCACGAAGTTGAATTTTTGCTCACAAGACTCCGCAGCTTAGAGGTAGCATTGGTCTTTCCCATCGCCTCCTGCCTGGCCTGGTGGGTGTGTTCTCAGAGCCCCAAGCCTGCACGGAGCTCCCTCGGCCCTGCTGATTTTGAGTGGAGAGGCCTCTGTCTCCCGGCTTGTGTTGTGGCCCTGGCAAAATCTTCTTCGCTGGAATTGGTGATCCAGGGAGACTGGGCTCCGGCCTCTTCCCCCGGATGACCTTGCCAGATTCGGCACAAGGGCACCCGTCCTCCTCTGTGCAGGCCGAAGGGGGAGGGACAGGTAAAAGGGATGCCCGGCTTGTGCGTGGCAGGAGCAGTGTTCCCGGGACAGGAGAGCAGTTCTATTTTGGGTTGTGGTTTCTGCTGGCTGCCAATTCTACCCCTTCTGGGGCAGAGTACCTGGGGACTGTGAACAGGTACTGCAAGTCTCTGGTCACAGAATGGAGGATGGAAAGTCGGGGGGGGCATCTTCTGGGTACCCGGATTGGCGATGTGCTTTGGCCAGCATTCCACAGGAGCCCAAGACACTTAGGGAAAAAAAGACAATTTAAAGGGGGGGAAGTGCGATAAAATTTTATGGAACTGTAAGCGGAGTGGAGATGGAGAATGTTTTTCTCCCGAGACTAGAACTGGGGGGTACCTAGCAATGCTCCTTCTAAGCTGTGAAGTCTTGTGAACAAGAATTCCACTCTGTGAGCGACTGGAATGAATGTTGTGAGCCAGTGATTTGGCTACTGCATAAATTAATTTGCTCTGGAGCCATCCTTCTTGAGCCAAGACAAAAATATGTGCGCCGGAGGCTAAAAAACTGTGAGCTGGCTCACATTAACTCAACTTAGAGGGAACGCTGGTACCTAGTGCGAGGTTTGAGGAAGTGCCTCTTTGCAGAATGCATCAGTAGCTACCGGCCATGTGGCTAAAGGGAACCTCCACATTCAGGGGCAGCCAACCTCGGAATCCCAGTCCTAGGAGGAGGCAACGTTGGGGGGAAGGCCTCGGCCTCTCTGCCGTGTGGTTGGACCTCCGGAAGAATTGGTTGGCTGCTGTGTGAGGATGGACCACTGGTCTGATCCGGCACGGCTCTTTTGATGTTCTTCTGTCCTTCGCTTGTGGAACTCACCGCTACAGGATGTCGTGACGAGTATCCATTTGGACTGCCTTAACGTGAAATTCGACTGGCTAACGGGAGATGAGAGGGCTACTGGGGATGGGTAGTCACGAAACGGTTGCAAACTGTGTTCCGGTTGCGCTCCCCTCCCCAGTGCCGGTAGCCAGTTACCCCGCCCCCCAGGTAAATAATTTATTGATTTATATGCTGCTCCCCACCCCCCCGGTTGTGGCTTAAAATGGAGAGCCAGTTCGGTGTAGTTGTTAAGTGTGCAGACTCTAATCTGGGAGAACCGGGTTTGATTCCCCACTTGCACCTGCTGGATGACCTTGGGCAAGCCATAGTTCTGGCTCAGCTGTCCTTGAAAAAGAGCAGTTTCTGTCAGAGCTCTCTCAGCCCCACCTACCTCACAGGGTGTCTGTTGTGGGGAGGGGAAGGGGAAGGAGTTTGCAAGCCGCTCTGAGACTCTGAGTGAAGGGCGGGGAATAAATCCAGTCTCTTCTTTTAGAACTTTGGTCTCTCTTCCCCCATTCTCTCACAACAGCCCTGTGAGGTACAGCCAGGTTTGTTTATTTATTTATTTTTAGATTTATATCCCGCCCTCCCCAAAGCTCAGGGCGGCTAACAAAGGGGCATACATGCCAAGGTTAAAACAGATAAAAACAGAATAAAACAATGTAATAAAACAATGCGGTACTATACGCCAACGTAGCGGTGCTCTAGATGTTACAATCATTAGTTACAAGATGGGGGTTCTGGCGAAGGATATTAATTCCAGATAACACAACCGTCACCGTCGTCTTATCCAGGGACATCTTGCAACCCCGATGGGTCCCGCACAGGGGGGGTGGGGGCGCGATGATGGGCAGTAGCGATAGTAAAATAATGGTGGTGGGGGCTCCTACTCGAAAGCCTGGCGGAAGAGCTCCGTCTTACAGGTTGAGATTTTGTGACGGGCCCAAGGTCGCCCGGCAAGCTTCCATGGTAGAACTGGGGATCTGAACCTGGGTCTGCCAGGGTCCTCGTCTCCCACTGGGCCACCCTGGTTCTCAGGCAGAGAGGCAGAGGGTCCCTCTTTATGGCGGGGGGGGGTATGTGAGGGGGAGGCTTTGGAACGGGTCAGTGTTATTTTGTTAATGCTGGTGGTTTTGAAGGGCGGTCACTGCTGCTGGTTGGTCTACCTGGGCTTTTTGGCAAGGGGATGCCGGATATACGTGTTTCCAGTCAGAAAAACAACCCTACTCAACGTGCCCGGGGGCAACATCCCAAGGACACCGCTGTGCCCGGCTTCGTGGGGGCACTGAGAAAGAGGGAGCTGGCTGTGGTCTGACCCTGCAGGTCTTTTCTGATTTTCCTTGGGGATGAAGACGCCGGTCGTTTGGCTGTTGGGTCCAGGAGTTTTTAGTGGGCCCACGAGTGCCGCCCTTCCCAGCGGCTAGTTCGGTGTCGTGGTTCAGTGTGCGGACTCTAGTCTGGGAGAACCGGGTTTGATTCCCCACTCCTCCACTCGCAGCTGCTGGATGACCTTGGGCAAGCTGTCGTTCTGTCAGCGCTGTTCTCTCAAGGGCAGTTCTCGGAAGAGCTCCCTCAGCCCCGCCTACCTCGCAGGCAGTGTTCCCTCTAAGCTGAGTCAGTGTGAGCTAGCTCACAGTTTTTTAGCCTCTGGCTCACACATTTTTGTCTTGGCTCAGGAAGGGATGGCTCCAGAGCAAATTAATTTATGCAGTAGCCAAATCGCTCGCTCACAACTTTAATGCCAGCAGCTCACAAAGTAAAATTTTTGCCCACAGTACTCCGGAGTTTAAAGGGAGCATTGCTGGCAGGGTGTCTGTTGTGGGGAGGGGAAGGGAAAGGAGTTTGTAAACTGCACTGAGGTTCCGAGTGAAGGGCGGGCTAGAAATCCAATCTCTTCTTCTTCTTCTTCCCTGTGTTTGGAGGTCTGTGAATGTAGGACATGAGGCCCAGGAGCCCAGCTTGGATTCTACCCTTGAGGGAAGTCCTTGTGAGCTTAGTGTGGTGTGGACACTTGTGCCCTAGGGATGGGTGCGTGGTAGGCTGGTACCAGCGATTGATGTACCAGTGCCCCAGGGGAGCAATAAATCCCCCACCCACATGAATTCTGGGATTCCGCAACTGGGAAGCTCTTGATTCTGCAACTGGAATATATTATGCAAAATAAGGATATTAGCAAATGTCCATAATTTTGAAATCTTGGCAGCTTTGGGGTGGGGAAGGGGGTAACTTGGCAAAAAGTCTACCTTCTGGGGAAATGGAATGGTTCAGGAACCAGAGGTCAACATCAGCCTTGTTGTTGGCTTCTAGAGGAACGGGGTGGGCCACTGCGTGGGAGAGGACGCTGGGCTAGATGGACCCTCACTGTTCTGATCCAGCAGGCCTCTTCTTAAGCACTGTATGTCTTGTACTCTTCCCCTTGCACTGCTTCAAAATTCTGAATCCTGCCTCGAATCTCGGCAGGAAAGATGGACTAGAAATGCAGTAAGCAAGCAAGGACTCTGACCCTTCAGAAAGGGGTTCCGCGGATCAGGTTCCGTTCTGTTCCCTTGTCCAAAAGAAAAGGTGTTGTTGTTTTTTTTGGGGGGGGGTTGGTGGAGCGTCCAGGTCCCCCCCCCACACCCGGGGTTCAGCAAGAGAGACAGCTGGCCGGGTGTCCGCTGGATCCCTTTCTCTCCCCCCCCCCCGGCGCAGGTGTGCCTAGACTTACAAATCACCTGTCTGGGGGGCTGAACCCCCGAAAATCCTGCCCTTCTTTTCGGGTGTCCCCGATTCGAATCTCTCGCCGCCCTTCCGGGGACCAGCGTGGCTGCGGCCGGTCTCTTGGCAGGGGGGGGTCCCTCTGGGCCAGTCTAGTGCCCGGGGGTGGGTGGGTGTCCCTCTGTCCGCGCTGGGCCCGGTGCAGAATGAAGGCGGCGGGGGGTGGGGGCTGCCTCCGGCTCTCCCTCCCTCCCTCCCTCCCTCCGTCCGGCGGCTGGCGCGGCGCCCTGTCGCCCCTTCTCCTCCTCCTCCTCCTCCTCGCCTGTCCCCAGACGCCCCCTCGGCCTTGCCTCTCCGTCTCTCCAGCCCGGCGCCGGCGCCTGCCTCCCTCCCTCCCTCCAGCCCGGGCGATCCCGCAGGCCGTCGAGCCCCGCGCCCGGCACCTGCGCCCGGCCGGCCTCCGCGATCGAGCGAGCCAGCGAGCCGTGCCTGCTTGCCTGCTTGCCTGGCTGCCGGGCGGCGGCGGCGGCGGCCCGTGAGCGCGCAGGGGAGGAGGAGGAGGCGGGCGGGCGCGGGTGGAAGGGAAGCGGGTGCTGCTGGGGCCGGAAAGGGAGGGGAGGGGGAGGTCTGTCTGGGCTCGGCGAAGGGGGGCCGGGAGGGGGCTGGGCACGGAACACAACCCTCATTTCTTTGTTTGAGTAGAGGCTGCTGGTGGGGAGGGGGAGCCGGGCCAGCCAGCCAGCCAGCCCAGCCAGCCAGCCCAGGCGAAGCAGCGGCGGCAGCAGCAGCAGCCCAGCGAGCCGAGCCAGCCAGCCAGCCGGGAGGAGGAGGACTTGGCCGAGCGCGCCCGCAGCCGGGGCTGGCGTCGGAGCGGCACCGGAGCCCCCCGCACCCCCCGCGCTGCGCCCCCCCCCCGCCGCCGCCGCCGGGTCCTCCGCTTTTTTTTTTTTTTTCTTGCTGTCCCCCCTCGCGCCCCCCGCCCCGGTGGTGGGCCGGCCCTTCGAGAGAGCGCCGCTATCTCCCCCCGTCGGGGGCCGGGGAAGCGACCCCCCCTCGGCTCTCGTGCTCCGCTCGGCCGGGCTGGGAAGGAAGCCCACCCCCCGCCCCGCGGCTTAGCGGCGCCCCTTTCCGCAGGTAACGTCGCCCGGCGCCCCCTCCCTCGCTCTTCTCCCCCCCCCGCCGCCGTCTGTCTGTCTGTCTGTCTGTCTGGTGTGGTCTTCGGGCAGCTGGGTGGGGGGCGCAGGGCTGGGGGGCCGCGCGTCGCCCGGGGCGGGGGGGGCGGCAGGCAGGCAGGCTCGCTTGGTGCGTCTCGCTGGCGGCCGCGGCTGGCTTTGTTATCTGCTGCTGGGGAAGGGACGGCGGCGGCGGCGGCGGGGCGGGGAGGGGGAGGCGGTCTGGCCCAGGCCTGGCGCTCGCCTGGCGGGGCTGCCCTCGGGTGCCACCCCGGGAGGGGAGGAGGAGGGCCGGCGCCCCTTCCTCGGCGGTGCCCGGCGGCTGGACTGCGCCGGCCCCAAGCGAGCCCCCCGGCGGAGCGAGCGCGGCTGCAGGGATCGTCCCGGCCTCCCCGGTGCCCACCGGCCGCGCGTCGGCGCGGGGTGGGGAAGCCGGCTGGAGCGGGCCGGCCCTTGCCAGGTGGCGGGCGCGGAGGCGCTGGTGGGCGCCCGGGCGGAGGGGGAGCGGCGCCGTCGCCCCTGCTGCTGCTGCTGCGGAGGCGCCCGGGGTTCTTGCCGGCACCTGGCGAGGCTTTGGCCGGGGTGGAGGGAGGGGGGGCGCCGAGCGTCCTTCGCCCTCCGGCTTCGGGCGCTGCGGGCGGCAGGAGACGCCTCGCGGTGACCTCTGAGGATCGGGGCCCCGCCGGAGGGCCCGGCGCTGCTGACAGGCGGGCGGGGAGGCGGCGGGGAAGCGTGGCCCGGCCTGGGGGGGGGCAGCTTTCTCGGGGTGGGGGTGCCCCTTGGCGGAAGAGAAGCAGGAGCCGGGCCTGGCTGGCTGGCTGGCTGGTGCCCGGCGGCGGGTGCGCACGGCGGTGTAACTTTGCGCAAAACTTCTGCGGCGGCGGCTGGGCCTCCGGAGGGGGTGTCCAGGATCCGACCGCCCCCCCCCCGCGAATTGCAATCTGGGGCGAAAATCAAAGCCCCCCAAAGCCCGGAGTCTTTAAAAGGAGCTCTTGCTTGGGGGGGGGAGATTATGTGGGGTTCAGATTGACAAATGTTGAGGGGCTGGGATATGTGGCACACGTGGGGGGGGCCACAGGAATTTCTGGGTGCCCCGGAGCACTTGTGTGCCCAGAGCACTTGTGTGCATGGAATTTTGGGGGAGGGGGACTGGCTGTGCATGTGTTTGGGATGGCCACAGGCACTGGCGTGTGTTTTTGGATTCTTGTAGGAGCTGGGATTGGTGTCAGTCTTTGGAGAAGTTATTGGGGCGGAGAAGAAGGGGTTGTGGGGTGGTTTTTGGGTGGGTGGGTGGGGATGTATGTACACTTTATGGGATGTCATATTTAGGGAGGAGGCTAGCTGTCTGCCCAGTGCAAACTGCTGGGAGCTATGGGGCATTTGGGGAAGGGGCCAGTTGGGGGTACATGTGACAGAGGACCTGGAGATCAGATAGATACATGTCAAAGCTTAGCTGGGGGTTATGGAGGCCTCACCTTTTGAGGTTCAGGAGATGACAGACTTTTTAGTAGCGGGCTGGAAGCCAATAGGCAACATAAACCTGCATTGAGCATTTGGGGGGGGGCCTGCTTTTAAAACTGGCTTCATTGGGTTGAGATGAACCCAGTTTAACCTTGGGACCTGCTGTCAATGTAATGATTCAGACCTGGAGAACGTCAAGCAACAGTGAAACCTGGGAGCCCTCTGGGAACGTGCAGAGTGCCTTTTGGTGGTCGCCTCTGCATCACTTCAACCTGCCCTGTTCAGGGGCTGGGGTTGGAAGAGGGGGGCTTTCAAAGTCACCAGCCTCAAACAGAAGTTGGGTTTCCCAAAGGGAGCCTGAAATCCGGTGCGCCTGGCCCTTTAACAGTGCCCAGGTGAGCCGAGGCAGGTGTGCGGAAGGGTGGCACCGGGCTGCCTTTCTTTTGGCTTCCTTCCCTCTGCTGGTTATTCCGGTGGCAGCGCGGAGAGGCCGGAGGGGAGGGGTGCAGGTGAGGCCAGGAGGACATCAGCTGGGGGCTTGCAATGCCTGCATGGGGGGCTGAAGGGGAGGGGTGGGGTGGGAGAGGGGAAGGAGGAGAATTTCGGAACTGGTGTGGTCGGCCGTGCAACCGAGTTAGGTAGCCGGAAAATAGGTAGCCAGAAAATCAGAGCTCAGATCTTTGCAAAAGGCTCTTTCCCACGTTTCGGAAGGCAGAGAGGCGGGATTGGGGGAGGGTGCTAGCAAGTGGCCACTGATGGACTTTTCCTGGGGTGGGGGCGTTCTGTTTTTGGTAGGAGTCGAGTTTGGGGAGGGGGTTGTTCCTTCCATGAGGGGTGGCGGAAGGCTTGCTGGCATGGGGCGCTGGGGTCACGTGAGGTCACTGGGGTTGCTCCCAGCGGATTAAGGGGGACCCCCTCTTTCCGTTTTTCCGAAGCCCATGTCACATGAGTTCCTAGTGGGTTGGGTCTAAGCAGGGGCTGCTGGGAGCCAGGACACCTGAGTTCCAGGAACAGAGCAAGGAGGCGACGTTTTTGAAATGTTCTTTTGGTGCGGGGGAGCGTCACTTCACGCTGTCGGTTTGGGGATGGGGTGTGAGGGGAGTAACTGCAGAAGTAGCCAGGCGAGCCTGAATGCCTGGGGTTCTGGGAGTGGACCCTCTAATGGGGCTGGCATTAAACGAGGTGCTGAGTTCCTTCCTGCTTCTTGCTCTGTTTTCCCAGGGTTGCTATTTGGGAAGGACCCAAAGACGCTCAGTCGGGGCCTGACCCCCGACTCAGACAGGTGTAGTCCCAGCCCTGACTCCCCACAATACCTTTGGGGGCTTCAAGGAAGCAGCCCCCATCCCCAGTTGAAGAGTCAGCTCCTCTTCCTCTTGATTTTTCTGGAAGACCCTCAGCCCTACCTCATCTCCCCCCCCCCCGTCTGCTGCATCCCCACCATCAAATTCTTCTCTGGGATTATTCAGATATTACCAAGTACATTATTGGTTTGTGGGGTGGGGCCGAAAGACCAGCCTTGAGACGGGTGGATCGGAGGCTTGGATGTCCACTCCATCAGTCCTCGTGGAGAGGAGTTCTTCCACGTCGCCAGCGTGCCCCCCCAAGAGACTCTTGGAAAAAATGCTTCCAAAAGCCTCAACTTTAAAAATAAATAAAGTCCTCTAATGACACCCCCTCCCCCAATTTATCAAGTCTGTTTTGTCCGATCTGTCTTCCTTCAGGTGTAGAGGTAGGAGGGAGTTGCTAGATGGATGAGTCTTTTTTTCCAAAGGTAGTGTTTGTTATTCCATGTCTAGATATTGTTTCCAGGGAAGGGTGTGTGTGTGTGTGTGATGGAAGAAAGGGGGCCTTGATTCATTGCCAGCCGGGTACCCCCTCTTCCTAACCCTCTGGATTTCTTCTCGGGTTGGCAGGAACTTTACTGTTCAGAGTTAACTCCCTCACATTTCTTTACGAATTTACTTTTATGTATCGGTGTGCGTGGGTGGGTGGGGGGGGTGGCGGCGCGTTTGCATTTGCAGAAATGTGCATTTCCCATGTCAGAAAAGGTGTGGAAAAGGCCTGCAGAGCGTCACAGAAGGGGGAACACAGGTGGGCACATTTCACCTGTGAGGATGCCCACCTTCCTTCCCGGCCTGTGATTTAGCAGTCAGCCAGGTTGTCATGTCGCCCCCTACGATGTGAGAGGGCTTGTGGCTTTTGGCCCCTGGCTGCAGACCTGAGACCTGGCCACTTCTAATTCTATGTTTCTGACTCTTTCCGGGTTTCACATCCATGTAATTCTTGCATAAATCTTCATGCGGACCCATAGGGTTGCCAACTCCAGCCAGGGGGATTCCTGGATATTTGGGGGCGGCAGTGAGGGATTTGACCCAGAATCTATGGAATACCGTGGTGCCCACATGCTGAAGCTGCCGTTTCCAGTCCGGAGAAAAGTTGTAATTCCGGGAATCCCTTTCACAAGAGGGACCTGGCTGTGCTGGCTTGTGGGTAGGCATCCCAGCATTCCACTGGGGAAACCTTCCGCGTTCTGCATAGGCAGAAGATGGAGAAAGATGGAGAAAGGACTGTCTTGTTGTTTTAAAAAGTTGTCACTGTGCTTTGTGAGAACCGTGCCTGAGGGTGCTTGCGAGACTCTGCCTGTGCGTAAATTCTGTCTCTGAGCACAATGACAGCTTGCTCTTTTTCTGGCCTGCGTGGGAGACGTGTGTCTGTCTGTGCCAAGGAAAAGACCCTAAGTCATGCTTTAGGACAAGAGAGAGAGCAAGGAGAAAGCTGGTGACCTCTGACGCTGTCCCGTCTAGGGTTTCAGGGATTGATTGGTGGAGGAAGGGTGGTGATGTGGCGTGTTGCTAGCATTGCTGTGGAGTCTAGTGAGCAGAGATTCTACTTTGTGAGCTACTGGCATTAATGTTGTGAGCGGGCGATTTTTGGCTACTGCATGAATTAATTTGCTCCGGAACCATCCCTTCCTGGGCTAAGACAAAATCCGTGAGCCGGAGGCTAAAAAACTGTGCGTTAGCTCGCACTAACTCAGCTTAGAGGGAACACTGGTCACTAGTAGACCCTGGGTGGCTCTCCAGGGCTGGAATAATGGGGGTGACTGCGGCAGAGCCTGTTTCCAAGTCTCAAAGAGGGACAGCTGACCTGCCTGGTTTTCCCCTGGCTTGGAAAATATGTACAGGAACGAGAAAAACTGGCCCTCGGTGTGGGAATGCAAATCATGGGTCAGCAGGGATGCCGTGCCCTAAAGGGGCACGTGCAGCGGACCAGGTAGGGCTCTCCTGCACTTCTCTGTGTGTGTGTGTGGTCCTCACATCCTCCCCTCATTCTGTAAATGGCAGGTGTCTCTTATGGGACTGACTGGGTGGGGTCTCGTATTAGGCCGACTTCGGCTGGTGCATGTAGATGCACGCATCACGTGATGAGAAGACAGGAGTCACCGGAAAAGACAATAATGCGAGGAAAAGTCGAAGACAGCGGGAAAAGATGGACTCCCATCAAGGAAGCCGCGGCCCTCACTTTGCAAGACCCGGGCAAGGCTGTGGAGGGGAGAGGAGAGATTGGATTTATACCCTGCCCTTCACTACCCAAAGGAGTCTCAGAGTGGCTTACAAACTCCTTTGCCTTCCCCCTCCCCACCACAGACATCCCCTGTGAGGTAGGCGGGGCGGAGAGAGCTCTGACAGAAACCGCTCTTTTTCAAGGACAGCTCTGACAGAACTATGGCTTGCCCAAGGTCATCCAGCAGGTGCAAGTGGAGGAGGAGGAGGAGGAGATTGGATTCATACCCCGCCCTTCACTACCCAAAGGCATCTCAGAGCGGCTTACAAACTCCTTTCCCTTCCCCCTCCCCACAACAGACACCCCCTGTGAGGGAGGTGGGGGCTGAGAGAGCTCTGACAGAAACCGCTCTTTTTCAAGGACAGCTCTGACAGAACTGTGGCTGGCCCAAGGTCATCCAGCAGGTGCAAGTGGAGAAGGAGGAGGAGATTGGATTCATACTCCGCCCTTCACTACTCAAAGGCATCTCAGAGCGGCTTACAAACTCCTTTCCCTTCCCCCTCCCCACAACAGACACCCCCTGTGAGGTAGGCGGGGCGGAGAGAGCTCTGACAGAAACCGCTCTTTTTCAAGGACAGCTCTGACAGAACTATGGCTTGCCCAAGGTCATCCAGCAGGCTGCGAGTGGAGGAGTGGGGAATCAAGCCCAGTTCTCCCAGACTAGAGTCCGCGCACTTCACCACGACACCCAACTGGCTTGTTAACGACGGGACGTTTCGGAGGGCGTTCGTTCTTGGAGTCGCCATAACCCGGAAGTAACTCGGTCAGCTCCTCTCTCACAGACATATCTGTGCTTTTGAGCCTCACAGAATTCTTTCTAAAAAAAAAACAACAACCCAGAGGAGGACTCTGGTGAAACCGAGCAAGCCACACTGCCTGCCGCGCAACTCTGTTTGGCTCAGCGGAAGAAATCTTTTTTTTTCTTCTTCAACGAGTCGTCAGCACTGCGGTGATGGACTCCTCCTCCTCCCAGGGGTTCACCTGGGGTCCCCTTGTGGCGTCGAGCCCAGCTGCCTGCGGCCGACCCGGGAAACAGTTACATCATCAGATGTGGCGCGTTGCCTTCTCTTGCATCATCAGCGAAGGACATCAGCTGCGGCACCGCGGGGGATTCCTTCTCCCCGTCGCCCATCTCTCCCCCTGCCCACGTATTCATCGCTGGGATCCAGCTTCTCTGACCCCCCACCCCACCCTGCCCGGTTGTCGTATAGCCCTCTGGAATGGGCAGAATAACAAACCCAAAGCGTCTGCCGTTTTGAAACGTTCAGAAAGTTGCTCTTAAAGTTGCCTCACTTCAGAAAGGATGTGGACAGAACGGAGCGGGTGCAGAAGAGAGTGGCGAGGATGATCGGGGGCCTGGAGACCAAGAAGCCCTACGGGGAAAAGTTGAGGGACTTGGGAGTGTATAGTCTGGAGAAGAGGAGGCTGATGAGGGGGACAGGATGGCTCTCTTGAAGTATCCGAAGGGCTGCCGCTTAGAGGAGGGCAGGGAGCGGTCCCTGGTGGCAGCAGAGGAGAGGACTCGCAATAACGGGTTTGAATTAAGGGTGGGAAGGTACCAGCTGGATCTTAGGACAAACTTTTTTACAGTAAGAGTAGTCCAGCAGTCGAATCGGCTGCCTGGGGAGGTGGTGAGCTCCCATGTTCCCTCTAAGCTGAGTTAGTGTGAGCGAGCTCACAGGTTTTTAGCCACCGGCACACAATTTTTTTTCTTAGCTCAGGAAGGGATGGCTCCAGAGCAAACTAATTTATGCAGGAGCCAGATCACCTGCTCACAACTTTAATGCCAGGAGCTCACCAAGTAGAATCTTTGCTCACAGGACTCCGTAGCTTAGAGGGGGCATTGGTGAGCTCCCCCTCCCTGGCCGTCTTTAAGCAGCGTCTCAACAAACACTTGTCAGGGATGCTCTAAGCTGATCCTGCGCTGAGCAGGGGGTTGGACTAGATGGCCTTTCGGGCCCGTTCCAACTCTGTGATTCTAGGATTCTATGACATGTAGGACTCCGGGGTTCTTCAGGAAGGGAACAGAGGGCCAGTGGGGCTGCGGCTGTGCTTGGGGCACCATCCTGAGGATTTTTGGCTTGGCAAAATCCTCTGGGCTGGCCCTGATTGGGGTAGGGGCAACTTGGGGAGGCAGGCCTCTGGGGTCCTTCCCCCTATTGTTGGATGAGGCAGAGTCCAAAGTGGTGTGTTTTTAAAGGGTGGGTTCTGCAACTGGGAAGGCGGGGGGGTCAGGCTTGTCTGCTTAGATCACAGATTCCACAGACAGTAACTCGGACATCTGATGTTCTGGAGTGTGAACCCCAAATGGCGTCAGAGTGGAAGGACTTGGAGTATCCGTCCTGCAGCCGTCATGGCCGAAGTGGGTTAGAACTCCAGGTGGAGAAGAATTCTCACCTCACGTGGGACCAGTACGCTCCGCTAAATGGTCGGGGGGCGTCATAATCCTGAGTGGACTTTTGCACCCTTCAGGTACAGACAAATTGGCAGTCAGGCGTGAGGAACGGGAGATGGGGGACAGCAGTAACTGCGGTTTAGCTAATCTGGAGAAATGACCTATGTGGTCTTCTGTGTAGAGCATCTGGTTGCGCGTTCCAAGAGAGGGTTGGATGCGCGGTAGAAGCGACGGCCGGTGATCATGAGAAGACACCTGAGAGATGGGGGACCTGGGGGCTATTTTTGGTAGGAGGAGGCACCTGGCGCTTACAGCAGGAGAAGGCGGACCTCTGACCTTTGGAAGCTCTGCTGAGGGAAATGCACTCTGCCCATGGTCAGAGTCGTTCCATTTCCTGCTTTGTTTGTTCCAAGCTGCCGCTATTGCTGAACAGAGGTTCCGGGATCAAACTTGGACTGCCTCCTGGCTGAAGTGGAGCCATCTCCTCGTGCGGGAGTGCGCTTGAAGGTGCTGGGGGCAGCCCTGCCTGCCCTCCCCTTTGCTGCCACCCTAGTGAGAAATGCCTCAGAGGCCCCGGCATTGTCCCCAGCTGCTTCATTCTCCACCCACGGAAGGAATCTCTCCAGCCCTCGTGGGCGGCTCTGAAGGGCCCCCTTTGTGCCAAGAGACTGGCCGGAGTGGTCCTCCTGTGTCTTTTGTGTCCACACAGTGGGGCCTTTCTCTTGGCCCTGCCAGATATGCTGCACTCAAGGCACCCGCTCTGCAAACGTCTCCTGATTACAATCGTTTAATTTAGAGAGCTTTTTTAATTGGTTTTTAGGGTGGCTTGGGCTCTGTGGCCCCATTTTACAGATAAACCGCAGAAGCGAGTGAGGCCTTGCGACTTGCCCAGAGGCAACGCAGCAACTCGGTGGCACCGGTGGGACACCCAAGCTGGGTTGCCTCGGCTCTCGGTTCCGCCCCCTCTTTCCTCACCTCTCTGTTATCTCTCTCTCTCTCTCTGCCTCTTTCTGGAGGGTGGCAGGTCTGTGACTCAGGCTTGTAGGGCAGGGCACGATCACCACCAGAGTTTTGCCCCAGAGGGAATAACAGGAGACAAGTCGGGTCAGTTTTGAGCAGGAAGAAGATTGGGTGTCTTGCGCCATTTGACCCCTTCCCTTCCCCGAGGCTTTGGGGTAGAGGTTGCGTTGAAGGGGGCTGGGCCTTTCAGGGGTTCCCTTGCACTCAGCAGGCAGGAGCAGCTGAGAGACCATGTGCCCAAGAGTTGTGTGTGCGAGGCAGGCTGCAGCTGTCCTCTCCCTTGAGCTGATGAGGTGCGAGATCCTCGCTGGTTTGTGCTCGTGGGCGTTGCCTGTCCACAGGAGTGGATCCTCAAGGGCGAGGTGTAGATCCAGTTCGGAGGGGAACTTCAGAGTCCTCTGGCCTGGCGAAAGGCAGAATCACTTTCCTTGATTCTCTTCCCATGTATTTCTCTTGGGATTTCCCATTCCTTCCCCCCACTCCAGAACTTGCCCCCTCCTCCCCTGGGGATTGCTAGAGTGTTTAAGTCAAGGTGTTTTGGCTTCTCAAATGGATGTGAGTAGGTCCCATTTTCTGGTGGAATCTCACGGCATGTTAGAGAAGGGTTGTGGCTCCCTGGTAGAGCTTGGCATGCAGGTGGTCCCAGGTTCGGTTCCTGACATCTCCAGTTAAAAAAGACCAGGTGGTCAGTGATGCGAAAGACCGCTCTCTGCCTGAGACCCTGGAGAGAGAGCTGCTGCCGGTCTGAGTAGAAGGCAGCTTCAAGGGTGTCTGTTTCCCCCCCCCAACCAGTTGACAGGACTGCCAGGCTCGCTGCTACCAGGGCCAGGGCCTTTTCAGTGGTGGCTCCATACTGGTGGAATGAGCTCCCGGAAGAGATCCGGGCCCAGCGGGATCTTTCAGAGTTCCGCAGGACCTGCAAGACGGAGCTCTTCTGCCAGGCTTTTAACTAAGGAGCCGCCCGCACGACTACCACCAACAATCGTGGCTTTAGATCCTGGCCCTAGCTTTGATATTTGGTCTTTGCCAGCGTGTGATTTAGAGAGATCACCGAGCGGGCGAACTGCCTGTTTGTATGCATTTTTCCTGCACGCCACTTCGAGTAATGTATGAATTACCGCCAGCACTTTAGGATTTTATGATTCTGTGATTTTATTTGTATCTGTGTTGTAATTGTATTTGAAGTGTTTTCAATGATCTTATGTGAATTGTATTGGTACCTCCGTACCAGCTAATGTAAGCCGCCCTGATCCTGCTTGCGGGGAGGGCGGGGGTATAAAATTAATTCAATCAATCAATCAATAAGAGAGACTGTTTCTTGTCTGGTGGAGACTCATTTCAGCATGACCAGAGAATGCCCCAGTGGCTGGAACGGGGCATGGGTGCCGAAATATGGCAACACTTAGGGCTGTGTGCCCGGGAAGGGCAAGCGGATCTTTCTTCTTTCAAGTGGGTGAAGGGGGTGTTCTGGAATGGGAAGCTGAGCTGGAATTGGTTTGTGGCCCAGAAAATTGTGCATTTGTGTCGGCGGGACTACTTTTGGGGTGCTCACTCGAAAGTCCCCTCGCCCTGACGCTCGTTTTTGTTCCTCTTCACAGGATTGGGTTTCGCACCATGGCCGGCGCGTAGCCGTGTGTCCCCTCCCCCCACCACACGCGCCTTGTGGGCTGGAACGCCACATGGGCCCGGTGTGGGGGGAGCCAACCCAGGAAAAAGCAGCAACGGGACTCCTCCCTGCTTTGGTGAGTGGGGTGACTTGGTTTGAATTTGGGGGTGGGGGGTGGGGATAAATGCAACCCAGTCCACGTATCTGGCTTGGTTATTCCAAAATGATGGGAGTGCAAAGACTGTGAAATATGGGGTGTATATTGGGGAGGGGAGGGGAGAAAGAAAAATGACAGCCTGTCTTTCAAAAGGCTTGCCAACCTACAGGTGGGGCCAGGAGATCTCCCGGAATCAGAACTGATTTCCAGGCAACAGAGATCTGTTCTCTTGGCGGAAACGGCAGCTTTGGAAAGTATGGCATTATACCTTGCTGAAGTCCCCCCCCTCCAAGTTCCACCCCCAAATCTCCAGGAATTTCCCAAAGTTGGCAACCTTAGGAGACTGGCAACATTGTGTGTGTGGGGGGGGAGTTGCAGGCAGTGGATTTGTGTCGAGAGGGAGCAAAGTGCACGCTGGGCGTCCCCTTCGCAACTGCGTGGTGAACACTGCCGTGTGCTTTTTTTCACAACTGGGGGACCCGCGAGCACCCAAAGATCCCGCAGGGACGCGCGCCTTGGCCAGCAGGTGTGCTCTCCTGCCCGTTGTTTTCCCTCTGCTCGCTGAGCCTGAGCCGCAGTTCTGGCGTGGGGCGGGCAGAGCCTGGCTGTCTTCCGCTCTCTCCGCCTGCTGGCTGCGTGCCAGCTCAGCAGCTGGGCATGGTTGTCTCTCTGTGTGTGTGTGTATGTGTGTGTGGTGTGACCGAGAGCGAGAGTGAGGGGGCCGGGCGGGGAGAGGGGGGCGGAACTCGGAGGGAGGTTCCGCTACGTAACTGGAGGACCGGCGCTTGACTCACTGCTCACCCAGAATGCACCGCCCCCCAAACGCGGCCACTGTGACCTTAAAAGGTTCCTTGTTTGGAAGGAGCGGTTAACCCCAGCTTGCCTCGGCTGCTGCAGGCCCGGCCTCTCCAGCGCCACCCGCGGGCCCCCCTGCCTTGCTCTCTGCCCTGCCGGGCTTCTTCCCGGCCCTCCTCTCCCCCCACCCCCAGAAGTTGTCAGTGTGGGGCTTTGTGGGCCTCCATTTCAGTCCTTCCAGAGGAAGATCCTGGTGGCTCATGTTCAGATGCGCTGGTGAGACGTTGCTCCCTTCGTGGCTCGTAGCGTATCAGTTCTCCCCCCCCGGAGAACATGGCTGCTCGGAAGGTGGACTGTGGGGTGTTCCGCCCTCCTGAGGCCCCTCCCCCAAAACCCTGCCAGGCTCCGCCCCACATCTCCAGCAGTTTCCCAAGCCAGAGTCGGCAACTCTCGTTGTGCAATCTCCCACACCTCCCCCTCCGAGACTAGGTGGAGAATCCCCTTGCGTTTGTGTATCTGTGTTTTTGGCGGTGGCGCCGCACCTGTGAACCTCAGCCGCAGAGTTTTCGGAGCACGTGTCTGTTGCATTTGTGCTCCTGTGGGATTGGGAGCTCCTTTTGACATAACCCGGCCTCTGCGCCCTACGCGATTGTGTTGTGGGATTGCGTACCCGCTCGGTACGTTCTGGCCGGCCTGCCCTCTGGGCCTCGTGGTTTCTTACGGGCCGAGAGGTGGAACTCCTGTGCGAGGCTCGCCTCCGAGCCGTGGCGTCTTGCGAGCAAAAATTCTTTTGTGAGCGACTGGCATTGAAGTCGTGAGCGAGCGATTTGGCTGCTGCGTCAGTTAGTTTGCTCTGGAGCCCTCCTTCCTGAACTAGGGCAAAAATGTGTGAGCCGGAGGCTAAAAAGCGGTGAGCTAACTCGCGCTAAACTCAGCTTAGAGGGAACGCTGCTTCTGCGTGTCCCCGTGGCTCTGGCATCAGCACGGCACCCGACAGCCGGCCGGTGAATCCAGCAGGGAAAAGGTTACGGCTTCCGCAGATGACGCGAGCCTGTGCCGACAGGAACTGGCACGGCTCTGGTGTTCACCACCCGCGTGGCCGTGGCTTTCCCCCCCTTTTTTTTCCAAAAAGGATGCCTCGTGGTTGGTTGCTTTGGCAGTCCTGCTCCTAATTTCTCACCCAACCCGGAATCCGGAGTGGGCCGGGAAGGAAGGTGGGCATGAAGGAAAGGGCACCGCACCGGCCTTGGCAGGAGCTGGGCCTGTGAAGGTGTTTCTCGGCCTCCCTGGGGCTGGGCGTTTGCCTCGTGAAAGCAGAGGACGTGACTGCGATGGAGGCGGCACCGGGCCCTTTTCCCCCGAGGGGGGCGCGGCAGCTGTGCTGTCGTGTGGGTGTGTGGGCTGTATAAACTGCCGTCGCGTTACCAGCCGTGTGAATTCGGTCTTTCCATGGGATTTGTCCCTCGGGTCAACAGAGGCACACGTGTGAACATTCCCCCTCTCCCGCATTATATATGTTTTCCTAGTTGGCGTGCGTGCCCGTGCAAAGACGGGCGTGTGGAATGGCTGTGAGTGCGCCCCACACGGACCAGACGGCGGTGCTGACGTTTGCGTTGCCTCATCCCGCGCCCGGCCGTTGTTGTGTTGTGTTGTAAGTTCGGCTGGCGGCGCAGGGACGATATGACTGTCTTGTATTTTTTCTGTGGTTGCATTTCCTCCAAAAGGGCCGCGGGGAGGGCGGGCGGTTGGGACGCAACGGGCACTGTGAGTGGGAGGCAGTCTCGGTCTGGGATTCCCAGGCGCTGCGGGGAGGAGGGGGGGCAGCCAGTTGGGAGGTGGGGGCGATGATGTCATCCCGGCCCTTTAAATCAGGGCAAGTTTCCCGGGGAAGGGCGGAGGGGGGGCTGAGTCACTGTGTGGCCGGAATTCACCCCCCCACACACATGCTCCGCTGACTTGGCAGGGACCCCAAACCCCACACGGGGAGGGTGTGTAGGGGGGGGAGGACACGCCAGCAAGGGAAGGAAACACAGAAGTTGCTCACATTGTTGTGCCATTAGCACACTGGCTGGTGCCGGGTGCCATGTGCGTCTGCCGGCACACGGGGCTCACGACACCTGGGAGACAGAGAGGTGCCTTTTGAAGGGGCCACGCCTCTGGAGGCCCCGCTTAGCCGGCCAGGAGGTAAGGTTACACCGTGAACTCTGGCTGTGTTGTGGGTCTACGTGGGCTGTGGGGATGTGCCTCTCTCACACACGGATGTGTGTATCCTTTGTGATTTCTTGCCCTGTGTGTGTGTGTGTGTGACACTGAGAGGATGTGTGTGTGAGCATCACTGTCTCCTAACATGTTGTGTTGAGGGTCTGGCTAATGGTGTGTTGTGTGTTGTGTTGTGTTGTGTGTGGTGGTTTCCCCTTGGGGCCCACTGGCTCTCTGCGACTTGTCGCTCTGGCTCAGAGGTGTGTGAAGTGCTTGTGGTTTTACGTATTTGTGTGTGTCCTCCTGCGTCTGATGCCCGTCGCGCCTTCAGTGTTTTGCGCATTAATGTTTTGGTTGTGTTTGTCCTTATCACGTGTTCAGTGCTGCTTGTGTGTAAAAAACTTTCTACGTTGTCCTTCAGTGCCGGTCCCCTCCGCCTTTGCTGTTGCCATCTCTGCTTTTGGAAGAGCTTGACTTCTGCCCTAGATGTTGTAATCCTGCGGCCGGCCTCCGTGTGCTGAAACTCCATGGGGGGTGGGGGGAGAGGGTTTTTTGGTGTGATTTCCACCCCCCCCCTTGGGTGCTGACGGGTCTGTTTTGCAAGTGTGTGGTTATGAGGCCTCCCGCTGTGTGTTCAGGGCCGTTGTGGCTGCAGTTTTTGGAAGTGTTGTTTTGCGTTACTTTCCTGTCTCTACATCTTGCGTCTCTTGGCTGTGTTTCGTACCTGATCGTATCCTCGGCACGTGGGTGGGTTCTTGTCTGTCTGCTCCAGTGTGTGTGTGATTTGTGCGATAAGGCCAAGCAGAAAAATACCCCTGACTACAACTGTGTGACCCCTTCTCCCAGCGCCCCCAAACCCCAAGAAGAGGCAGGGGAGATATCTTTTGTGTGTCAGATTGTGTTGTATTATTGTTGTGTGTTCCTGTTCATCCTGAGCAGGACTTGGTGGGCGGGGGGTGGAGGGTGCGCAGAGGGTGTGTGAAGGGAGGCAGTCGAACAAAAGCCCGAGGTGTGTGGATTGTGTGTTCCGGCCGACTGACCCAAATTTGAGAGTCTCTCCTTGGGATCCCCGTGTCGAGTCCCTGCGAAGAAGGGGAATTCCCTCCCTTTGTGGTTTGTGATCCCTTGAAATGCCAAAGGGGTTCCCCAAATGGAGTCCGCAAAAAACCCTTTGTGTGTGTGTGTGTGGGGGGGGTTGTCGGGTAGCTGAACCACGTCGCATGCCCCTCCCCTCCTCCCCAACCCATAAATCAGTCTTACGTGTGTATGAATTCTACATTCCTTTGCAGGACCGACCCTTTTCAAGGAAGGACCCTTTTCAAGGATGGGGTTGCCATCTACGGTTTGGGGCATTCCTGGAGATTTGGGGAGGGGGGGACTCTGGGGAGGGCCCTCAACAGGATGTATAATACTACAGAGTCCATCCTCCAAAGCGGCCGTTTCCCCCCAAAGGGAACGCATCCCTGTAACTCTGGGGATGGGTTGTAATTCCAGGAGATCTCCTGCAGAGTGCAGGGGGTTGGACTAGATGACCTCCAAGATCCCTTCCAACTCTAACATTCTGTGATTCTATCTCCAGGCCCCACCTGGGGGCTGGCAACCTTAGAAGGGTGACAGCCCTGCATTGGACCCCCGGACAGGGGAAGCAGGGCTGGTGTGTACGGCTGAGTGTATTTTGGGGGGCTGTATTTGGCAGCTGTGTGTGTGTATGTGTGTTGACTCGGGTGTATTATTGTATATGTGTGTTCTCCATTGCTCCTTCTAAGCTGTGGAGTCTTGGGAGCACAAATTCTACTTTGTGAGCTAGTGGGCATTAAAAGTGGTGAGTAGTTTGCTCTGGAGCCGTACTTCCTGAGCGAGGGCAAAAACGTGTGAGCTGGAGGCTAAAAAACGGTGAGCTAGCTCGCACTAGCTCAGCTTAGAGGGACCACCGGTGTTCTCCCAGGGCAGGGTCCTGTTGCCTCTATGGGAGTGGGTCGAGAATTAGGGTTCCCCCCTTCCCAGTTGCGCCCTATCATGCTTGCATGAGTGTGTCTTGTGCCTTCCTCTCCATCGCAGTGCGCGCACATCAGAGAGTAACTGAACTGAAGTGACTTTTCCCTCCTTCCCGGCCCTTAGAGGTTTCCAGGAGTGGGGGGGGAGGCGTCCTTGCCGATGCTGACTCAGCGCTGACACAGCTGTCCTCATCCTCCAGTGTGTGTGGATGTGTGGGGGACCGTTCATTGTCTCATGAATCACACACACACAAGACACACTGCCCCGGTCCCTAGCAGCCTGACTTACAAACCCACATCGCAGGAAAAGAGCGGAGTGTTGTAAGCTCTCTTGGCCTGTTCGGCCTTCCCACACGCCTCTCTCTCTCTCTCTGCGCCCCCCTACCACGAGGGGCAGGGCGGGGAGGGAGCTGGCATTTGCCTCCAGGCGGGGGCACATCCCCCACACGAACACCCCCCAGACTATGGAAGCGGAGGACGCTGAGTGGCTCTCTTCCCCCCCCCCACCGCCTGTGCCCCTATTCCGTTCTGTCCCCTGCAGGACCCAAGACTGGCAGGGGTGCCGTTTCCTCTCTTGCTGCTGCCTCTGGATCTGGCCCGGTTTTGGAAGGGACGGGCCCCTCCATTGGGGCCGGGCAGCTCCGAAAACCCGTCCCCCACAGATGCTTTTATGTCTCGCATCATGCGTGCTTGTACCCATCCCAGAGTTTCCTTCTCCCCACTGTTGTGAACGGCGCCTGTATTTCCCCAGCAGCTTTCCTTGTTCACATCCAGGCTTTCTCCCTAGTATACGGACAGGCGCACGCTGGAGCACGTTCCGAGCGTACATCCGCTTTGTGGTCTGTGCGCTCACTGTGCCTTGTGGGGTTCAACCTGTGTGCTCAAAAAGTCCTTTTCACGCACTAGCACTATTTTTGGGGTGGAGACCTAAGCTGTGGGGTCCTGTGAGCAAAAATTCTACTTTGCGGGCAACTGGCATTAAAGCTGTGAGCGAGCAATTTGGCTGCTGCAGAAATTAGTTTGCTCTGGAGCTGTCCCTTCCTGAGCGGAGACAGAAATGTGTGCCGGAGGCTAAAAATCTGTGAGTTAGCTCACACTAACTCAGCTTAGAGGGCACGCTGGGCACGATCCACATCCTTTTGCTCCCTGCCATTTTATCCTCACAACGACCCTGTCAGGCAGGTCAGGCTGAGAATGTACGAGAGGCCGAAGGTCGCCGACCTGGCTTCTCGTGGCAGAGTGGGGGATTCGAACCTACCTCTCCTGGGTCCTAGTCAGACACTCTAACCACTGGAACCGGGGATGACTGGATGTGAGTCCTTGCCCTGCCCTGGCTGCTTGCTGGGTGAACCCGGCCTCTTCGGTCTGCCCAGCTTGAAAAGGTGGTCGTTGTGTGTGCAAAATGGAGGAGCAAAGGACGTGGGGAGACGCTTTGGGTTCCAATCAGGGAGCAAAGTGGAACATAAGTGAAAAAATAATAATAATTAGAACGCTTCCGGGGGCCTCGTGCTCTCCCCGCACCCTTCTGCTCTTTGTGCTTTATCCCATGTGCACCTTTTTGCGCCTGCTGCCTCGTTTCTCCCTCCTTGTGCGTGCCACGCTCACAGATCCATCCGCTCACCACTCGGCTCCATGTCCTTCTGGGTCCCTTTGCTGTCCTCTTTGCTTAGTCCCACTTACCCACGGCGCTCGAGCTCTGGCGAGCCGTTCTTTCTGCTGTGGTTTCCGTGCCTTTGCGTTCCTGACGCTTCCCCTTTCTCGTAAGTCCACTCGAGCTGGGAGAAACGCCGCTTCACGGAAATGTGGCAAGCCCGGCGGGGAAACCGAAAGCCCGTTCCCCAAAACACCCCACTCGGCAGGCGTGGGTGGGGGGGAATCCACCGGCCTCTCTCGCCACCGATAAAGGGGCTCATTCGTAATCCGGCCCCTGGGGAGCACTGATCCATGCGCTTTCGCCACTACCAGTTCCACCCCAGGGGGCATTTGGGGGGGGAAAGGCCAGCCTGGGCGCAGTTCTTTCCACTCCACCGCTTTCCGGGTAACCACCCCCGGGTGCCGCTGTTTTGTTTTCCCAGTGGTGTGGGAGAGGTGGAGATCCCCTGTACCTCCGTGGCGTGTCATAAGGGGGCGGCTTGTGCGCATGCACAGAGAAAGAAGGGTCACCTGTTTCTGCCTTCCCAGAATTCCATGCGCATGGGGAGGGGGAGGTTATGGGGGTGTGGCTGGCGAGAGGCCACGCGTGGGCGGGCAAGTGCATGCCTTTGCGCGTGTGGGCCCAGTGAATTTTTTTTGGGAAAGACTTCCCAGGCGAGAGAGGTGTCTTGGGTCTGTAGTGGCCCCTGTGAGGTTGGACCGTTTCCTCTCCTGAGCTGTGTGTATACAGCTGCTTACACAGGAAATGGTTTCTGGAAGGGGGGGCTGTTTCCTGTCTCCCCCCCCCCTTCCTCCATTCTCAGATGCCATGCTTAGCTTCCTCCCCGCCACCCCGATGGATGACATCGCTGTCAATATCCCCACGACTGGCAGGGGGCGTTTGGAGCGTGAGGAGGGGAACGGGTTTCCTCCGCTTTGCGTTATTCCCTCTCCCTGGCGGCACGGCCCCGGCAGAGAAAGTTGTCCGCCCTCCCAGGCTGCCTCCGCAGCGCCATTAGAACACACGTGTGGGCCGGAGGGGGCGGGGATTGGCCGGCTCTGCAGCAGTCCGAGGGAGGCAGGGAGTGCGTGAGGGCCAGAGTCGGGGTGTGCTTGGCACAGGCCAGCCGAGCTCTCCCACGCAAGGTGCGCTGGGTCTTGCCCCCAGCCGCCTCCTGGCTCCGTCCGACCTTCATCGGGGCTCAGCCAAAAAAACCCTCGGCGACACCAAATGGAGACGAACAGGGGTGGTGTGTGAACCAGTGGCATGTACAGATTTGGCGGTGTGTGTGTGTGTATGTAGAGGCTGTGGAACTGCATGTCCCCGTCAGTGCTCCCTCTAAGCATTGGAAAAAGTGCAGAGAAGGGCAACTAGAATGATAAAAGGGTTGGAACACCTTCCCTATGAAGAAAGGTTAAAACGCTTGGGGCTCTTTAGCTTGGAGAAACGACGGCTGAGGGGTGACATGATCGAGGTTTATAAGATTATGAATGGGATTGAGCAGGTTGAGAAAGAGGTACTTTTCTCCCTTTCTCACAATACAAGAACTGGTGGGCACTCCATGAAATTGCTGAGCAGTCAGGTTAGAACAGATAAAAGGAAATACTTCTTCACCCAAAGAGTGATTAACACATGGAATTCACTGCCACAGGAGGTGGTGGCAGCTACACGCATGGACAGTTTCAGGAGGGAATTAGATAAGCATATGGAGCAGAAGTCCATCAGTGGCTATTAGCCACAGGGTATAGATGGGAACTCTCAGTCTGGGGCAGGTGCTGCACTCTATTCTTGGTGCTGGAGGGGGCAGCAGTGGGAGGGCTTCTAGTGTCCTGGCCCCACTGCTGGACCTCCTGATGGCACCTGGTATATTTTGGCCGCTGTGTGACACAGGGTGTTGGACTAGATGGGCCATTGGCCTGATCCAACATTGGCTTCTCTGATGTCCTTAAGTTCTTAAGGTATAGATAGGAACTCTCAGTCTGGGGCAGGTGATGCACTCTATTCTTGGTGCTGGAGGGGGCAGCAGTGGGAGGGCTTCTAGTGTCCTGGCCCAACTGCTGGACCTCCTGAGGGCACCTGGTATTTTTGGCCACTGTGTGACACAGAGTGTCGGACTAGATGGGCCATTGGCCTGATTCAACATTGGCTTCTCTGATGTTCTTAGGTTCTTAACATGGGTGTGTGTGTGTGTGTGTGTGTGTGTGTGTGTAGAGAGAGAGAGAGAGAGAGAGAGAGAGAGAGAGCATGCAAGCATGTCTGTGAGCCAGGGTCAATGAGGTCTAAGGTGTGGTTGTGCACAGGAACGCCATGCATATTATGGACACGCAAAGCAGTTCTGTGCTCGAGCCCAGAGAGATTGTGCATGAGCATGCCCTGTGCATGGGAGACTGGGCAGCGCTGGTGGAACAGCACAGAGTAACATGCATGCCGTTTGGCTTGGAGGTCATGCAGGGACAAATACTCACTGGCTGGATCCGAGTTGGGGTCTGTGGATCTCTGTCATTAAAAAATGGCACTCGGCGCTGTATCGAAACACGGTTAAACAATAGTAGGTGACCCGCAAATCAAAAGACAATGGAAAGAAAAACAAGAAGCTGCCAGGGCTAGACCAATGAGTCCAAGCAGGTAAAATTCCACCCCGAGCAGACACGAACCGGCCCCATCCGCCAGCAGGAAAAGTGTTCTGGTACAAGTCGTAACCTTAACCTGATGGTGGGAAGCAATGCTCCCTCTAAGCTGTGGAGAGCTGTGAGCAAAAATTCCACTTTGTGAGCTCCTGGCATTAAAGCTGTGAGTGAGCGATTGGGCTGCTGCATCCATTCGTTTGCTCTGGAGCCGTCCCTTCCTGAGCCAAGACAAAAATGTGTGAGCCAGAGGCTAAAACCCTGTGAGCTACCACACTCTAACTCGGCTCAGAGGGAACACTGGTCTTAGTTATATTTACACGTCCCACTACAGCTATTTACATGTCCCACTATATAGCCTTAGCCCATGTTCCCTCTAAGCTGTGGGGTCTTGTGAGCAAAAATTCTACTTTGTGAGCTACTGGCATTAAAGCTGTGAGCGAGCGATTTGGCTGCTGCATAAATTAGTTTGCTCTGGAGCCCTCCTTCCTGAGCCAAGACAAAAATGTGTGAGCCGGAGGCTAAAACGCTGTGATTTAGCTCACACTCTCTCAGCTTAGAGGGAATACTGCTGAGAAGCCAGTTGGGGGTATTGTGAGATGTGGACTAGCGCCCTCCCCACATATCAGAGTGCGTGGGCCCAGAGGTCATGGGGATTCGCAGAGAGTCCATAAGGAAGGGAACACATGCTGTGCTTTGCGGCTCCATTGGTGGAAATCACGCATTTCTGAGCCGATGTGGCCGGGTACAGAGTGATTGTGTGAACGGCTGGCCGGTTTGGGCACAGGTTATTTTTCAGTCTTCGGTGTTATGAAATCAGCATGTGGGATATGCACGGAGAGGGTTTCCGGCGTCTGTGGCCCCTGGTTAGCATCTTGCATGGGCTCATGTGCGGCGGAACCTTGCTGGCGAGGAACAGAGCTCTTTTTGTGTAGCTTGACGACGGTGAGAGAGAAAGAGAGAGGGAATGGCCCAGGCTTGTCCGGAACATGGAGCACATCTTGGATTACGCAAATATCGTTCGAACACGGTTCCCCTGGGCACGTTAGGGAACGTGTCCCACCTTTCCAAAGCTGGTCTGTGTGTCACCGCAGTTGTATCGCTGACGTATGAATAACACAGAGCTTGTGGGGAATTGGCTCACGGCCGTAGCCAAGGGTACAAACTGTGAGGTCCCCAGTTCCCGTCTCTCCTCTACCACAGTGTTACTCGGAGATTTCTCTGAACGGAGGGCTCCCCGTACTGAAAATTAAATTTTAAAAAACCCTCTGGGGAGCCCAATTCATGGAACTCCGAATGCCATGTGTAGTGGAGCCCCGTGTCTCTCAGTTTTCTGTCCTCAAGATGGGGATATCGAAGTCCGTCTACTTTACAGAGATCCAGTTTGGTGTTGATTCCCCCACTCCTCCATGTGTAGCTGCCGGTGTGACCTTGGGTCAGTCACAAGCATTGAGTAATGGCTGCCACCATCAAATTAACAACGCTTGCTAGCACTCTATGATGTTTAGATGGTTTTAGAACTGTTTTAATTGTAATTTATTTTTTAATGTAACTTATCTGTTTTTATGTAAGGCGCCCTGAGCCGGCTTTGGCCGGGAGGGCGAGGTAGAAATTCTACAAACAAATAAATAAATAAGTTCTTGTCTAAGTGTCAGAGCTGTTCTCTCAAGGGCAGTTCTCGAGAGAGCTCTCTCAACCCCGCCTACCTCACCGGGTGTCTGTTGTGGGGAGGGGAAGGAGATTGTAAGCCACTCTGAGACTCCGTCGGGTAATGAAGGGTGGGGTATAAATCCAATCTCCTCTTTTCTTCTTCTACTGAAAAGAAGTGGATGCAAATGAAAAAGAAGAAGAAGAAGAGATTGGATTTATACCCCACCCTTCACTACCCAAGGGAGTCTCAGAGCAGCTTACAAACTCCTTTCCCTTCCCTTCCCTTCCCCACAACAGACACCCTGTGAGGCAGGTGGGGCTGAGAGAGCTCTGACAGAAACTGCTCTTTTTCAAGAACAGCTGTGTCAGAACTGTGGCTTGCCCAAGGTCATCCAGCAGCTGCGAGTGGAAGAGGAGTGGGGAATCAAACCTGGTTCTCCCAGATTAGAGTCCGCGCACTTAACCACGACACCAAACTGGCTCTCAGTTTGGTGTAGTCTTCTTCAGCTCTCTCTTGACAATGACCAGTCCCCTCCTCAGAATTAAGAAGAGGAGATTGGATTTATACCCCACCCTTCACTACCCGAAGGAGTCTCAGAGCGGCTCACAAACTCCTTTCCCTTCCCCTCCCCACAACAGACACCCTGTGAGGTAGGTGGGGCTGAGAGAGCTCTGACAGGAACTGCCCTTGAGAGGACAGCTCTGAGAGAAACTAGGGCTTGCCCAAGGTCATCCAGCAGCTGCAAGTGGAGGAGTGGGGAATCTGGTTCTCCCAGATGAAGTTTTCGGAAGAGCGACAGCGCTAATTTAACATGGTCTTATTTCATATTATTGTCCATGGCAGAGTTTTGGTAGGCTTTTCTCTGGAGCTGCATTAACCTGTGGTGTTGGGCCCATAGTAATGGATTTCATGTGACCCCCCCACACACACACACACGACTTATTTGTAAGGGTCCAGGGATAAAGGGTGTTCAGACCTGGGTGTGCAGACCTGGGTGTGCCCGCGCTAGGCCAATCTCATCAGGCCTCAGAAGCTCAGAGGAGGGAGGAGAGGAGATTGGATTTATACCCCGCCCTTCACTCAAAGTCTCAGAGCAGCTTACAAACTCCTTTCCCTTCCCCTCCCCACAACAGGCACCCTGTGAGGTAGGCGGGGCTGAGAGAGCTCTTTCCACAACGGCCCTTGATAGAACAGCTCTGACAGAACTACGGCTTGCCCAAGGTCATCCAGCAGCTGCGAGTGGAGGAGTGAGGAATCAAACCCGGTTCTCCCCAGATTAGAGTCTGCGCACTTCACCATGACACCAGACTGGCTCCTTAAGTAGGGGTCCGGCTTGGTTAGTATTTCAGTAGGAGGCCACCAAGCAAGCCCACGGTTGCTGCTACGCAGAGACAGACAACGGGCAAGCCATAAGAACATAAGAGAAGCCAACGTTGAATCAGGCCAATGGCCCATCTAGTCCAACTCTCTGTCACACAGCGGCCAAAATATACCAGGTGCCATCAGGAGGTCCAGCAGTGGGGCCGGGACACCAGAAGCCCTCCCACTGCTGCCCCTTCCAGCACCAAGAATAGAGTGCATCACCTGCCCCAGACTGAGAGTTCCCATGTATACCCTGTGGCTAATAGCTACTGATGGACTTCTGCTCCATATGTTTGTCTAATTCCCCCTTGAAAGCCACCTCTGAGCGTCTTCGAAAACCCTACGGGGTCACCATAAGTTGGCAACAACTTGACGCCACTTCACTGCTCCCAGGGTAGAGAAGCTGGGCTGTGGTCTCACGTGCTTATGTGCTTTCTGCGCATTGCTGGCACGTGTGGCCTTCCTGAAGTGCAGTGGATGTGCGCAAACACAGGAGTAGCAATCTCTCGCCCCAAAATAGATGTGGGGGAGAGCTGTTCCCTGCGAGGAGTTCCCCCACTCCCCTCCAGACAAGGAGCAGTTCTGGAGTGTCCCCCCCCGCCCCCACACAACGGCCTGCTCCGTCACAGCTGCCACCCCGCCCCGGCTGGAGCCAAACTTAGCTCTGGCCCGGGACTCTTCCACAAATAGCCCTGGTCTTTGGCTTCTGGGCGGCTGTTGGGTCTGACCATAAATCCAGCCGCTCTGCCCGTCTGGAGCGCAAGACTTTAATCCCCGGACCTCAGCACCCGGGTCCAAAGGGCCAGTGTCCGAGGAGAGGGGGGGCACCGACAGCCCCACGACCTTTCTTCCCCCCTGCCCTGTCCGTTTCCACAGGGCCCCCCGGGTGGGCTCACAAGACGCCAGCCAGACTCTCTCGCCTACGGGGCCGGCGGCGGGCCAGGCGAGCGCCGACCGCACCGGGGGGCCAAGGCGGCCTTGTCTGGCTCGACAGGGACTCAGACACACTTTGGGGCTTGTGCGATGAGCAGTGACCGGTGAGTCACAAGCGCTGGGTGGTGACTGGAGAGGGGCTGGCTAAGCCCCCGTTTCCTTCCTCTTCCCGGGTTGGCGGCAGCGTGGGAATTTTTTTTTCTTTTTCTGGGCACTGTGTTCGGCCAGACCGGCCTGGAGGGATCTTTTTTCTTAGCTCTGATGTGGGTAGTGGGGGAAGAAGGGGGGGACAGGCGAAAAGGAGCATTCCAGGCTGTTCCCCTTTGGGGTTTTGGAGCCTTTTTGAACCCTCCCACAGTGATGTCGGTGAACGAGGACTGCGGGCCACGTGCAGAGTGCCATTCTTGGTGCTGGGGGGGCAACAGTGGGAGGGCTTCTAGTGTCTTGGCCCCGCTGCTGGACCTCCTGATGGCACCTGGTATTTTTGGCCACTGTGTGATACAGAGTGTTGGACTGGATGGGCCACTGGCCTGATCCAGCATTGGCTTCTCTTATGCTCTTATGCTAGGAACTCTCGGTCTGGGGCAAGGGATGCTCTGTCTTCTTGGTGCTTGGGGGGGGGGGTCAACAGTGGGAGGGCTTCTAGCGTCCTGGCCCCACTGCTGGACCTCCTGATGGCACCTGGTATCTTTGGCCACTGTGTGACACAGAGTGTTGGACTGGATGGGCCATTGGCCTGATCCAGCATTGGCTTCTCTTATGCTCTTATGCTAGGAACTCTCGGTCTGGGGCAAGGGATGCTCTGTCTTCTTGGTGCTTGGGGGGGGGTCAACAGTGGGAGGGCTTCTAGCGTCCTGGCCCCACTGCTGGACCTCCTGAGGGCACCTGGTATCTTTGGCCACTGTGTGACACAGAGTGTTGGACTGGATGGGCCATTGGCCTGATCCAACATTGGCTTCTCTTATGTTCTTATGTTAGGAACTGTCAGTCTGGTTCAAGTGAGGCTCTGTATTCTTGGTGCTTGGGGGGGCAGCAGTGGGAGGGCTTCTGGCGTCCTGGCCCCACTGCTGGACCTCCTGATGGCCCCTGGTGTATTTGGCCACTTTGTGACACAGTGCTGGACTGGATGGGCTGTTGGCCTGACCCAACACTGGCTTCTCTTATGTTCTTATGTTCTGCCCTGGATCACGCCAGGCAATCACTGTCTTGCATTTCTCCAGGAAATATGCACTGTCTTTACGTCAGGCCCTAGACTGCAAAGATTGTAAACTTCAGGATTGCACAGAAAAAGGGGTGTCAGTCTCCAGGCGGGGTCTGAGCATCCCCCAGAATTACAGCTCAACTCCAGAGATCAGTTCTCCTGGAGAAAATGGATGCTTTGGAAGGTGGATTCTCTGGCATTGTACCCCACTGAGGCCCCAGTCCTCCCCAGGCTCCACCCCCAAATCTCCAGGTATTTCCCAACCCAGAGCTGGCAACCAATGCTCCCTCTAATCTGTGGAGTCTTGTGAGCAAAAATTCTACTTTGTGAGCTCTTGGCTGTAATGGTTCCATGTTTTGGTGTGTGTGTTCCTTTAAATGTTTAGTTTGAATGCAGTAATACGAGAAGAGTGATAGAGGGTGACAAGTGTGATTTGATTGGCTGAGAGTGTGGGAGGAGGGGTGTCTGAGAGGATTCTGTGTGTGTGTGTTTGAGGATTCTGTGTGTGAAGCTTGGAGAGAGAACATACATAATCTGTGTGACTATGGAATTCTGAGTCTAATTCTGTGTGAATAAGACTTAACAGTTTAGTCTGTGTGACTAAGAGAGTTGATTCCATTCTGTGTGAATAAAACAAAGAGACCAGCCTTTGTGGCGATATATATGAGAGAGTGTATAAGCCTGTCAGAGTGGAGTTAGAGAGACTGTTTGTAGCACCAAGCTTTGCCAGTTATATTTACAAGTTCCTTTCTTCAGCAGCTGTTCAAAATAACCAGAAACCTATTTTGTTCTTTATTAAATAAATCATTTTTTGTTTAAACCTATCCCAGAAATCAGTACAGTCCTTCCTCAGGGCCACATAGTCCTCTGAAGTGCCCAGACCCTAGGTCATTCTACCAAAAGAGAGAGAGATTTGGGGGTTTTAATTCCTAGTGGCAGCAGAAAACTACCAAGTGTATATACACAGAGAGTGTTTAAAGGTAAACCCATTTCCCCGATAAGCAAGGACGCCGCACTGGCATTAAAGTTGTGAGCAAGCAGTTTGGCTGCTGCATCAATTAGCTTGCTCTGGAGCCATCCTTCCTGAGCCAAGGCAAAAATGCATGAGCCGGAGGCCAAAAAACTGTGAGCTAGCTCACACTAACTCAGCTTAGAGGGAACACTGCTGGCAACCCTGGTTTCTCCTGCCTCCCCTCCTCACTCCCGTGGCCTGTTTCAAGCAGATACATAAGGCAGCTGAATTTCCTGATGAAATCCTTGGCTAGGGTGGGACCAGAAAGAGACAGCGTAGAGGGACCCAGGACAATAGCATTATTGGGATTTGGAAGTATTGTTTCTCCCACCTCTGAGCAGAAGAAAAGACCGAAATTCATGCACTTGTAGACTCGGGTCACCCTGTATGTGATGCTGCATGCCCCTTCACAGCCACCACCCTACCCCAAGACTGGCGTGTGGTGTTGCTTTCCTCATATTTCGGATTTGGGGTGTTCCTGTGTGCGGGGCTCAGGATGACGTTTCAGCTTTGGAACGTGGCTCACGACACCCCTTCAGTGCAGTCCAGTGGCATCGTCTACATCGCAGGGTGCACTCGAGGCTGAAAGTGGGTTTACACCAACCCTGTTGTGCAGGCCGTTGCTAATAGCCCCATTTTGCAGAACGGTGGCGTTTATGGCCATCGTACGTTTGGTGGTCTCTGCAGATCACGGGGGGTGGGGGGAGTGGGGCGTTACAGCACCTGGACACCTGAGAGTGGGTGTTGGCGGGCAAAATACCGGCTGCCTCTAGATGCACACTGTGGCAGGGGCTGCAATAAAGGCATTTGGCGACCTGCCTTTCTGTTGTGGCTCAGGGTGCTCGGCACACAGGTAGTTATCAAGGCGCAGGTGAAGAACTGCAAAACAGGATATACCGACACGTTCAGGGAACTCGCTTCGCTCAGCAGGTTCGTGCGTCTCACCTGTAATCACGGCCGTCGTTTTGAAAACAGGTATAAAAATGGCACGGAGCACACAGATCACTCCGGGCAGACTCTTTCCAAATTTTCCAAAAAGGAAAAGGAGCCTCTGGTCCCGTACCAGCTCTACAGTTTTATTATGTATAAATGCTGTCACATTGTCAGTACGGGTGCATTGGGGCCCGTAATGCACATTCTGTTTTATTTATGGTATTTTAACGTTCTTCTTCAAGGCCGGTTCTGTTGCCTGCGTCAGCACAAACAATAGAATGAAGGTGCCTCTGAGAAATAGGGTTACCAACTCTGGGCTGGGAAATTTCTGGAGATTTGGGGGCGGCGTCTGGGAAGGGAGCGGGCTATAATGCCGTAGAGTCCACCCTGCAAGGGAACTGATATCTGTCGTTTGGAGATCGGCTGTAGTTCTGAGAAATCTGCAGGCCCCACCTTGAGGCTGGCAAACTTACGGAAATACGAAACAAGGCATCAGTATTAAACGTGAGCAGTGAGAGTAAGATAAATTAAAGAGAAGGACATCGATAAGGCATCCAGGCGGGTAGATGTGTTGGTCCGAAGCTTGGCGCCTTTAAGACCAACAGAGTTTAATTCCGAGTAGAAGCTTTTGTGTCACGGCTCACAAAAGCTCCTGCCCTTTTTTTTTTTTAGTTTTTAAGGTGCTCCTGGCCTCTTTTCTGCTGCTTGAGGGCAGATTGCGTTTCCAGCCGTAAAAGAGCATATCCGAAGCCGGGCAAAGACGTTCCACTCTGAGACGTCCACAGGGGTCCCTAACTTATATCGGAACGCTGATTCTTTCTTCCCCTATCTCTGTGATTTCAGGCCTTGTTAGGTGACTGACGTGAAAGATGATTGGTGGCCACGCAAAGGATCTCGCATGATTGGCCGCCTTCGAGGAGAGAGAGAGCCGCTCAGAGTGTCACTGGCCCAGTAAGTACACGCTGGCTGTGGTTTGCATGTGGAGTGAGGGGGAGGAGGGCAAGGGGTTAAGTCTGGCAGACAATCAGGGCTGAGGTCCCGCCTCTGCTCTCCACTTGAGGGGAATTCTATTGGAGGAGGGCAAGCGGGGCCCCGCCCTGCAGGGGGTGGGGTCTGCCTTCATTGATGGGAGACTGCACGGTGTATTAACTCCTTCCTTGCTGCAGCCGACTGCAGTCATAGGTGTGGAAGGAGGAAATGAATTCTCCTGATCCTTTGGCAAGGAAATTCACACCGGTTTGAGTGGCAGATGCTCAAAGGGTTTAGAAACCCAGTGCCACTTAGGAATTCTGGAAGTAAAAATACCAGATTTGGGGGCTCTTTTTTGTTTTTGTTTTTTAAAAAGAATTTGAGATAATGGACGTGAAACAACCGCAATGGTTCTGAACAATAACATGTCAGCTTTTGTCTCATTAAAATGCATTTTAGTGCGATATCTTGCACGTTCAAAGCTGTTTTTGTAAGGAGCGGGTCCAGAGCTGAAGCCATCAATTTTTATGTTATGTTGAAGGTTGAAATTAATGCAATATATATACATATATATGTGTACGTTAAAAATCCATTAAGTGATGACTAACTGCCGTGTTCCCCAACATAACGGCATTTCTTACTTACGTCTAATATTTCTAGATTATTTGGGTTCCAGATCTCTTTGGGATAAAGAGGGGCTTCCCTTTCCCCCCCGTGGACTCTGGAGTGATTCTGTTTTTCCTTTCCCTCCCAGCATTGCATGTGGCTGTGACCAGACAAGGGAATAGACCGACACCAGAGGAAACTCAACTGGCGGGCGACTGGGTGGAAGCACCCATCGCTCAGATCCAGGGGGTGGTGGGGGGGAACCAGGACGCATCCACTACGGGAGGAGCGGTAAGAATTGGGCCTGGGGGGTCCGGAGGGGGAGAAGGGGGAGGGGTCAGGCTGTCAGTGGGACGGGGGAGGGAGGAGATAATTATGGGGAGGGGGAGGGTACCTTAAGAAAGGCGTGTGTATGTGTGTGAGAGAGCAGTAGGGTTGCCAACTCCAGGTCAGGCAATTCCTGGTGATTTGGAGTTGGAATCTGGGGAGGGCAGGGTTCTGTGTAGGGGGGGGCGACCTCAGTGAGGGGTAAGAATACCCATAGAATCCACCTTCCAAAGCAGCTGTCTTCTCCGGGGGAACCGAACTCGGTAGTCTGGAATTCAGTTGATCTCCAGGCCCTACCTGGAGCTTGGCAACTCTAGGAGAGAGGGGGCAGGGAGCCGCATGGGGGGCGGGGCCAGTTGGGACGGGTGTGACTTGAGCAGAGGGGCGGGGGAAGCCTTGAATGTGTTAGGGTGGGGCAGTGATTAGTAGGTGGGGGAGGCCGGAGGGGCGGAGTCAAAAGTTAAGAGGAGTTGGATTTTGGAGGAGAGACGTGGGTTAGATGGGTGGGAGGGTGTTCCAGAGGAGGAGCTCAATCTCAGAGTGGTGGCAGCAGGGCAGGAAATGAAGGGTCGGATCCAACCAGCTATTCTGCTGGCGAAAAAAGAGAGGAGGCCAATAAAGCGACCACGCTGGGCATCACAGGACCTGCCCGAACCCAAAGCCAACTGGAATGGCGGCTGTGTTAAGAAGAACTACTGAGCGGAAAATCTGGCTGGATTCCACCCTGTCTGGTTTCTGAGACTATTATTATTATTATTACCATCGTCATTATTATTACCATTATATCACTATTGTTAATAATAATTAATGAGCCATCTCTGTAGTGCCTTCACCGCTCAGAGCGCTTTGTGGCCTACAACCTTTGGTTTTGCGATGTTTAGCGGAGGGCCCTGCAGCGTTGGCCGGAGCGCTCACCTCTTGTCTTCTCCCCGTACCTACCCTAGACTGGATGCATCGCACGGTGGAACAGCTTGGGGGCCGTGCCGGACGGGATCCCTTTTCTGTCGGCAGCCTGAGCTGCAACGGAGCTTGGAGTTCGTGCCACCCTCGCCCATGGCTCCCGGGCGGCAGGTGAGTCTCCGGTGGGCTCACCGTATTCTCTGCCCACCCACCCCCCAACCTCAAGTGCAGCTTCATTGGGAGTCGCGGGCAAGGGCAGCGGAGGGTTCCTGCCAGCTGTCATGCCCCCTAAACTGCCTCAGCAAAGCAACCCAGCACCGCTGCTGTGCCCATGACGGTACGTGTGATTACCCGTCTACTCGGTTTGATGGACTGCAGTCCGTCTTCACTGCACCGCCCAGCTGCCGTTCTGGAGCGAAGCCACCAAGCCTTGATCTCTGCTCCTTGCCTCCGAGCTCCTCCCTTCCGCCTCTGCACACAATTTTGTTTCCAAAATGTAGGTGGCCATAATGAGGACGTCGGCTGCGCTGACCTTATGGACGTAGACAGAGGCAATACTCTTGCAAAGAATCCTGGGAAATGTAGTTTTGTGACAGCCCCGGGAGTGTTGAGAAATCCCCCTCCTGGAACTATCCGGGTTGTGTGTAGGAAAGGCCACCTCCCATGGCGGCGGTTTTGTGGCTGCGCCCACCGCCCGATGACGGAATCCCAAAGGTGCCTGCAGGCTCGGAATGGTTGGCGGCCCCTAGATTAGACAAATTAACCTGGATGCGTTGAAATAATTACAAAGGAGACTAGATTGCCTACGGGGGTGTACAGAGCGCCGCTTCCCCCATGGCAGAGAAGAAACCACCGCTGGTCTCCCCCCGAGGTTCTTTGGGGGCCTGCAGGCTGGCTTGGTCCCTGTCCGGTTCTTCAGAGACTAACCCCCTGGTCTTGTCCCTTCTCCGATTTCTCCTCCAGGTGCTCTGCCAGTGTTGGCCAACCTCAACTGCCTCTGCACCTGCCGCCCAACCATGTCTCTAGCATGGGGCAACATGGGAAGGGCTATTTCCCCCCGGGGTAAGTGCTCTTCCTTCTGCTTGGGGCATTGGAGACCCAGCAGGCAGGGAAGTGCAAATCCTTGGCTACTGGTAAGCTCCTTGCCTCTGTCAGCAGCGTTACTCTGTCTGTTGGGGGGCTGGATGTGGGGGGGTCAAGCCCTGGAGTCCCCACTCCCTGTTGGTGGTTCCAGTCCTTCCCTGCAAAGTGCAGGAGCCCAGGGTGCAAGCCCGTCAGGCTTAGCGTTGCTTTCAGCCCCCTCTTCCGTGTCTCGTGCAAACAGCCCCGGCGCCTTGATTTCTAAGACCGTAGCGCGGTGCTCCCCCTTTAAATATATTTCAGTGTTGTGAATCGAGTAATGAACAACTGGCTTAAAGGCAGATAAGCAGATGCTCTTTTAGTGTCTGGGGGCAGCCACGTTGGTCCGTGGTTAAAGAGCTCGAGTTGAGTCCAGGGGCTGCCTTAGAGGCCGGCGAGATTTTCGGGGAATAAGCTTTGGAGAATAAGCTCCTATCTGACGAAGGGAGCTTTGACTTTCGAAAATTCCATTCCCCGAAATTCTTGTTGGTGTCGAATCTCCTCGAATCTACATGAGACACCCCTTTAATCCGTTTGATAGTTCTACTTCAAGTGGATTTGTTGTCATTATTGTCACGGCACTTGATCTCGTCTGTAGGATCAGGACACTGCTATGTTCCACGTACATTGCAGAGATCCAAGACGCTGCGTTTCGGAGACTCTCCCGCCCGAATCCACTAGGCCTCCGTTCCACCTCAGGGAGCCCGGGTGTCCTGGGCGCCTCGGTATCTTTCTCTACCTCGGCATGCGTGATGCCTTGTGCTGCTGCAGGCGCATTGCCCGTGTCCTTGACCCCCGTTCCCTCCCCCAGGAACCTCGCCCCGCGCCCCTTACACGGGAAGCTGGAGGCCATCCACGGCTGCGTCCAAGCTCTGCTGCGAGACCAGGGACAGCCGCAGCTCTGGGAGCAGCTGGGCGAGATCTACGAGTCGGAGCAAGACTGCGAGGAGGCCGTTCGCTGCTATCAAAACGCCGCCCGCTATCAGCGCGACTACGGGAGCTATGGCGAGATGCACGCTCGGATCGGACGCCTGCAGCAGGTTGGGGGAGTGGCTCAGATGAGCAGCGTGTGCCGTCTTGGGAGAAGGGAGGGGCCGAGACGTGTGGATGGACGATTGTGAGGCTGGGGGAGGGAGTCGGGGAGGGGAGGATTTCGTTGGGCTGGTTTGCGGTCCCCTCACTCCAACCTCAGTTAATCGCAGCCTAGGAGAGCCAGTTTGGTGGTGTGGTTAAGAGCGCGGGCTCTAATCTGGGAGAACCGGGTTTGATTTCCCCACTCCTCCACATGCAGCTGCTGGTGTGACCTTGGGTCAGTCACAAGTTCTCTCAGAGCTGTTCTCTCAAGGGCAGTTCTCAAGAGAGCTCTCCCAGCCCCGCCTACCTCACAGGGTGTCTGTTGTGGGGAGGGGAAGGGAGAGGAGATTGTCAGCCGCTCTGAGACTCCTTTGGGTAGTGAAGGGCGGGGTATAAACCCAATCTCTTCTCTTCTTCTTCTTCTTTCTTGCACCCTGCCTGGTTAGGCTCAGCTGTGGAACTTCCATTCGGGATCTTCTCATCATCGGCCGAAATCGTTACCCCCTCTGCAGCAAGTCTGGAACCTCTTGCACCTCGAGGTGAGCTGGGGGCAGCGGGAAGCCCGGGGGGGGAACGACACCAGGGGCAGGAGCACAGGGGTCACTTTGCTCTTTTGTCCCTCGGGTCCTGTGTCCGATGCACGAAACGCCTCCTGTGTCTAGCAGAATCCTGGGAAATGTAGTTTTGTGACAGCCCTGGGAGTGTTGAGAGTCCCCTCTTGGAAATATAAAGCTGTTTGTCAAAAATCCTGCCTTAAAAGGCAGGCTGACTTTCTTGCCTCTTGCCTTTATGGGGGGGTCGGGGATGTGCCTTTCCTTGCTTCTTTCAGATGGGGGGGGGGTAGTGGCTAGAATGTCGAACCAGGGTCCAGGAGATCCCGGTCTAGATCCCCACTCGGCCACGGAAGCTCGCTGGGTGACCTCGGGCCAGTCACGCCCTCTTGGCCTCACGCACCTCATGGGGTCGTTGTGAGGGAAAAGTGAAGGAGAAGACAAAGATGTAAACCACATTGGGTCCGCTTTGGGGAAAAAGCAGGGAAAAAGCAAATGACATTATTATTAGTTGCTGTAGATTTTCCGGGTTGTGTGGCCGTTGTAGGACCCGACGTTTTGCCAGCAGCTGTTACTGGCATCCTCAGAGGTATATAACACAGAAAGATGGAGGACTCTCAGTATCTTTCTGTGTTATACCTCTGAGGATGCCAGTCACAGCTACTGGTGAAACATCAGGTCCTACAGTGCCAAGACCACGGCCACACAACCCGGGAAATCTACAGCCACCGATGAACTCTGGCCGGGAAAGCCTTTGACAACATAATGACTATTATTATTATTATCATTATCATTAATAATAATAATGATAATGATGATAATAATAATAATAATACAAGGGTAGAGAAAATATTATATTTTTATTATTAATAATAATAACAATAAAAACAACAACCACAACAACAATAATAATGATGAAAATATGTATGTTGCAACAGATAAACTACTGGGGCTGCCCAAGCAAGCATAGCAGGCCAGGGCATAAACAGCTGGGAAACTGCTACCACTCCAAATATTCCCCTGCAGGATATTTTAAGCCCTTAAACTGTGTTGCCCCCACCCACTACCTAGGGTCAGTGGCATAAGAGCTGTGGCCTCTAATCTGGGAGGGACCGGGTTTGATTTCCCCACTCCTCCCACATGCAGCTGCTGGTGTGGGCTTGGGTCAGTCACAAGTTCTCTCACAGCTGTTCTCTCAAGAGCAGTCTTTGAGAGAGCTCTCCCAGCCCCACCTGCCTCGCAGGGGGTGTCTGTCGTGGGGAGGGGAAGGGAAAGGGAGATTGTGAGCCGCTCTGAGACTCCTTTGGGTAGTGAAGGGCGGGGTAGAAATCCAGTCTCCTCTTCTCCTTCTCCTTCTTCTTCTAAGCAAAGCTCAGCGGCCCCCCTTGTCTGGGGCCTCCAGGAAGGTACCCAGACCTCATCAGGCTGGCCTTTTGGTGTCTCTTCTCGTTCATTGACACCCAGTAGTCTTTTTCTTATTGGGGAGTTCCCCTCCCCATGTCTGCCGACAGACAGCATGCTTTATTCGCGGAGGGCCCTCCCTTGCTGCCTGACCGGTAGACGCCTGGCCGTCGACTGAGCTTTTCAGAGGAGGCAGAAAAATGGGGGGTCGTAGAAGAGCTCAGTTTTCACCCCCCACTCCTCTCCTTCCCCTGCCTCCAGAAGCGGAATTTCTCATCCAAGCGCAACCCCCAGCTGAAGAGGCCCGGCCCGCCGATGGAGCCACCCGTCGTCCAGCCCATCCCCCCCGTCCAGCACCCAGCCCATCCCGGGCACGGAGAAGAGATGCCCGCCCCCATGAAGAGGCGGAGGAGCACCAGCCCCGACCAGGTACGTGAGGGCCAAAGAGATCAGGCGGCCGTGGACGGGAACGCTCTTTGCCCCGGAGAAGACGTGGTCTGGGGGCCAAGAGCCAGTTTGGTGTCGTGGTGAAGTGCGCGGACTCTAATCTGGGAGAACCGGGTTTGATTTCCCCACTCCTCCACTTGGCAGCTGCTGGATGACCTTGGGCAAGCCGTAGTTCTGTCAGAGCTGTCCTTGAAAAAGAGCGGTTTCCGTCAGAGCTCTCTCAGCCCCGCCTCCCTCACAGGTTGTCTGTTGTGGGGAGGGGAAGGGAAAGGAGTTTGTGAGCCGCTCTGAGACTCCCGAGTGCAGGGCGGGGTACAAATCCAATCTCTTCTTCTTTTTCTCTGCTGGGAGCTCGGGCTCCCATGTGGTGACGCCGTTTTATTTATTTTTGTTCTCGCTTTCTGGTGCTTTGAGATAAACGGTTTTGTTGTGGATTCAGGAGGGCTGAAAAACCCCTTGATGGTGGGAGATCTTCTGGGTTTCCTCTAGCCTTGTCGTGGTCACAAACGGACTCCTAGTTGCGGGGAGGAGAGATCCGGGGCGGTTTAAGAGAGCCGGTGCAGGGAATCCAAGACCACCGTGGCCTCTTTCCCCACTCCTGTCTTCCTTACGGTAAACGTCTTTCCCGGCACAGAATGGCGGTGGGGTCGGCCAGCACCCCCCGGGCCCTGGAATCTCTGGAAACCCACATTACCAGCTGTCTAAACCGGGATTGTGGAACCCCCTCCATGGAGAGCCGTGGGGCCTGGAACGCAAGAGTGTAGCTGCCCCAGAGAGACAAGTGAGTGTTGGCCCCGAGCATCCCAATGGCTGTTCTCCGTCACGGTGTCTTGGGGGAGCGCCGTTCCCCCCAGTACCAATGCACCAAAAATGTGGGAACAACCGGGTTTGATTCCCCACTCCCCCCCCCCCGATGCAGCTGCTGGTGTGACCTTGGGTCAGTCACAAGTTCTCTCAGAGCTGTTCTCTCAAGGGCAGTCCTCGAAAGAGCTCTCTCAGCCCCACCCACCCCACAGGCAGTGTTCTCTCTAAGCTGAGTTAGTGTGAGCCGGCTCACTGTTTTTTAGCCTCCAGCTCACAGATTTTTGCCTTAGCTCAGGAAAGATGGCTCCAGAGCAAACTAATTGATGCAGTAGCCAAATAGTTTGCTCACAACGTTAATGCCAGCAGCTCACAAAGTAGAATTTTTGCTCACAAGACTCCACAGCTTAGAGGGAACATTGCCCACAGGTTGCCAGCTGTGGGGAGGAGAAGGGAAAGGAGATGGTAAGCCACTCTGAGACTCCTTTGGGGTAGTGAAGGGCGGGGTATAAGTCCAGTCTCTTCTCTCTCTCGTTCTTTTTCGGGAGTACAGTGCAGCGCACTTGAACTTCCTTATTCCAGGCAAAGGCTGGACACCCAACTGGCCACTGTTTCGAACGGGATGCCAGATTAGAGGGGCCGTCGGCATGACCCATCGGGGCCGCGCTTAGCTCCTGTTTGCAAAAACACAGGTTTCTCGCCCTCGTGACTTCTAAGTCAAACGGGCAGTGCCTTGCAGTTCTAGCAGCTCTCCTTCCCCTCGCAGGGAGCGATCTTGGCTCTCTTGTCTGAGGAAGACACGGCGTCTTCCTTTGTGAGTTCTTTCTCTGCACAGCCCCTGCTCTTCGCTCGCCACCCGTGCTCCCTCTCAGCTGAGCGAGTGTGAGCTAGCTCACAGTTTTTTATCCTCCGGCTCACACGTTTTTGCCTCGGCTCAGGAAGGACATGGCTCCCAAGCAAACTGATTTATGCAGCAGCCGAATGGCTCCCTGACAACTTTAATGCCAGTAGCTCACGAAGTAGGATCTTTGCTCACAAGACTCCACAGTTTAGCGGGAGCATGGCTCGTGCAACTAGAGGTTGTCCGCTGTGGCTTGGGAAATTCATGGAGTTCGAAGAGGGCAGGCTTTGGGTAGAGAAGGCCCCTGGGCGTGATATAATGCCATAGAACTCCACCTTTCCGAGTAGCCATTTTCTCCATGGGGACTGGATCTCTGCCGTCCGGAGACCGGTTGTAATCAATTCTCCCTCTAAGCTGTGGGGTCTTGTGAAGAGAAAATTCTTTTTTTGCGAGCTGCTGGCGTTGAAGTTGTGGGCGAGCGATTTGGCCACTCTGCATAAATGAGTTTGCTCCTCCGGAGCCGTCCCTTCCTGAGCGAAGGCAAAAAAGGTGTGAGCCGGAGGCTAAAAAACTGTGAGCCTAACTCACACTCACTCAGCTTAGAGGGAACACCGGTTGTAATCCCAGGAGATCTCCAGGTCCCTCCCGGGAGGCTGGCAAACTCTCCTTGCGACAGACGACTAGCAGGATCGTGTGCGGGCACAGAAGGCCCCGCTTTGTGGTGGGAGCGACCCAGCTGGGCCTGTGTTCTGTGCACCCCCGGGCTTCGCTCCAGAAAAGCCTGACGGCACATTTGTCCTCTCCTGCGAGATCCACTCCCTTCTGTGACCAAAGGCATAATTCCAAACCGTTGAAGGGCACAGGATGAATGATGTAAACGTATGCAAATGTTCTCGGTTTGAATAATGGGTTTTGGGCGCGGGGGGGGGAGCTTGGAGGCCGGCCACCCACCCACCCACCCACCCACCCCGGCTCACTTTCTTTCCTCTCCCACCCTCAGGAGCAGAGGAACTCTGTGGCTCACCCGTTCCCCTACCCATCTCCCGCCTACGGCTCGCACCCTCCCCCGCATCGCCTGCCAGCCATGGCCCCCAGCCCCCGCACACCGCCAGCACACCGACCCTCCCTCGAGAGCCATGGCTGCCTGGCCCGGCCCAACGGAAGTGACCTTAGAGACAGCCGAGTCCCCCGGGCACGTCCAGACTCCACCGCTACACCAGCACCCGTCGCCTGCGTGCCTTACGCCCCACGCCCGAGCCCAGGAGGGCCTCCCATCACCAGCAAGACCACCCCGCGGGGGCAGCCGAACCCTGACAGCCTTGTGAGTGAGCTGGCGGGCTCCTGGGAGGAGGGGGTGGGCGGGCCGGGGGGTGGGCCGGTTTCTGGGGGCAGGGGGTGGCATTGGAGAATCCTCTTGAAACGAGGGTCAGGGGTCCCTGGCTCTGGCACAGGGCCCAGAATGGCCGCGGGCAGGTAGGGGGCACCAGCCAAGGGCCAGGCTGCGGGTGGGGCCTGAGAGGGCTAAGCCGTTCTCTGTTCTACACCTTTGGATTAAAGGTTGCTTCTGCTGGTCTCCGCAGGGGTCTGACCATTACCAAACGCCGCCGGCATTACAGCAATCCAGCCCTACCCAGGAGAGCAATGGCCGCAAGCCACACCCGCCGCCGCCGCGTCCAGCACCTTGCCTTGCTTCCCGCATGCCGTCGCCCCCAGCCATCCCGAGGGGCCCCCCGCCCACTGTGGCTCCACCGCCCCCCACCCCGCCGTGCCCCCCACCCCCGCCGCCTCCCGCCCCTCCATTGCCCTGGCTGAAAGGGCCGGCGTTCAGTAACAAAGCAGGAGAGGGGAAAGCCAGCGTGGACCCCCTCGACGAGATCTTGTTTGGGTGCGGGGAGCCCCATCGGGGGGAGGCACCCTCCCTGGGGACTTGTGACTCCAGCTGCAGCTTCCAGGACTCCAACACCAGCAGTCCGAAAGCAGCGTTCTCTCACCCGGTGGCGGAAGCGGGGGTGGACAAGCCGAGCCTGCCAACTTCGGCCAGCCCCGAATGCCCGCCGGGCCCCGACTTCTGGCTGTCGGAAAGTGGCAGGGAGGAGAAAGGTTCTGGGGGCGCGAGAGCCCTGACCCCGACCCCCACAATTACCTCAGGAACCTTCAGGTCACCAGAGAGCCCTCCTCAGCCCACAACGCTGCCCCTGCCCCCGCCACCCCCACCGCCGCCCCCACCCCCACAGCCCGCCCGGGCCCCCTACCCAAAGACCCCAGAGCCAGCAGTGGTGCCCCCGACCACCCCGGAGGCTGCACCATCCCGCCTCTTCGACTTTGCCAGCCCCCCGCTGGAGGATCAGTTCGAGGAGCCCCCGAAATTTCCGCTGATGGCTTAGCGAACATCATGAAGATGTTGGACGAATCGATCCGGCGGGGGAGGAGGAGCGGGAGGAGAGCTTCCCCCCTCCGCCGCCCCCGGCCCCCCTCCTCCCGAGCCCCCCGCCTTTGGCAAGACCAAAGCCACCAGCCCCGTCCTCCGCCTCCTTTGATTACCCCAAGCCCCCCGGGCAGGACCCGCCAGAGCCACCCTGTTTGTACCGCTTTGGCAAGCGAGACGGGGAGGAGCGGCCCCCGGCCGTGGCGGCGACGGGAGGGGGTGGCAAGTTCCCCCACCACAGCACTGCTTCTCTGCTCAAGTCTTTGGCCAACGTGTTGGAGGGGCAGAAACACTCCTATCGGCCCAAACCACTGGCCCCCCCTGGTGCTAAGATGGCTCCTCCGGCCGGCGCCAGCCAAAATGCTGGCTCTCAGTTCTCTACCTCAAGCCAAGCCTGGTCTGGAGGGGCAGGGGGGCCGGGGAGCGGGGAGCCACCCCTCCTCCACCACCCCCCGCCACCCGGCCAGTCAAGACGGAATCCGAGGTCCTAGAGGAAATTAGCCGTGCGTGTGAGACGCTGGTGGAACAGGCAGGGCGGGAGCAGAGCCCCCCTCCGCCGGCCACCCCGCCTCCCGCCACCCCTCCACCTCCCCCGGCCTCCCCACTCGCACTCCCCGCACTCCCCGCACTCCCCCCTCCGGTCCCGACTCCCCCAGCGCCACCGCCACCGCTGCCACCACCCCCTCCCCTCTCTTTGCGCCCCAAGGACGAGTCCCGCAAACGGGATCGGGAGCACCGGCGACACCGGCGGTCCGGGAAGGACGGTTCGCGGCGGCACCGGGAGAGCAAAAGTCGCAAAGAGAAAAACCGGCAGATCCTGGGCAGCCTGGACGTGCAGAGCAGCGAGAGCCAGGCCCGGGAGAACGGGGCCAAGCCGCCCCCTCCAGCCGCCCCCCAGCCGGAGCGGAGACCCCCCACGAAGAAGGAAGAGGGGACCGTCAGCTCGGGGGGCTCCACCGTAGTGTGCTCCGCCGATCTCCTCAAGCTGCGTTCGTTCACCGAAGGGCCGCCCAAGGAGCTGAAGATCCGCCTCATCAAGGTGGAGAGCGGGGACAAGGAGACCTTCATTGCCTCGGAGGTGGAGGAGCGGCGCATCCCACTGAGCGAGGTCACCATCAACCATTCGGCCGCGGAGGTGGTGCGCGCCTGCAAGTGAGTGCCCCCCCCCCCGTCCTCGGGCAGTCATCGTCCGCCCCCCCCCCCCATTGCCTCGATTTCCATCTTCACTTGCGTACTCTCCAAAAACAGCGCACGGATAACGAGAGATCTGCACGTATTTGTGGCCCATGATGTTTTAAAGAACACCGAAATGGGGATCGATTGCTGGGTTGCAGGACAGAGATCAGGCAGTGTTACATCCAGGGCTATTTTGGGGCCGGAACGCACAGGAACGGAGTTCCGGCTGGCTCCCAAGGTGGCCACGCCCAGCAGGAACTCATTAGCATAACAGGCCACACCCAAAGGCAGGAACTCATTAGGATTGGCTACATTGGGGATGTGTGGCCTAACATGCAAAGGAGTCCCTGCTACAAAAAAAACCTGTTTTGACAACAAACAAGGTCAACAGAATAAGAAGCAAAAGGTGGGTGTGGCTGGATGACCACACTTCTGGCAACATGTGGGGTGTGGTCTAATATGCTAATGAGCTGTGTTGTCAGGGGTGTGGCCTACTACACTAATGAGTTTGTGCTGACGGGTGTGGCCTATTATGCTAATGAGTTCCTGCCGGACTTTTGCTACAAAAAAAGCCCTGGTTACATCCTATAGGAAATTCCTTTGCAGCAGGCATCACAGGCTGCAGTAATACAGGAATGAGAGCTGGAAGGGGAAATAGCAAGAAGAACGGCAGCTCAGCAAAGAACTCGTAGATCTTTAAAGGGAGTACCAAGGACGTGGCTGTTGGGTACGAAATAGGCTGAATAAACAACACCTTATTGATGCGTGTGAACGGTTATAATAAATAATGATGCATAGGTTTTTCAGTCCATCAAAGCCCAAAGGTTCTTCTCATGACTTGTCACATAAAGCATAGCGCAGCCGCATATTTTTTCTTGGTAGAGAACCCGACGGGTTGCTAACTTCATTCCCGTTTTGAGCGAGGTGGTCATCAGAAATATTAGGAAGAACTTCCGGACAGTTAGAGCGGTTCCTCAGTACGACACGCTTCCTTTGGAGGTAGTGGGCTCCCCTTCTTGGGAGGTTTTTAAAGCAGAGGCTAGATGGCCATCTGTCATGACCCCAGCAGGTTGCCGCCTTCAGCTGCCACCGCTCTGGACTTAGGATCCCTTGAGAAGGCCCAGAATACCCTCCCAAGCCCCACCGAAATGCCCCTTTTTAAGCCGAGAAACTATAGGTGTGATGACCAGGCAGAGAACAATTATACAAAGGGTTTATTAATACAGAATTGGGGCAAGGAAAACAAGATAAGGTTCTTTAAAATATATAACAGTGTTCAAAGGCAAAATAAACAAATCTAACGCCAACTACCTATTTCTCTTAACTGATGACTATTTCAAGGCCCACAGCCTTTTTATACCAGGCCTTGTGCCTGAACTCACTCTGTCCCAAGTGAAGGATCTTTCTCTCAGACTGTCCCCTCAGTTTAACTCGGTGAGAGGGAAGACCGCAGAAGAGAAAAGAACGCAGTTTCACAGCCCACAGAGCTTAAGTTTCATCTCCTCACACAATCTCTGACACCGATTGGTTACAACCGTCGCTAAGCCTTGTGGGGATTGTAGGCTGCCTGCTTTCCACTCCCACACAGGTCTCTGGCCTCTAGGCTTTGTGTCTCAGTCCTGCACAGATCATGACACCATCTGACAGCAATGCTGATTCTGTGAACTCAGGCACATCATGAGAGGGGAGGGCAGGAAAGTTTGCCTCGGTGCGTAGTTCTCGTGGCCCTTTCTTCCACGCCCAGGGAAATGCTGATTGCCACTTTGGGGTCAGGAAGCATTTTTTCTCCAGGCCAGGGATCCTGAAGGGGTTCTTTTTGCCATCTTCCGGGCATGGAATAGGGGTCTCTGGGTGTGTGTGTGTGTGAGGGGGGAGGTGTTCGTGAATTTCCTCCATTTTGCAGGGGATGGACTAGATGACTCTGGGGGTCCCTTCCAGCTGCGTGATTCTATGCTTATGATACTTTATAAAGTGCATCCATCGGTTTTCAAGCTTGAAGCTAGCCACCTGTCATGAGGAGGAGAACTTTGGATTCCGATGGACCGATCAGCCTGTACATCATTACTTATTGATTACAACTGTTTACCCGTATCAATGAAGTGATGTTAGAAGGGTCTGTTTTGTACCCTACAGCCACAGAGCTTGTACTTCCTTTAGAGCCGAAATGGGGACGCCTCGGATAAAACGAGGTCCCTGCAAAATACCCATCCGGCCCTCCTCCTGTCTAGGCCCACGGCCTTCAAATGACGCTTCCCAGCCCACTGTCTGTCTCTGATGTGTGCTAAAAGAAATTCAAAACCTTGCACTAGGCGGGCAGCCACCCCGGTTGCCCCGACTCGCGTGCCCTTTTGCAAAACGTGTGCCTGAGGCCAGTGTTCCCTCTAAGCTGAGTTAATGTGAGCTGGCTCACCGTTTTTTAGCCTCCAGCTCACAGTTTTTTGCCTCAGCTCAGGAAGGATGTGGCTCCAGAGCAAACTGATTTACGCAGCAGCCCAATCGCTCGCTCGCAACTTGAATGCCAGGAGCTCACAAAGTAGCATTTTTGCTCACAAGACTTCCACGGCTTAGAGAGGGCATTGCCTGAGACCCTGGGGAGGGGCATGCAACGGGTGTGTGTGTGATTGCCTAAACTCAGGTCTCCGGCTTTGTCCCTGGCAGGGAGAAACGTGGAGAACGGGCGGTGGGGTTGGGATGATGACCGTGGAGAGTTTGCAGGAGGGGAGGGCCTCGGAGCCGAACGGGTTGCGGGCCTCTTTCCGATACGTTCTGTTCTGGGAGATTTTTGGCCTGCCCTCTTATTTGTCTTCCCAATGTTTGGGCAGCATGGAGGGCAGGGCTGAGCCCAGATAAGGGAGACCTCGGGACTAAAGTCCAGGAGCTAGCCAGAGTCGGCTAGGCCGAGAGACAGTCGGGGACCTGAAATCAGGTCTCGCGTGTCCCGATTCTGGGACACTACCCACCATCTTTTCCACCTGTGACCAAGAGAAGCCATGTCTACCGTGCCTGTTACCTCCTTGGTTAACCATTTTGTTCCCCTGCTGATTGTCTCTTCCTATGTTCCTGTCTGCTCCCCCCCGCCCCATTTCAGGCACCACAAGGTGAAGGGGAAATTTAAGGAGTCTTACCTGTCACCCGCCCTGTCCGTCAAGCCTCAGATCAACTCGGAAGAAAAGCTCCCGCGGGACAAACTCAACCCCCCACCCCGAGCATCTACGTGAGTGCCTCTTTTGTGGGTGTGGGTGTCTAGGGGGGGTACGTGGTGCTCACAAGAAAACATGGATGGGATTCAGGGCTCCCCTCCATACACACACACACACAAACACACATTTGCTTGCATAGATAACAAAACAGAGCCGCGAGGTGCCAGCCCTCATGAGGTGCACAGAAGGGGGTGGGGATTTTTGCCAGGCGAGACCTCAAGAGGGCGGAAAGGACCTGACAAAGGTTCCTGGTGGTTTGACTTTGTGAGGGGGGCCGTGTGGCAGCCAGAAGCTGCGGAAAGGGGCTGTCGGAAGTTTCGAGGCAGTTCATTTTAGCATGAGCTCCAACCAGCCCAGGCTCTGGAGGTGGTCATTTTGGTTTCTCTCATTTTTATTTTTTTAAAAAAAGCTTTTTGAGGGGATTCAGTTGTGCCACGCGAGATCTAGTTTGGTGTAGTGGTTATGTGCGCAGACTCTAATCTGGCAGAACTGGGTTTGATTCCTCCACTCACAGTTGCCATGGTTCTGTCGGAGCTGTTCTCTCAAGGGCAGTCCTCGAAAGAGCTCTCTCAGCCGCTCTGAGACTCCGAGTGAAGGGCGGGGTATAAATCCAATCTCTTCTTCTTCTTCTTTACTAACCCATTTAATTTCATTTTTGGGATTCTTGGTGCGTAGCCTTGCCTTTGTTCCTCTCAAGAGAGAGGCAGCCCCTGACTCAGCGGCTCTGGAACTTTGTGTTCCGAGATAGCTGGATAATCTGGCGCCGGCATTTCTTCCTTGGTGTCAGCTTGCCTTGCCTTTGCTTCCCTGCCAGAGCCGAAGACAGACAGGGCGTTGCATTGGCTTTCTCATCTCAGGATAAAAACCGTGTTCAGGTTTTTATGGCCCCTCAACCCCTGCCCACAAGGTCCAAGAAATCAAAGGGAAATTGAAAACACCATTTAAGCATGCTGAAAGATTAACATGGGAACACATTAACTGAACAGGACAAAATAAAAGCAAAGGAGGGAACGATACACCGAAGAACTATACAGAAGAGAGGAAAGGAATGACAGATTCTTTCCAAAAAGAATCTTTTGAAGAAGAACCTGCATTTTTAGGAAGGGAAGCGAAAGCTGCATTGAGAGCAATCGGGAGAAACAAACCACCAGGAGTAGGTGGGGTTATCAGTAGAGCTGTTCCAAGCCACAGAAACGAAGTCCATCAAAATCTTTGACAGGATTGTGCCAACAAAATATGGAAAACAAAACAACGGCCCACAAGACTGGAAATGGTCCGCTCCGGAAAAAGGAGATGTCAAAGACTGCAGCAACTATCAAGCCATCGTATTAATTTCTCACGTGAATGAAGTGATGCTTGAAATCTTACAGCAAAGTCTGTTACCGCATCTCGAACGAGACATGTCAGATGTTCAAGCTGGACTCAGAAGAGGAAGAGGTGCTAGAGATTATATTGCAAATTTACATCGGTTACTGGCCCATTCAATAGAATTTCTGAAGAAAATCACTTTTTTCTCAGCAAAACCTTTGACTTGCGTGGATCGTGAAAAGCTGTGGTTGGTTTTAAAAGTAATGGGTGTGCCACAACATCTTTTTTTTTATTCTTCTTTTATAAACACAAAAAATAAGCGATATTTTCCATTATAATACCAAACATAAGTACAATCATGCATAAAACATGGACAAATCATCTTATGCAGACATAAACATAAGCATAAATAATAATTTCTTCTACAACTACTTCATCTACCATATCTAAATTATGCAAAGCTACAATACTGCATGAACTACATGCCACAGTAATCTAAGTTATTACAAATTCTCAGTCAGAAACTGCTTGCTTAATATATGTTCTTAATTTTACACTTCTGTTTAACTTTATTCTATCTTTCCCTCATCGCTCATATCTAAAAATTCAATTTTAGAAAGATACGTTGCCTGACTCTACCTCTTGGTGTTTCTCTGCTTTAGCGGTTTAGTCCTAATCATCAGCTGTATATTTGAAAAATACATTCCATTTTTCTTGGGATTCTGAAATTGGTCTATTATGTATATAAGATGTTATTTTTTGACACTGTTGCATATTTGCTTAATTTGTTCTTTCATTCCATCAGTTCCGGGCATTTTAGTGCCTTCCATCTTGTCGCAAATGTCACCCTTGCCAGCGTTACCATATATTTAAACAGTTTTACTCTGTATTCTCATGATGTTACTTGATAAAATTTTTTGTAACATACTTGTAGGGTCCACTGCAAACTTAAGTTTTAATATCTTTTGCATTTCTTCATGGATTTTAATCCAGTGTTGTTTTGCTTTCTTATGTGTCCACCTCATATGATAGAATGTTGTATCTGTGCTCTGACATTTCCAACACTTTGTGTTAAATCAGTTTTTGCGATTTGTTTGGGCACGAGATACCCACCTGAAAAACGTTTTATACCAATTCTCCCTTAATATTTGAGATTCTGTAAGTTTAATCGCTTTAGTCTGTAAGTGTCCCCACTGGCTCGTGGGAACATTCTCTCCAGAAATCCTCATCCATTTGATCACACAGTCTTTAACTTGCTCTGTTTCTGTTTCATATTGCAGTAGCGTTTTATAAATTTTTCTTAATAAATGTTTTTTGTTCTCCCGTAATTAATTGTTCGAAGGTCGCTTTCTCTCTTAGCCGACCCTTTTCTTTTGCTATTTGTTCTTTGTATTTGGATATCATTTGGTGATATATCAGCCACGGGGATATTCTTTCCTTCATTATAGACTTCTTGCCAAGGTTTGATTTTCCCTTGTCTCTTCAGATAGTCTCATGTTATATGATCAGTTTTCTTTATCAGTTGGAGAGGTCAATGGCAAAATGGACAGACTTATTCTATATTTTTACATTGAAACCACATTCTTAATAGACTGTCTCTCAAAATACGTTTGCCGTCTTGTCTTTGAATAGTTTTCAGTGACTTCTTAATCCATAAATAATTGTGGGTTCCTTCTTTTGAATCCATTATTCCAAGTTTGATGTTCCTCTTATTTGGATGTTCCTCTTATTACGATCCGATCTGAAACCCAAGCCTGTGCAAACTGCTTGGAGGTACAATTTAATATTTGGTACTGCGAAACCATCTGATTGTTTTGACGTGCAACCTGTACTCTGAACAAGAAGCAGAGTATGGAGACACCGAATGGTTTCCAGTTGGCAAAGGTATCAGACGAAGATGTATTTTATCTCCCTATCGCTCCAATCTCTATAAAGAACATATCCTAAGGAAAGCTGGATTAGATTTACAGGAAGGTGGGGTGGAGATCTGGTGAAAGGAACAGTAACAATATTGAGATGGGCAGATAACGTTGCGTTACTGGCAGAAATAGTGAAGACTCGAGACGACTGCTGATGAAGGCTAAAGCAGAAAGTGCCAAAGCAAGGATGAGTAAAATCAAGAAGACAGAAGTGATGACTACTGCGGATGGCCGACAAGGAAGAAATTCAAGCTGGCAGGAAGAGAGTCGTTTCCTCTGAAATGTAGTGTTGGAGGAGAGTTTTTCTGGATACCGTGGACTGCCAAAAAGACAAATCCGTGGGTTCTAGATCAAACCGAGCCTGAACTCGCCCTAGGAGCTACAGTGACTAAATTGAGGCTGTCGTACTCTGGTCCCATTATGAGAAGACAGGAGTCACGGGAAAAGATAATAATGCTAGGAAAAGCTGAAGGCAGCAGGGAAAGGGGGAAGACACCAACATGAGGTGGATTGACTCCGTCGAGGAAGCCGCGGACCTCCGTTCGCGAGACCTGAGCGAAGCGGTAGAAAAGAGCCAGCGTCCAGGAACACCTGAAAGACTAATAAAATTTGTGGCAGGGCAGGAGCTTTCATGGTCTTCCAGGTGATCCTGGACTCTGGCTCTTTTCTTTTGCTACACCCGGACTAATGTGGCGGCCCATCTTGGTCTGAACAAGGCTGTTGATGAGAGGACGCTTTGGAGAGCATGGATTCACAGGATCGCCATAAGTTGGAAGGGACTTGAACCAGGGGTGTCAAACTCATTTGTGAAGAGGGCCGGATCTGACATAAATGAGGCCTTGATGGGCCGGGCCACGTGTGTTGTAAAACATAATGCCCGGTAGCGGAGATATAAACTTTATAAAGGACACAGACACAAAGGGTTGGGTTTTTTACTTAAAAACATGCTTAAAACATTAGCACGCTTGCAATATTTTATTTAACAGTGTCTGATAACGGACACCTCTTGCTCTGAATTACTCTGAATGTCTGTGCTGTTGCAGTCTTGAGTGTGCCGTTCAGGTGTGTATCTGTAAGCTGCAGACCTACGATGACGCAGCAGCAGCACTGCAGGCCTGATAGAAGCCCTCCGGGGGCCTGATCTGACCCCCGGGCTGCATATTGGACACCCCTGGACTTGACAGTGCTTCACATGCACTGGCTGGGATCTTGCTTCAAATGCCTTTTCTCCCCCCCCCACCCCACCCCCCAGTGGATGCGAGTTTCTTGCTCGCAGTGATTGTGCGGAACGTCTCTTTGGGCTGTGCATCATTCCCCTGGGGCCAGTCCATGCCTTTCAGAGTCGCTACCGCACTGGCCTTCGCCAAGCAAGCTTCTGTTTGTGCAGAATACACCTCCTGCTTTAACTGGCGGCTGAGCGCCTCTCCTCAGTCCCGTGTCCCCTGGAGAGCGCCTCGCTCACTTAGCTTCAGGGTCACCAAGAATATTTTGTTCATTGGTTTGTTATTTATAAGCTAGCTTCTGCCGTTTTTGTGTCTGTAGCTTTAATGTTTCTCCAAATGTTCGTTGTTGCCCACCTTGGGTCCCCAAGGTGCCCTTGAGGAAGGTGGGCGACAACGGCAGAAAAACATTTAGAGAAATCCTGTCCCGAAAAAACACAAAAGGCTCTACATCTGACGATAGCGCTACAGATAAGATTAGAATCCACGTGCAAAAGAACCTCCTCAGGAAACAGGAAACCTCCTCAGGAAGCAATCCATATACAAAAGAACCTCCTCAGGAAAGCTCCTCCATTAGCATGTTCATGGCCTGGAGAACTACTGCAAGGTAACCGTGAACTACTGCAAGTCAGCCATGACTTCCAGACACACACAGTTATACACACACAAAAAGAACTGGCCAAAGGCCTCGGCACGGGGAAGAGAAAACCCAGTCTTCAGGATGGCTCTGGAGGCCTTCAGTGGCTGGCAGCGTTGCCTAATGAAACTTCATCCAAAGAGGAATTCCTGGCTGGAAAAGTGGGGTGTTGAGGTGAACTGGGGGCCAGTGTTCCCTCTAAGCTGAGTTAGTGTGAGTTAGCTCACAGTTTTTTAGCCTCCGGCTCACACGTTTTTGTCTCAGCTCAGGAAGGGATTGCTCCAGAGCAAACTGATTTCTGCAGCAGCCAAATTGTTTGCTCACATCTTTAATGCCAGGAGCTCACAAAGTAGAATTTTTTGCTCACAAGACTCCACAGCTTAGAACATAAGAGAAGCCAATGTTGGATCAGGCCAGTGGCCCATCCAGTCCAACTATCTGTGTCACACAGTGGCCAAAAATACCAGGTGCCATCAGGAGGTCCAGCAGTGGGGCCAGGACACCAGAAGCCCTCCCACTGTTGCCCTCCCCCCCCCCCAAGCACCAAGAATACAGAGCATCCCTTGCCCCAGACTGAGAGTTCCCATCTATACCCTGTGGCTGATAGCCACTGACAGACCTCTGCTCCATATGCTTATCTAATTTCCTCTGAAGCTGCCCATGCTTGTAGCCATCCACAGTTCACTGTGGCAGTGAATTCCACATGTCAATCACTCTTTGGGTGAAGGAGGACTTCCTTTTATCCATTCTAACCCGACTGCTCAGCAATTTCATGGAGTGCCCACGGGTTCTTGTACTGTGAGAAAGGGAGAAAAGGACCTCTTTCTCTACCTGCTCCATCCCATTCATAATCTTATAAACCTCGATCATGTCACCCCTCAGCCGTCATTTCTCCAAGCTAAAGAGCCCGAAGCGTTTTAACCTTTCTTCATAGGGAAAGTGTTCCAACCCTTTTATCATCCTAGTTGCCCTTTTCTGCACTTTTCCCAGTGCTATAATGTCCTTTTCCAGGTGTGGTGACCAGAACTGTACACAGCTTAGGGGGAGCATTGCCGGGGGCCACGGGAGGAGCTGAGCCCCTGTGGGAACATCAGGCCACCTGGGCCCAGGGGGGGAACTGTCTCCACCTGCTGGTCTAAGCTGGGGGGGGGGGCGGTGGAGCAGGCAGCTGGTTCCAGCGAGGAGTTTTATGTGGCCGGATCCCCGCGGGGTTTCTTGGTCTCTCACGTGCCTTCCCTCTCCTTCCTCCTCAGCTGGAGAGCAAACGGGACGCTTTCTCACCGGTGCTCCTGCAGTTCTGCACTGACCCCAAGAACCCCATCACCGTCATCCGGGGCCTGGCTGGCTCCCTCCGCCTCAGTGAGTCCCTGCGTGGCATTGGGGGTGGGTGGGGGTCCCTGCCCCAGGGTGCTTAGGGGCTTGGGCCTGCGTCCGGAGGAGGGTTTGAGGCGAGGCCTTGTGGGGACCAGGAGGGGAAAGACTTCCCCTAGGGTTGCCGATTCCTGCAGATTTGTAGACCGATCTGGGGGAGGGAGGGCAGGGGATCCGAGCAGTGCATGGGGCCACGGAACCGGCCTTCCAAAGCTGCCATTTTCTTCAGGGGGGCTGATCCCTGCAGTCTGGAGATCGGTTGCAATTAAGAATGTAAGAGCATCAGAGGAGCCCTGCTGGATCAGGCCAGTAGCCCCGTCTTAGCCCTGCATCCTGTCTCAGTGGCCAACCAGGCCCTCTGGAGGGCCAACGACAGGGCACAGAGGCCGAGGCCTTCCCCTGATGTTGCCTCTTGGCTCTGGGAGTCAGAGGTTTAGTGCCTCTGAATGTGGAGGTCCCCCTCAGGCACTGTGGCTAGTAGCCGCTTGATAGACCTTATTCTCCATCTCATCCTCCTTTAAAGCTGTTTATTCCTGTGGCTGTCACTACATCCTACAGCGAATTCCACATTTTTAATCACTCTTTGCGTAAAGTGGTATTCCCTTTTGTTCAGCCTGAACCTACTGCCCACAAGTTCTAGAGCTAATAGACGCCACGTTGATCTCCCAGTCGAGGTTCACTCTGTGGTTTAAAATCATGAGATTTTAACAGGTGTTTTATACGTTTTAATAGGGGTTGAAACATTCTATCATAGCCGGGTTGGTGAGGTGGTTAAGTGCGCGGACTCTAATCTGGGAGGACCGGGTTTGATTCCCCACTCCTCCACTTGCACCTGCTGGATGACCTTGGGCAAGGCATAGTTCTGGTACAGCTGTTCTTGAAAAAGAGCGGTTTCTGTCAAGAGCTCTCTCAGCCCCGCCTCCCTCACAGGGGGTGTCTGTTGTGGGGAGGGGAAGGAATTTGTCAGCTGCTCTGAGACACCTTTGGGTAGTGAAGGGCGGGGTATAAATCCAATCTCTTCTCTTCTTTTTAATGTATATACTTTCTGAGAGTGTTTTGATATTGTGAAGTCTCATGGCCATAGACAATAAAACGATAACCTACCTGCCACGAGTTCTAGTCTTTTGGGAGAAGGAGGACCATTCGAGAGCCTCTTGTTTAAACAACATAACCAGGAGACCCCTTACTTCAGTGCGTTTTCAAGCGATGCCTTCGGAGATGCTAGCTGGTCGCTATAAAAAACTCCAGTGTAGCCCAACGCGTTCGTATACGCGGGCAGTCAGCGGAACACCTTCCCCACTACATTCCGGCCTGTCCCTTCTATGTAGGACCCAGGGCCAGATTTTAGCAAAGGTACCGACATCCCTATACGTTTTAATAGGGGTCGAAACATTCTGTCGCATGTTAATGTATATACTTCCCGAGAGCGTTTTGATATTGTGAAGGCTCGTGGCCGTATACAATAAATCGATAACCTCTACCTACCACAAGTTCTAGTCCTTTTGGGAGAAGGAGGAAAACTCCTCTTCGTCAACCCTCTCCGCCCCGCAACGTAATTTTAGAAACCTTTCTCATGTCTAGGAAATCTCCAGGCCCCGCCTGGAGGTTGGTAACTCAAGTTTCTGTGGTGGGTAGCCGGACAGGGTTGAGATCAGAGGCGTTGGGGTCGGGGAAGAATTTGAGGGTGGGGACAGTTGTGGGAACGGCTTCTGTTGGGATTGTGGGCGTGGGGAAGAGACGGGCGTGCCGGGGAGGGGCCGGCGGGTTTTTGGCGCCCCTCCTCGACCCGCTCCCCTCGCCTTCCCCCCCCAGACCTGGGCCTCTTCAGCACGAAGACGCTGGTGGAGGCCAGCGGGGAACACACCGTGGAGGTGCGCACGCAAGTGCAGCAGCCGTCGGACGAGAACTGGGACCTCCAGGGGACGAAGCAGGTGTGGCCGTGCGAGAGCAGCCGATCCCACACCACCATCGCCAAGTACGCCCAGTACCAGGCCGCTTCCTTCCAGGAGTCTCTCCAGGTGAGGAGGGGGAGGCCCGCTTCTTTCTGACACACCCCCCCCCGCATCCTCAGGGGCGAGGGTATCCGGAGCGGAAAGGGCCCACCGGTGTGCCCCGCCGCGTGAGGGGGGCCGCCTCCGTCTTTGACCTTTTCTTATCTTGGGGCAGGAAGACAAAGAGAGCGACGAAGAGGAGGCCGAAGAGCCGGACAGCACGACGGAGAATCCCCCCAGGTAGGCCGTCCCCGGGGAAGGGGGAGGGAGGGGGCCCCTGTCCGGCCGTGGCATCCGGCCCCCCTGCCGTGGTGGCAAAACTATGGGGGATGCTTTGAGGAGGGTGACGTTGAAGACGGAGGAGTTTGGGACGTGGGATTCGTTTCGGGGGAGGAGGCGGTCGGGAAATGGTTTTTAGAAGGCTAAACTGTTGGCGCTTGGGGAGGAAATGAGGTAGAAAAGTGGGTGGGTGGGTGGGTTTGGGAGACGGGTCCCTCCCTTTGCCCTCCTCGTTTGCAGTGTAACTTTTTAGAAAGGAGCCAAGAGTCCAGGAGCAATTTAAAGAAAATAAAAATATATAGCCTGACCATCTCCAAGTACTGGAAGGGCTGTCCTATAGAGGACGGGGCGGAGTTGTTTCCTGTTGCCCCGGAAGGTTGGACCAGAACCAACGGGTGGAAATTAAATCAGAAGAGTTTTCGGCTAAACATTAGGAAGGACTGCCTGACAGTTAGAGGGGTTCCTCCGTGGAACAGGCTTCCTCGGGAAGGGGGGGGCTCTCCTCCTTTGGAGGTTTCCAAGCAGAGGCTAGGTGGCCCCATCTGGCAGCAATGCGGATTCTGTGAACTTGGGCAGGTCACGAGAGGGAGGGCAGGAAGGGCTGCATTAGTGATTAGTTCTCGTGGCCCTTTCTCACACGCCCAGGGAAATGCTGATCGCCACTTTGGGGTCAGGAAGCGATTTTCTCCACGTCAGTTTGGCCGGGGATCCCGGAGCGGGTTTTTTTTTACCATCTTCTGGGCATGGAGCAGGGGTCACTGGGTATGTGTGTGTGTGGGGGTAAAGTATTTGTGTATTTCCTGCCTTGTGCAGGGGGCTGGACAAAGATGACCCTGGAGGTCCCTTCCAACTCTTACGGTTCTTTGTGGCAGGGGAGGAGATTTCGTCAGTCACGGCTCACTTCGGATAAACTTTTTTCCCGCTCAGATTGTGACTTTCTGTTTGGCTTTCCTTCCCAGCAGCAACCCCGATCAGAAACCTCACCAGATCATCAAGTTTGGGACCAATATCGACCTCTCGGATGCCAAGCGGTGAGGAGGGGGTGGGGTGGGCACACGCGCAGAAGCCTCGAGCTCCTTTCTCTCTGCGGTCCCCGCATTCGTGTGAAAGCGGTCCCTTAACTCCAGAAAGAGGGTCTCGGCCCTTCAGCCTTCGGTCAACGATGTTGGGAATAGGACAAAGTTTGAGCCCGGTGGCACCTATCTTAAGAAGCGTGCGTGCACATGGAAGCTTCTACCCAGGATTAGACTTTCTTGGTCTCAAAGGTGCCCCCGGACGCAGACTTTGCTCTGTGGCTTCTCAGACCAACACCACGACCCCACCGGAATGTTCTGCGTTCACCTCCTCCGTACTCTCCTGCCCTTTTGACCTGAAGATCTTTACACTTCTGTTTATCTGCACCCCGAAGAGAGAGAGGCCTGGGGCCAGTGAGCACTGCACCTGAAAAATCTACGATGGATAGGGTTGCCAGCCTCCAGGCGGCACCTAGAGAACTCCTGCTATTACGATCCTCAAGACGACCAAGATCAATTCCCCTGGAGAAAATAACTGCTTTGGAGGGTGGTCTCTGTGGCCTTGCGCCCTGCTGAGATGCCTCCCCAAACTCCTCCCTCTCGAGACTCCGCCTCCAAAATTTCCCGGCATTTCCTAACCCAGAGCTGACAGCCCTAATGACGGGATTCGCAACAGGTCTCTCTCTCTCTCTCTCTGACCCCAGCTCCTCTCTCCCTGCTTTTTCCCGTAATAATTTCCCCCCATTAAAAATGTGGCATATGAGTTCCTGGTCCATTGCATCTGTGGAAGTGAGCGCTCACGAAAGCACGCGCTGGAATGAAGGTGTGGTTTAATCTTTCAGGCAGAAAAAGTTTTTATTGGTCCGTGCCGGATCCTGAAAAACAATAACTAAATCCATGCACTACCTTTCACGGTGTCGACCCCAATTAGCGGAAATCGCTTTGCGGTCTTTGCGGCTCACCAGAGTTCTCCATCAGGCTGAACATTACAAAAATTTAAAAAGGCGTTTTTATTTATTTGACAAAATGTGTGCCCGGCCTTTCTGCGGCTGCAAGGGAGAAGGCCGAATCCACAGGCTTGCCTTTCTGTCCTTCTGTCCTTAAAACTTTGTGATCGTCCAGCCTGATGAAGCTGCCTCGTACTGGCCTGTCAAAGTCTTGTCTGCTGAGACCGGCAGCGGCTCTCCCAGGGGTCTCAGGCAGAGGAAGGTCTTTCCCTTTCCCTTTTCACTGCTTGGTCCTTTTTAACTGGAGATGCTGGGGATTGAACCTGGGGCCTTCTGCATCGCCGTGTGGAGGCTCTGCCACTGATGAAGAGCTTTTTTATGGCTCGCAGGGTATCTTGTGTTAATTTGGTTGGCCCAGTGAAAGGTTTGGCATGTATTGGGTACAAATTTAGAGCCCAGTGGCACCTTTAAGACCAGCAAAGGTTTATTCAAGGTATGAGCTTTCCCGTGCAGAGCGCAAACTTCTTCAAATGCATCGGCATGGAATTGTTCTTGGTGTTTTAGTTCGTTAAGGGGCCTCTGGGATTCCGTAGTCTACAGTTTTTAGCCTTTGCTGCCCCCCTGTGGCTATAATTTGTCAGTGCAATGGAGGGCCACTCAGCGCCTCCGTTTTCCTGCCTGGAAGTGCAGCCTCTCTGCTGCCCCCCAGTGGCCATAATTAGGCAACAGCCTCTGCGGTTGGCTCTATCTATGCTGCCTCCCGGTGGCCATCTGTGGCTACTGCAGCAGAGTAAAGTGATGGTTCTATACTGCCCCCTGTGGGTTGAGCTGTGTTTTTGTTGTATAAAGACTTCTCTTTGCTGTTTTAAAAGACAGAAGTCATAACAGTTCATTGCCAGCAATCGTACTCTGCAGTTCCGCTCGCCAATTTGCTTTCGACTTTTTAGTTGCTTTTCAGTGGCCGTACAGTGAGCGACGGTGGGATTTTTGCTCAGGGCTGCCAACGGTGCACAGCCGCCTTTAGTAGCTTTTAAAAGATGAACTTCTCGATTCAAGTCCAGCAGGACCTTAGGAGCTTTTGAGAGTCCGACCTCCCTTTGTCAGAACACTCACGTCCCCAAAATCTTGGCCTCTCAGGTGCCCTGGGACTTGAATCGAGCTATTTGACTGGAGACCAACAATGGCTACCCTCTGAACCTCTTTTAAAATGAACTTTTTCATATATTTTTTTAACATTTTAATTTTTATAGGAGCCAGTTTGGTGTAGTGGCTAAGTGCGTGGACTCTAATCTGGGAGAACCGGGTTTGATTCCCCACTCCTCCGTTTGCAGCTGGTGGATGACCTTGGGCAAGCCGTAGTTCTGACAAGAGCTGTCCCTGAAAAAGAGCAGTTTCTGTCAAGAGCTCTCTCAGCCTCACCTACCTCACAGGGTGTCTGTTGTGGGGAGGGGAAGGGAAGGGAGTTTATAAGCTGCTCTGAGACACCTTTGGGTAGTGAACGGCGGGGTATAAATCCAACCTCCTCTTCTCTCTTCTAATTTTTATTAATTTTTCCAAAACATAACAGAGCATAGTATCCTTGGAAAAGCATAAATCCAGACCAGTTCAGAACAGAAGACAAAACATAACACACACAAACCTTGTTTTAACAATCTATAGATGTTCCGAGTAGAGAAAGATACCAATACTGTGAGCGTCGTCACCTTACGAGTTATATAAGAAGTATAATTAGTATTCAGAATAATCTTTGCCTCCAGAGCACATGCTTGTTAACGACGAGACAGTGCGGAGGATAGAGTAGATTAGGTAAGGAGCAGTTTGAGATCAGCAGGATTACATGGGTGAAGGTCATAGACAATGTTCCCTCTAAGCTGTGGAATCTTGTGAGCAAAAATTATACTTTGTGAGCTACCGGCATTACGGTTGTGAACAAGCGATTTGGCTACTGCATAAATTAGTTTGCTCTGGAGCCCTCCCTCCTGAGCTAGGGCAAAAATCTGTGAGCTGGAGGCTAAAAAACTGTGAGCCAGCCCACACTAACTCAGCTTGGAGGGAACACTGGTCATAAGGTAAAGGTTCCCTTGCTCGAAAGCCAGTCGAATCCAACTCTAGGGTTGCGGTGCTCATCTCCGTTTCCAAGCTGAAGAGCCAGCGCTGTCCGAAGACGTTTCCGTGGTCATGTGGCCGGCATGACTAAACACCAAGGCGCACGGAACGCTGTTACCTTCCCACCAAAGTGGTACCTATTTATCTACTTGCAATTTCTTGCTTTCGAACTGCTCGGTTGGCAGGAGCTGGAACTAGAGACGGGAGCTCACCCTGTCATGCGGCACTCTTGGGTCTCGAACTGCTGAACTACTGACCTTCCACAGCCTGCAGTTCAGCGTCTTAACCACTTGAGCCACCGCAGCTCCTAAACACTGGTCATAGTTTGCTGTAAAATCTAGGAATGGGAGCTGTTTCTCCTCGAGGTCGGAGAATCTTGGGGGAAGATCTGATTGTTGTAAGCGATCTGTAAGCTTGTCCATGACGAGGTGATTCCGTCTTTCGCTGGCCTGCAGGTGGAAGCCTCAGCTACAGGAGCTGTTGAAGTTGCCTGCCTTCATGCGCGTCACCTCTACAGGGAACATGCTAAGTCACGTGGGACACACCATCCTGGGCATGAATACGGTGCAGCTATACATGAAGGTGCCAGGCAGCCGCACGCCAGGTAAGGGGGCAGAGGAGGGGCATGGGTGTGTCGGTGCCAGTCTTATGCCTCCATATATAGCTTAACATCAAATAAAGCTCCAGAGTATTCCAGTTCTTAAGCTTTTCGTATTACTTAAGCTATTCTTATTGTTTAAACATACTGTTCAAAGCAATTAGTACACAAACAATATGTTGTCGAGGGCTTTCACGGCCGGAGTTCATTAGCTGTTGTCGATTTTCCGGGCTGTATGGCCGTGGTCTTGGCATTGAAGGACCTGACCATTGAAGGACCAGCTGCTGGCGAAATGTCAGGTCCTACAATGCCAAGACCACGGCTGTACAGCCCAGAAAATTGACAGCAGCTAGTACACAAACAGGTTAAGAATTTGAAGGAGGAGGCGTCTTTATGTATGTTTAGAGGAGAGAATGCCTACAGAGTGAGGCTACCTGTGTTCATCTATACCTTGTGGCTAAGAGCCACCGATGGACCTCTGCTCCATATGCTTATCCAATTCCCTCTTGAAGCTGCCCATGCTTGTAGCTGCCACCACCTCCTGTGGCAGTGAATTCCACGTGTTAATCACTCTTTGGGTGAAGAAGGACTTCCTTTTATCCGTTTTAACCCGACTGCTCAGCAATTTCATGGAGTGCCCACGAGTTCTTGTATTGTGAGAAAGGGAGAAAAGTACTTCTTTCTCTACCCGCTCTATCCCATGCATAACCCTATAAACCTGTATCATGTCACCCCTCAGCCGTCGTTTTCCCAAGCTAAAGAGCCCCCAGCGTTTTAACCTTTCTTCACAGGGAAAGTGTTCCAACCCTTTGATCATCCTAGTTGCCCTTCTCTGCACTTTTTCCAATGCTATAATATCCTTTTTGAGATGTGGCGACCAGAACTATACACAGTATTCAAAATGAGGTCGCACCAATGATTTATACAGGGGCATTATGATACTGGCTGATTTGTTTTCAATTCCCTTCCTAATAATCCCCAGCATAGCATTGGCTTTCTTTATTGCGGTTACACACTGTCTTGACATTTTCATTGAGTTATCTACTACGATTCCAAGATCTCTCTCCTGGTCAACCTCTGCCAATTCGGACCCCAGCAACGTGTATTTATAGTTAGGATTTTTGGTTCCAATGTGCATCACTTTGCACTTGGCCACACTGAACCCCGTTTGCCACGTTGATGCCCACTCGCCCCTCCTCGACAGATCCCTTTGGAGTGCCTCACACTCCTCCCTGGTTCTTGCCGCCCTGAACAACTTTTTGTCATCTGCAAATTTAGCCACTTCACTGATTGAAGCACTGATGAAGGGGTCAATAACCCACTGGACAATCCGGACGGTGGGTTGGCCGCAGCATATCATTTATTGTTTGCATCAAGTCTTAAGGACTGGATTTACTTGCTCTGTGCTTTTCCAGTGTGGAATTCTGAAGTCTTTTCTCCCCTTTGGAATTGTGAAGTCCATTCTGGGACTCTAAAGTTTCCTTCAAATTCTTAACCCGTTTGTGTGCTTTGAACAGTATATTTAAATAATAAGAATAGCTTAAATAATAAGAATAGCTTAAGAACTGGGATACTTTGGCACTCTATTTGATGTTAAGTTCTATATGGTCTACACTAATTCATCAGTTTCCTGAAATTGTTGTAAGCCTTATGCCTCCAGCATGGTCAGCGTCTTTCTAGTTTTGATAGAGCTTCGCCAGTTTCTGGTTTGTTTCTTTGCCGACTTCATGGTGCTGTTTTTAACCTTCAAAGTCCCAGATAGTGCCCCCCCCCCTGACATTTCTTCCCAAATAACTCCTCATTTGTATTTTTCTGGGGCTGCTCTGTTTTTCATCCCATCCTTTAGGGAGGCAGGAACAAGCTCTGCAAGAAGCAGGGCCTTTTTAGCTGTGGCCCCGGGCCTATGCTGTTCCGTTCTTCCGGAAATTCCTTTGCCTCTGTCCCTGTTGGTTGCTTCTTTCCTCTAAAGGCAACTGAGAAGCCTGCTGGTTCAACGTGCCTTTTGGCGATTAATGGGGTTTTTTTATTCCATATATTTTTTTTAAAAAAAATGTTTTTTACTGACTTTTAATCCCCATAAGCCAGTTTGTGAATTATATTTATCGAAAAGTGACATGAAAATCTATTGTCAGGGGGTGGGCAGACTCGCTTAGCGTAAGAGGCACATAGAAGAAAAGTCAGATGTGTGAGCCGTAAGACATGAACAAATACTACACGTTTTTGCTTTTTTCTTAACATTAAATGAGACTGCCAAAAATAATAACAAACGCGGTGAAAGCAGATAGTGATAATGATATTTATTTGTCCAATCATATTTGTTTGCTAATGACATTTAGCGTCCCCAGCCGCCCTGCTGGGAGCCGCACGGTATGTGTAAAAGAGCCGCATGCGGCTCCCAAACCACAGCTTGGCCGCCCCTGCTTCGTGTCGTTTAGCAACGGAGACCGTCCCTAATCCCAGCCTCCATCCCACTCGGAATGCCCGTTTCCCTCTCGGGAATCTTCCAGAAAGAGCGCTCAGAGAGGCATTGAACCAGAGCTGATTTCTGGGGCCCTAACGAGCGTCCCCCCTCTCGCAGGTCACCAGGAGAACAACAACTTCTGTTCGGTGAACATCAACATCGGGCCTGGCGACTGCGAATGGTTTGCCGTCCACGAGCATTATTGGCAGAGCATCAGTGCCTTCTGTGAAAGGTGGGTGGTGAGGGGACCGGGGGAGGACGCTTTGGCCCGCTTGCGTGTGGGGGCGGATCCCCACCTGGGGGGGGGACTGCTAGACTTTGTCTGCTCGCATCCCAGATGGAGAGCCCTCTCACACGTCACCGTCTGGCGGCCGGCACCCGACAAGCCAAGCTGTGCTGTCTGGAGAAAACTGGCCTGGGACATCCCCGCCTCACCGGGCTCCCGTCTCTCCCCCACAGGCACAATGTGGATTACCTGACCGGCTCGTGGTGGCCCATCCTCGAAGACCTCTACCAGTCCAACATCCCCGTCTACCGCTTCATCCAGCGGCCGGGAGACCTCGTGTGGATCAACGCCGGGACCGTCCACTGGGTTCAGGCCACCGGTTGGTGCAACAACATCGCCTGGAACGTCGGGCCGTTGACAGGTAACGGGTGGGGCCTGGATCCAGCCGAGGATTGGAGTGAGCTCTTACGGCTCTCCCGCGGGTTAGAACAGCTCACGGTTTGCATTCCCGAGGCCCCCAGGATGAGCCCCCAGCCTCTCTAGTTGGGGGGCTGGGGGAGGTTGGACCGGATTGGGCGAAGCAGGCCGAAGTTCTGAACTGGCACACAACAGCTTCAGCTTTATGTTGTCGAAGGCTTTCACGGCCGGAGTTCATTAATTGCTGTAGATTTTCCGGGTTGTGTGGCCGTGGTTTCGGCCGTGGTCCTGAGGATGCCAATCACAGCTACTGGCAGAATGTCAGGCCCTACACTGCCAAGACCACGGCCACACAGCCCGAAAAATCTACAGCAACTAACTTCATCTTTTTTATTATTATTATTATTAGCATTAGCATTATTAGTAGTATTAATTCGATTTATACCCTGCCGAGGCTGGCTCAAGGTGGCTTACATAAAAGTACATATATAAATACAATTGAAATCCTTGATAAAAACCCCACAACCATTAAATATTAGTCGTCGTGAAGTGCTGAAGCAATATTCAAGTAAAGTGCACAGTACTACTGTGATGACATTTCCACACGAGCCCAGTTAATCCAGTTATGCACGTGGTGAGCACAGGCTGTGAGTTGTAGGCCAGGGGCCCGGGGTCACGTCTCAAGGGCTGGGTGCGGCTCCTAATCGAAGGTCTGGTGGAAAGAGCTCCGTTTTTACAGGCCCTGCGGAACTGTAGAAGGCCCCGCAGAGCCCTGATCTCCTCCGGGAGCTCATTCCGCCAGTACGGAGCCACCACTGAGAAGGCCCTGGCCCTGGTGGCAGCAAGCCTGGCATCTTTGGGGCTTGGGAGCGCCCAGCTGGTTTTGGGGCCCTGAACGCAGTGCTCTCTGGGGAACGTAGGGGGAAAGGCAGTCCCTTAAGTATGCCGGACTCTGACCATAAAGGGTTTTAAAGGTCAAGACCAGCACCCTGAAGCTGGTGGAATGGGGAACCTCCCGGAACAAATGGGAAAGAGGGTTTGTCCAGGGTAGGATGCAGTTGGCGCAGGTAGTCCCGTGTTCCCTTTTGTGTTTGTAGCTAGTTTTTAGAATCCCGGGGCTGCGGGGGGAACGTAAAAATAGCCTTCAGTTAAGAAACAAAAAAGTTCCCCTGCTACAAGGGACCCCGTAGCACAACTGGCGTTTCAAGACCAGTTTTCTCAGTTGAAACGCAGCCGTCAGCTGACTGTTCCTCCGTTCATTTGTCTCTTCTTGTTCGTGCAAAGAGGTCTCTGAACCGACTAATGTAATTTGACATAATGCTCTTTGCATCCTGTTTGCTTATTAGCCAGGAAATGCAATTGTCTTCCAAGAGGGATCGGTACCTCTCTGGCTTCATTTATTTATAGATTTAAAACCTCCATTAGCTGCCTCCCCTCCTTACAGAGCTCGAGGCCGCTTTAGAAACATAAGATAAGGCACATAGAATAACATACATTAAAAACATAAGACCTGAATTTAAAATCGCTACTCAGGACGGCGGCTAAACTTAGCTAAATGCAGTCCTGAATAAAACTTGTCTTTGACTGCTTCCGAAAGACTGGAAGTGAAGGGGCCAGGCGCGCTTCCCCGGGGAGGTGGTTTCATAACGGTGAGGCTCCCACCAAAAAGGCCCTGCTGTCAGACTCCTGCAGCACGAATCAGATCCAACCACTCGCTTCGGGCGAAGAAAGAGTTTTATTGGTACAGCATTGCCAGAACACCTACACTCAGAATTCGTGTTAAGACTAAAGGGGAAAAGCGTGGGCAAGAAAGATATACAGGGTTCAAAGGGGGCGCCCCAGTGGTCAGTGGCCAATCAAGGTGCCAGGAGGGGGCCCGTCAGAAGTAACAAACTTTGGAGGTGAGAAAGTCTCTAAGGAACGTGGCTCGGCCGGGCACCCAGGCCTCCAAGGTCAGGCACATGAAACATAACAGATAGGGAGCTGGAACAAGCAAGCGAGAAACGAAAGTACAAACAGTGGGTCAGTGGTCCATCTCTCCTCCCCCCCCCCATAATGGCAGCTGGCTGACACTTGTCTTTGTGTGCCCGGCAAACAAGCTGTGATCCTAATTCCTGGGCAGGAACAACGGGGGGAAGACAGCCCTTCAGATAACCCCGTCCCAGGGCTATTTTTGTAGAAAGAGCCCGGCAGGAACTCATTAGCATATTAGGCCACACCCAGCAGCAGAAACTTATTAGCATATTAGGCCACACCCCCACGTTGCCAGAAGTGTGGTCATCCAGCCACACCCATCTTTTGCTTCTTATTCTGCTGACCTTGTTTGTTGTCAAAACCCAGGGCTTTTTTTCGGAGCAGGAACTCCTTTGCATGTTAGGCCGCACACCCCCTAATGGAGCCAATCCTAATGAGTTTCTGCTGTTGGGTGTGGCCTGTTATGCTAATGAGTTCCTGCTGGGTGTGGCCAACTCGGGAGCCAGCCGGAACTCCGTTCCTGTGCCTCCCTGTCCCAAAAATAGCCCTGCCCAGTCCCAAGCTTTGTCCACGTGAGGGGTCCCTAGACTAGGGCACTGTTGACCGCTCGAGCGGAGGACCCCGCCTTCCCTCGGAAGCGGAGCAGAGGAGGAGTCTGGGATACGTGCCGGCGCTTCTCCGTGCGTCTCTAAAAACAGCGGGGAAGGGTGGCACGGCAGCCAGTCACGGCCTCCCATCCACCCACCTAATCGCGCCCCCCTGTTCCATCCTGCAGCCTACCAGTACCAGCTGGCCCTGGAGCGCTACGAGTGGAACGAGGTGAAGAATGTCAAGTCCATCGTCCCCATGATCCATGTCTCCTGGAACGTCGCCCGCACCGTCAAGATCAGCGACCCCGACTTGTACAAAATGATCAAGTGAGCACTTAGCCGCCTCCCACCCCTCCCACCGGGGATCTGCTGGCTGGCTAAAGTGTCTTTGTCAGTATGTCGTCGAAGGCTTTCACAACCGGAGTTCATCAGTTGCTGTAGATTTCCCGGGTTGTGTGGCCGTGGTCTTGGCATTTTAGGACCTGACGTTTCGCCAGCAGCTCTGACTTTCTGTGTTACATACCTCTGAGGATGCCTGTCACAGCTACTGGCGAAACGTCAGGTCCTACAATGCCGAGACCACAGCCACACAACCCGGGAAATCTACAGCAACTAATGTCCTTGTCAGCTTTGCACTGATTCTCCAGCTCTGCCCCGTCCCAAAGTCCCTTTTCTGAGGAGAGGTCCCCTGGAGGCGAGGGAGATGCTGGGAAACTGGCGCCGGGAGCATTCCGGGTCCGTGAGGCCGTGTCTCACCTGGGTGTGATCTGGGCCCTGTTCTGGTGAAGGAGGCCGAGGCCGGCTCCCTCGCCTTTTAAGAGCTTGCCAGAGTAGCAGGAATCCAAGGGCTGGTCATTCGCCATCAGCTGGGGTGGTGGAATGTGCATGCTTCCAGGGGGTGTTGGGTGAGTCCCTCTCCGGAGCGTATTCTGTAGGCCAGGCCGGAGTTGCGTGTGCGTATTCTGCTCCAGATGGGTTTTAGGTGGGTGGGGAGGCTCCATCCTTTCCTCCCCCTCCTCGTGGCCCGGTTCCGTGTCTCCTGCTGGTTCCTGGCTACAGGCCCCGTCCCTCTCTCCCCCCCAGGTATTGTCTGATGCAGTCGATCAAACACTGTCAGGTCCAGCGGGAGAGTCTGGTGCGGACGGGGAAGAAGATCGCCTACCAGGGCCGGGTGAAGGACGAGCCAGCGTACTACTGCAACGAGTGCGACGTAAGTCTCCGGCGCCTGCCCGTGCCGGCTCCGAGGGGGGCGGGCACCCGTGTTCCCTCCAAGCTGAGTGAGTGCGAGCTAGCTCACCGTTTTTTAGCCTCCAGCTCACACGTTCTTGTCTTGGCTCAGGAAGGGGATGGCTCCAGAGCAAACTCAATATATGCAGCAGCCAAATGGCTCGCTCACAACTTTAATGCCGGTAGCTCACAAAGCAGAATTTTTGCTCACAAGACTCCACAGCTTAGAGGGGGCATTGGTTAAGACTATATAGTGGGACATGTAAATCGCTATAGTGGGGCGTGTAAATATGGCTAAGACTACCGCCACAGCAGATGGGGAGTTGAAGCCAAGCCGCCTCCGGAGTCAGACCAGCAGCTTGGCTTCAACCCTCTGCTGTTGCAGAAAGTAGCTTAGTTGCTCAGAAGGGAATTGAAAACAAATCAGCCGGTATCATCATGCCCCTGTATAAATCGACGGTGCGACCTCATTTGGAATACTGTGTACAGTTCTGGTCGCCACACCTCAGAAGGGATATTATTATAGCATTGGAAAAAGTGCAGAGAAGGGCAACTAGGATGATAAAAGGGTTGGAACACTTTCCCGATGAAGAAAGGTTAAAGCGCTCGGGGCTCCTTTAGCTTGGAGGAACGACGGCTGAGGGGTGACATGATCGAGGTTTACAAGATTACGCCTGGGATAGAGCAGGTCGAGAAAGAAGTAGCTTTAGCTTGGGGAAACGACGGCTGAGGGGTGACATGATCGAGGATTATGCCTGGGATAGAGCAGGTAGAGAAAGAGGTCCTTTTCTCCCTTTCTCACAAGACAAGAACTCATGTTGGCACTCCATGAAATTGCTGAGCAGTCAGGTTAGAACGGATAAAAAGGAAGTCCTTCTTCACCCAAAGAGTGATGAACACGTGGAATTCACTGCCACAGGAGGTGGTGTGGCTACAAGCATGGAGGGCTTCAAGAGGGAATTGGATAAATGTATGGAGCAGGGGTCCATCAATGGCTGTTCGCCACAAGATATACATAGGGACTCTGGGGCAAGGGATGCTCTGTCTTCTTGGTGCTTGGGGGGGGGCAACAGTGGGAGGGCTTCTGGTGTCCTGGCCCCACTGCTGGACCTCCTGATGGCCCCTGGTATTTTTGGCCACTGTGTGACACATTGGCTTCTCTTATGTTCTAATGTTAAGGACTGTGGCCGGAGCAAGAGGATACAGTAACCCCTCCCTGAGCAAGGGGAAGGGACCTCGGAGGGGGTCACGGCTCAGGGGCAGAGGGTCTGCTCCAATGCTCCCTCTAAGCCGTGGAGTCTTGTGAGCAAAAATCCCACTTTGTGAGCGACTGGCATTAAAGTCGTGAGCGAGCCATTTGGCTGCCGCATAAATCGGTTTGCTCTGGAGCCCCATCCTTCCTGAGCTGAGACAAAAAATGTGTGAGCCGGAGGCTAAACAAGTGTGAGCTAACTCACGCTAACTCAGCTTAGAGGGAACGCTGGTCCGCTCGGCATGCAGAAGGCCCCAGGTTCGAGCCCTGGCATCTCCACTTGGCAAGGGCTCTGGTGAGAAGGGAGAGGAAGGACCTCCGCCAGAGACCCTGCCGAGCCGCTGCCTGTTGGGGAGACAAGACTAGTCCCAAGACCCGGGACTGGGCAGCTCTGGGCGTTTGGACAGGCGTAGCCGTCGCTGGGCGAAGCAGAGACATCCTGAAATGGAGGGTGTGGGAGGGAGGGAGGCTGTGGGGTGACCTGGGGAGTGGGGCCGGTTTTTATCTGCCGCCTGGCGTAGGCCTCCTTCCCCCGAAGGTGCTCCGGGCCGCCTGTCTGGTTCTCCCAGCCTCCGTTTTGCCTTCTCTGCCACCCAGGGAGTTGGTGAAGGGGCCCCGGGAGAGAGAGGAACAGGCCGGGCTTCTGAACGGGGATGCGGGAAGGAGGCCCTGTCCTGGCAACGTTCCTCTGGCACGGCGACGGGCCTCCCAGTCCCGGAACAGAAACTGGCCCGGGGCCTCCGTTCCGAAAGAGAATTCCCAGGGAAGGGAAGCCCTGCGGGGCACCGGGACTCGAGGAGCCGGATTCGGATCCAGGAGCACCGTAGAGACTGGCAGGATTTCTAGGGTATCGGGAGTCCCAAGCGCCCTTCGTCAGATACGAGAAGGGAGGCCCCCACATTCCCAACAGAGCCAGTTTGGTGTCGTGGTTGGAGCGCGGACTCTAAATCTGGGAGAACCGGGTTGGATCCACTCCTCCACTTGCACCTGCTGGATGACCTTGGGCGAGCCATAGTTCTGACGAGCTGTTCTCTCAAGGGCAGTTCTCTCAGAGCTCTCTCAGCCCCGCCTGCCTCCCAGGGTGTCTGTGGTGGGGAGGGGAAGGGAAAGGAGTTTGTAAGCCGCTCTGAGACTCCAAGTGAAGGGCAGGGTATAAATCCAATCTCCTCCTCCTCCTCCTAAAGGCAACCTATGGATTCCTTTTAACTTTCCTTCTTCTTTTAATGTCCTAAAGATGCATTTTGTTGCCAGTTCAGCATCTTCTGGTTTGGTGTAGTGATTAAGAGCGGTGGACTCTAATCTGGGAGAACCGGGTTTGATTCCCCATTCCCCTGGATGCAGCCACTGGCATGACCTTGGGTCAGCCACAAGTTCTCTCAGAGCTGATCGCTCAAGGGCAGTTCTCAAGAGAGCTCTCTCAGCCCCACCTACCTCACAGGGTGTCTGTTATGGGGAGGGGGAAGGGAAAGGAGTTTGTGAGCCGCTCTGAGACTCCCTTGGGTAGTGAAGGGCGGAGTATAAATTCAATCTCTTCTTCTTCTCCTACCTCACAGGGTGTCTGTTGTGGGAGGGGAAGGGAAAGGAGTTTGTAAGCCGCTCTTGAGACTCCTTTGGGTAGTGAAGGGCGGGGTATAAATCTAATCTCTTCTTCTTCTTATACCCCAGTCGGTGGAGGGCAGGGGGTTGCAAAGAAAGGACTCAGGATGCAGAGGTACCAAGCTGATTTCTCGTTTGCTCTCATCGCACTGGTTCCCCGGGGCATATTGTCCCTTTGCAAACTCCGGCTCTCTTCTTTGCAAACTCTCTCCCCCCCCTTCTAAGGTGGGTCAGAAAGGCTAAGGCCACTGCACCTCAAAAAAGAAATGGTGCAGAAAAGGGCAACTAGCATGATTAAGGGGATGGAACACTTTCCCTGTGAAGAGAGGTTAAAGAGGTTGGGGCCCTTTTGTTTGGAGAAGCGACCGCTGAGGGGTGACATGATCGAGGTTTATAAAAATTAGGATTGGGATCGGAAGGGGGGAGGAAGAAGGACTTCCCCCCTTTCTCTCAGGACAAGAACCCGTGGACACTCCGAGAATCTGATGAGATAAAAGGAAGTCCTTCTTCACCAAAAGTGGAATTAACAGGTGGAATTCACTGCCACAGGATGTGGTGGATTAGCATATGGAGCAGAGGTCCATCAGTGGCTCTTAGCCACAAGGTGTGGATAGGAACTCTCAGTCTGGAGCAGGGATGCTCTGTATTCTTGGTGCTTGGGGGGCAACAGTGGGTGGGGTTCTGGACCCGCCGGTGGACCTCCTGAGGGCACCTGGGTTTTGGCCACTGTGTGACAGAGTGTTGGACTGGATGGGCCATTGGCCTGATCCAACATGGCTTCTCTTATGTTCTTACATCTGTGGCAGGGATGCTCTGTCTCCTTGGTCCTTGGGGGGCAACAGTGGGAGGGCTTCTGGAGTCCTGGCCCCGCTGGTGGACCTCCTGATAGCACCTGGTATTTTTGGCCACTGCGTGACCCAGAGTGTTGGACTAGATGGGCCATTGGCCTGATCCAACATGGCTTCTCTTATGTTCCTACGTCTGGGGCAGGGATGCTCTGTATACTTGGTCCTTGGGGGGCAACAGTGGGAGGGCTTCTGGCGTTCTGGCCCCGCCGGTGGATGTCCTGATAGCACCTGGATTTTGGCCACTGTGTGACACAGAGTGTTGGACTGGATGGGCCATTGGCCTGACCCACCATGGCTTCTCTTACGTTCTTATGAATCGCCATTCCTCTTCGCATATGACGAAGGGAGTTTTGACTCCTGAAAGCTCGTCCCCCAAAAATCTTGCTGGACTCCAAGGTGATACTGGACAAGATTTTTGGTGTGTGAGCCTTCGGGAGCCAAAAGCTTCTTGGGTCAGATACGGAGCTTTGACTCTGGAAACCTTCTGTCCTGAAGATCTTGTTCACCCCTGAGGTGTTCCTGGCCTCAAGATCTAGCTTTATGAAAGACCGGCGCTCTGGAACCGGGACTTCGGGACTGTCCACTAGAGGGTGGTCACAGAGAGCAGGATGAACATCCTCTCCATGAGGCGTCCGGAGAACCCAGCCGTGGAAGCAGCGGGTGGGAAGCGTGGCGGGGATGGGGGGAGGTACCCAGAGGCCTGAACAGCGTCTCCGGCCTGGGAAGTCGGATCCGGGTTCGTGCCCGGCCTCCAGGGTGCCTGTGGACATTGTGCTTGGCCAGGGTGCTGATAAACTCCTATCCTTCTGTGGGTGGGGCCTTTATAAATCTAAGCCAGTCAGCAGGCCAGTTTCCGGTGAGAGGACCTCTTCATGTGTTCCTTGCAACCCCTTTCCTGTTGTTTCGCATTCCGGTGACCTCTCACAAAACCCCCGTTTCCTGTGAGGGAGCCGCGGCGCTGGCTCCAGAGAAGGTGAAACAGGGGTTGGGGTGCCGAAAGCGCATGCGGCAGATGCCAGGATCGTGGGCACTGAAAAAACCGCTTGCCCTGGTCACTCACTGTGTCCATACGCAGCTGTGTTGGCCCGGTGGGGTGGGATGGGGGGTGTAGTGTGTATGGAGAGCGTCAAAAAAAAGGAGCAATCCCTAACTTGCAGAGATTTCTCTCTTGGGTGTGAGGTTCAGTATCTGATTTGTTGTTGTTGTTTTTAAATTGCAGGACTTCAGAGCTTCAGGGTTTGTCGTTCTGTAGATCCACCATGCAAGACTTGGGTGTGGGGGGGGGGGATATGTGTTTGCAGAAACTGCAACAGGAACTCAGGAAGGAAAGCCGCTTTACGGTCTAAATTTAAAAACGGAGAGGAAAAGTGGTTGAGGGAGGCGGAACGACACATTCGGGCCATGCTAAAAGTTACCTGTGATTTGCAAAGGAACTGGAGGGGGGCTTAGCAATTGGGGGATAAGAACATAAGAGAAGCCAATGTCGAATCAGGCCAATGGCCCATCTAGTCCAACACTCTGTCACACAGCGGCCAAAATATACCAGGTGCCGTCAGGAGGTCCAGCAGTGGGGCCGGGACACTAGAAGCCCTCCCACTGCTGCCCCCTCCAGCCCCAAGGATAGAGTGCAGCACCTGCCCCAGACGGAGAGTTCCCGTCTATACCCTGTGGCTAATAGCCACTGATGGACTTCTGCTCCAGATGTTTATCTAATTCCCTCTTGAAACTGTCCATGCTTGCAGCTGCCACCACCTCCTGTGGCAGTGAATTCCATATGAGGTGGTGGCAGCTGGACAGCATGAGCGGGGGAAACCTGGATTTCGGACCCGGCAAGTGGGTTGTCTTGGCTTGTGGGGGGAGGCAGGGGTCAGTCTTTTAGTGGAGGGGTGCGTATGGGGAGGGGAGGCGTCTGCCTTCATTTCCACACCTTGTGAGTTAACTTTGCCAGGAGTATAATTTTTTTATTAGGAAATCTGCACAACATAGGGGGAGGGGGAGGTCGTCGTTTCTGCAAAAGCAGTATTGTCATGAAAGTCTGTAGATGCTTCCCCCCCCCAAAAAAAAAAATAGAGGCACCTGCTGGATGACCTTGGGCAATAGATTTCCTCCTGGTTATGTTCATAATCTGCCTGGAGCCTCTTTGAGACTGGCAGACTCTAAACGCAGTTCGCGAATCAGTGAACTGTGTGTCTTGCTCAGACGAATTCCCGGTGATCCCCATGAGCTGGGTTCCCCCCCCCCCGACCCCAGGCTTTGTGGGGACTGGACGAGCAGCGTTGCCAACTCGAGGCTGGGACATTCCTGGAGATTTGGGGTGGTAGAGGAGGGGGGGGACCCCAGCTGGGTCTAATGCCCGAAGGGCATACCTAAGGGGCCGCTTCTTCCCATATACGCCTCGGAGAGCGTTACGCTACAAGGGTCAACATCTCCTGTTGATCCGTGGCCCAAAGGACGTCCGCCTAGCCTCGGCCAGGGCCAGGGCTTTTTCCACCTTGGCCCCCACCTGGTGGAACAGGCTCCCCATTGTGATCAGGGTCCTGTGGGATCGTCTTCAATTCCGCAGGGCCTGCAAGACGGAGCTGTTCCGCCAGGCCTTTGGCTGAGGCAGTGGTCTCCCGCCTACTGATAACTTGGTTTGGTGTAGTGGTTTGGTGTGGTGGTTAAGTGCCCGGACCCTAATCTGGGAGAACCGGGTTTGGTTCCCCACTCCTCCGCTTGCACCTGGCTGGATGACCTTGGGCAAGCCCTAGTTCTGTCAGAGCTGTTCTCTCAAGGGCAGTTCCGGGAAAAGAGCTCTCTCAGCCCCGCCTCCCTCACAGGGGGTGTCTGTTGTTGTGGGGAGGGGAAGGGGAAGGACTTTGTAAGCCGCTCTGAGACTCCGAGTGAAGGGCAAGGGGTATGAATCCAATCTCTTCTTCTTCTTTTACATCAACCGGCCGGATTGTCCCTACGGGGCAAGCGGGACTGTTGATTTTATATGTATTTTTTTGTATTTATCGAGATGTGGTGGCCCGCCCTGAGCCCGCTTACGGGATAAATGCGATAAATAAATAAATAGGGTCCGCCCTCCGAAGCCGCCGTTTCCTCCAGGGGGAACTGATCTCTGCATCCCGGGGGTCAGCTGCGATTCGGGGAGAGCCCCTGGAGGCTGGCAGCCCCGACCAGTGAGGGGCAGGACCCTCTACCCTGTGGGAGAGACGGTCATCATAGGGTTGTGTCTGTCTCCCCCCCCCCCCCCGCAGGTGGAGGTTTTCAACATCCTCTTTGTGACCAGCGAGAACGGCAGCAAGAACACCTACCTGGTGCACTGCGAAGCTTGTGCCCGAAAGCGCAGCGCCTCCCTCCACGGGGTCGTGGTCCTCGAACAGTACAAGACGGAGGAACTCATTCACATCTACGACAGCTTCACTCTGGTGAGTGTGGGGTGGGCGGGGCGGGGAGCTGGGATGGCCGGAGCGCATTGGGCTGCCCCCCTCCCCAAGGGCTTGCTTGCTGCCTTTCGGTTCCGTTTTAGCATGTTGTGCTCCGCCGGGCCAGAGTTTGCCCTGCGATGTTCAGTCCGGAGCTGATAGGTACCAATGGGTTTGGGGAGGGGCAGTGGTGCCGCCCGTTGGCAGAGAAAGGGAGCTCTTTTCCCCCTGGCCTGTGCACTTCAAGGCACTCGAGTGCGGTTCAGTTAACTCCAGTGCCCTCGCAGGGAGGTTGTGGGGCACCTATAGTTGGAGTGGGTAAAGTGGTAATGTATCTGGCCCTCTTGGGACTGGCCCTCTGTTAACTCCTTTCCTTTCCCTAACAGGCTGCGTCACCGACTTCAAGATGAGCCATAGCAAACCTGGACACGGACGTCTGGGTTGTTTCTCCAAGCTGGCCTCTCCCCCTTGCCGCCATGTGTTCGGTGGAGGGGGCTGTCCTCGCCTGGCCCCCCTCCTCCCTCCATAGCATCTGAGCCTCTGGTCCACTCACGCCTGCTCCGAGCCACGGCGGGCGGGACGGAACCGGCATCCCTAAACGTTTGTCCCCGTCATCCCCCCCCCCCCCAGAACACACAATGGATCATTTTTAATTTATTCTGCAAAATGAACCTTCTTTTCTGGGTGGTGCTGATTTTGTATTAAAAGAAGAAGAAGAAAAAACTGGATATAAGAATTTAATAAAATAGAAGGGCAGAGAATATGGATCGCCAAGGCGCCCTGGCTGGCCTCTCTGGCGGGAGAGGAGGCCTGGGCAGACGTTCACGTCCTGTGTCAAAAATACGCCGTGCCCAAGCGCCTCGCGAACCAGGATCCGGGAGCTCCGATCCGGCGGAGTGCAAAGGACTTTTCCCTTCACGGAGAGCATTACTGTTTGGCCGGTCTCGACGGGAGGGAACGGAGAGACGGCTTCTGATTTGGGGCGTGTGGTTTGTGTCGGTTTTTCTTTTTTAAAACAAAAACACACACACAGTTCTTTTCTCTTGTCGGAAGTTTTAAAGGAAAGGGAAAAGAGAGAAAACAAAACGGAAGCAAGCAAAAAAAATTTTAATACGGGTTTCTTAACGCAGGACTTTTTCGGGGGGGGTTCAGTTCTCTCTCTGGTTGAACTTCTCGTCGGGAGGGGGAAGAGTGTACATGGATTTCTATATATCGGCGGGGTGGGCGGGGCAATTTTGCGCGTGTGGTTTTTAACGACAATGACGGATATTGATTTCTTACATCCTTTTATATATTATATATATAAAAATATAAGGAGGAAAAAAAAAATCCTGGTTTGTATTAGAAACTGCTTTTAAAAAACACAAAACAATAAAAAACACGACGGGAAGGAGTCCGGTGAGGGAAAGAAAACGCTTGTGCGAGGCATCGGGGAATCCCCCGTGCAATGGTGGAAAAAACAAACAAACACAACAGCCCTGCGAAGAGGGCTTGGTGCTGGCCCCAAATCAGACACACGGGTAGATGGGAGACTATTTTGCAAAAACCGAGGGGGGGGGAAGGGTGCTTATTCCCCCTCCCCCTTTCCTTAGGGGTTCTCTTGGCCCGCCCCGATGCCGTTTTGGGCTGGGGAGGGGTCACGGAGGACCCTTCATGCTGTCCTTAATCTCCCCCCCCCCTTTACCAGTGAAAATCCCACGAATTTTGCTCCAGCCCTTCGGGTCCTTCTTCCCTTTCCACCTGACCTCCCCCTTTTTCCTTGCAGAATCCCCCCCCCCCCAAACTCTGCATGCTTTTGCCTCTAAAGTTCTCACTCCCAATTTCATAGTTTTGAAAACCAGAAATGTCTCAGATTTGGGGTAATCTTTTTTTGTTTGTTTGTTTTGGTCTTTCTTTTGTTTGTGTGTGTTTGTAACTCCATGCCTCAGAATTGTTTTGCAATTTTGTAAATGCTTTTCTCTCTTCCTCGTTTTAATTTATACATCCTCTTTCTTTTTCTTTTTTTTCTTTTTCTTTTGGTAATGATTTCTCTATTTATTGGTCCTTTATTGGGGTTTGATCCAGCCTTTTTTTTAAAAAAAAAGAATCTTTTTACAATGTTGTTGTATCGGCTTGTTATTTTTTAAAAAAAAGTCTTCTGGCTTCTCTCTGGAATTTTTGTTTGAATTTCCATAATATTATTATTATTATTATTATTATTATTATTTTTGGTCTGTTAATATTTTCCTTGACGTGGTGCTCAAGTCTTCTCATGGGGGGGGGGCGGTGTGTGTGTGTGTGGGGAATTTAATCCTGGATCATCTTGTTGGGTTTCCTCTTTTGTTGTTTGGCAGACTCGGGCCCCGCCCTGCATTGTAGAGCTCCCTTCCTTCCGAAACCTGCACTTTTTAATTTCCCAATTGGTTTTTTTCTTCTCTCTCTCTCTCTCACTCTCACAAACACACTGAAATAAAACAGATGAACATCTAGCGTCTTTGGAAAACAAAAATTTTAAAGAAAGGATTCTTATTGTACTGTAGGGGACAAGGATAAACAAATCTTATTTTGTAAATGTAAAAAAAAAAAAAATTAAATTAACTCACAGAGATAAAACAACCAGGCTTCCCTCTCTTTCTTTCTCTCTTTTTCTCTCTCCCCCCCCTACCACTTTTTGTGGTTTTCCTTCTTTTGTTCTGAGTTGAGAGGGGAGAGAATTTGCAATTGACCCCGCCTGAGGCTCCAAAGCTGCCTCCCCGCTTTCTCCTTTGGGAGGTTTGTTAAGCAAATTGTGGGGTTCCCACCCTCCAGGTGGGTAAAGATAAACAAAAACGTATAAAAATAATGTTTAATGCCGACTTCAATAATACAGTCATATGACTATATAAAGCCAGGGTGCTCTTGCGGGCAACGACAGTAATACAGAAAAATAGAAATAATACAAGTCCCAAAAATTTCCTGCAGGAACACCTTGGCTTTATATAGTTATATGACGGTATTATTGAACTCAGCATTAAATATTATTTTTATACATTTTTGTTTATCTTTAGCCAGCGTTTTTTTTGTGCTTTGTAAGAACATAAGAACCTAAGAGAAGCCAATGTTGGATCAGGCCAGTGGCCCATCCAGTCCAACATTCTGGGTCACACAGTGGCCAAAAATATCAGGTGCCCTCAGGAGGTCCAGCAGTGGGGCCAGGACACTAGAAGCCCTCCCACTGCTGCCCCCTCCCCAAGCACCAGGAATACAGAGCATCCCTTGCCCCAGACTGAGAGTTCCTGTCATAAGAACATCAGAGAAGCCAATGTTGGATCAGGCCAATGGCCCATCCAATCCAACACTCTGGGTCACACAGTGGCCAAAAATACCAGGTGCCATCAGGAGGTCCAGCAGTGGGGCCAGGACACTAGAAGCCCTCCCACTGTTGCCCCCCCTCCAAGCACCAAGAATACAGAGCATCCCTTGCCCCAGACCGAGAGTTCCTATCATAAGAACATAAGAGAAGCCAATGCTGGATCAGGCCAATGGCCCATCCAATCCAACACTCTGGGTCACACAGTGGCCACAAATACCAGGTGCCATCAGGAGGTCCAGCAGTGGGGCCAGGACATGAAGCCCTCCCACGTTGCCCCAGACCGAGAGTTCCTATCATAAGAACATAGAGAAGCCAATGCTGGATCGGCCAATGGCCCATCAATCAACCTCTGGGTCACACAGTGGCAAAATACCAGGTGCCATCAGGAGGTCAGCAGTGGGGCTAGAAGCCTCCCACCCCCACCCAAGCACCAGGAAGACAGAGCATCCCTTGCCCCAGACCCAGAGTTCCTCTCATAAGAACATCAGAGAAGCCAATGTTGTGTCAGGCCAATGGCCCACCCAGGCCAACACTCTTGTCACACAGTGGCCACAAATACCAGGTACCATCAGGAGGTCCACCTGTGGGGCCAGGATACTGGGAGCACTGTTGCCCCCCTCCAAGCACCAAGAAGACAGAGCATCACTTGACCCAGACCAAGAGTTCCTATCATAAGAGCATAAGAGAAGCCAATGTTGGATCAGGCCAATGGCCCATCCAGTCCAACACTGTGTCACACAGTGGCCAAAAATACCAGGTGCCCTCAGGAGGTCCAGCATTGGGGCCGGGACACTAGAAGCCCATTTGTACCATTTCATGTACGCTGGTTCCCCTTCTTTTTTGGATTTACCCTCCAGGTGCGGCCTGGAGATCCCCTGGAAGTATAGCTGAGCTCCGGGCGAGAGAGATCAGTCCCCCCTGGAGAAAATGGCTGCTTTGGAGGGCGGCCTCTATGGCTTTGCACCCCACCGATGTCACATACACACACACACCCCAGGCCCCGCTCCCAAATCTCCAGGTATTTCCCAACTCAAGAGTTGGCAGCCCTCCACCTTCTGCCTTCCCAGGCCCTGTTAGGGCGCTTCCCCCTATTGTCCAGGACCTAGCGGGCCGATGCTGTGATGTGGATGACTCTAAAAGAGAGGCATGTTTGGAATTTGAGGGCATGGGGGATCTGTTCTCCCTCCCTCCCTCCTTGCTTTGGGGACTGGCATCCCTGGGATGAGGTCAGGACCGTCGGGGTGGTTTGGTTGTGTTTGGGGCGTGCTCTTTGTGTGTGTGTGTGGGTGTGTGTGTGTGGCATTCCTAGATTATCCAGGAGAGTCGGAGGCTGGCCCAGCAGCAGCAAGGGGGCGGGGATGGCCGGGAGCTCGTAAAGGATGCTGCGAACTTAAGAGCCCAGCCAGAGCTCTGCAGGAAGGGAACGGGGAGTGTTTGGGGAACAGGGCCGGCCGGGACTGTCCCACAGGGCCTGCCCCAGCGAGAGAGGAGGCCGGCGGACTCCAGGATGGGCTTGGACAACCGCTGCCAGAGGGCCACGTCGGGGTCACCGGATCTGGAGACTGGGCCGGAGGGCTCTCCCCTGCCGCCCCCTCCCTACGCCGGGGAAGGGGCCCTCGAGCTGCGGGGCTCGCTGGACTGCTGGGCCTGCGCGGTGCTGGTCACGATCCAGAACTTGCTGGTGGGGCTCCTCAACCTTCTCCTGGTGGGGCTCATCTTCGGGGTCATCTTGTTCCCCGCCGGGGTCCTGCTGGGGTTCGGGTTCCTGTGCCACTCCAAGGTAAGCTCTCCTTCACACACGTCCTCTCTATGTGTGTGTGTCCCCTTTCCCAATTTGCTGAGGCTGCAAGAGAAGTCTTTTGGGTGTGGGGCGATGCTCCCTCTAAGCCGTGGAGTCCTGTGAGTAAAAATTCTCCTTTGCAAGCTACTGGCATTAAAGCGGTGAGCGAGCGATTTGGCGGCTGCATAAGGTAGTCTGCGCTGGAGCCATCCCTTCCTGAGCTAGGACAAAAAAAATATTCATGCGCCGGAGGCTAAAAAATATGAGCTGGCTCACAGTAACTCAGCTTAGAGGGAACACTGGTGGGGGGGCACAAGCCTTGTCAGAAAAGGGGAGGGGAGAGAATCAGGCCCGGGAAGATAGCAGTTGGGGTGTGGGTAGGTCTTGGGGGGTGCTGGCAGAAATGCTCTTGGGGAGTGCCTGTACATAGGGAGGGGGCTGGCTGGAACTGTTTTATTTATTTGATTTATACTCTTCCCTCCGCCTGTTTTAGCAGGGCGGGTGGCGTACAAATCTAAATTTAAAAATAAATAAATATAAAGGTTTGGGTTCCTGGGGTAGACCTCATTTTATGCTCCAAATTGGGTGGGGGGTGTGAATTCCCAGGGCGAGTCTCATCTACGCTCCTGCAGAGTGCCGGGGGTTGGACTAGATGACCTGCAAGATCCCTTCCAACATTCTATGATTCTGTCTCATGCTGCCTCAAAACAATGCTTCACGCTTGGCCGGGCCGAGCAGTAGGCCGGACACGTGCCGTGTTCTTTCAAACGTGAAGGGACTGACGCCAAAGGGCGCGGCAGTGTCTCTGAGCACGTCCAAAGCGTCTTCCTGACCCCCACTGGATAACCGCAACCGAGGTTCCATGCCCGAGGTTTGGGAGAAAGACTTGCAAGGCGGAGGGGAAATCTACAGCCTCTTTGAGGCCCCCCCCCAAAAACGCCCCTCTCTCTGTGTAGTTCCTTTAAACACATTTTAAGCGTTAGGAGTGTGTGTGGAATTGCCCGGGTTGCTCTGTTTTGACATTCAGCCGCTTTGTTTGTAAGAACCGGGGACAGGAGGGGGTGCGACACACTGGCCCCCCCACAGGACTTGGCTAACTCCTCTGTGTGTGTGTCCCCCCCCCAGGCTGCAATTTGAACCCTGCCAGCTAAAGCTTATTCAAGCTTCTTTGCTAGACACGAGATGATAAAAGATTTTTAAAACTGCCGGCTCTCCCTCCTCCGGATCTCCACAGACCCCCCAGCTGTTCCTCTTGAGTTCTTTAGCCCCCTCCCATTCAGAGCAAACCCCTGCTTCCCCTGGTTGCCAACTCCATGTCGGGGGGGGGGAATGCCTGGAGATCTGAATGTGGCGCATACGGGAGGGGGGAGTATGGGGTGGGGTAGAGCCGTAGAGCCCACCCTCCAGTGCGGCCAGGAGAACTGATCTCTCTACTCTGGGAAACAAGTCGTTGATTCTGAGAGGTCTCCGGGCCTCCACCTGGGGGTTGGCAACTCCCCGTCCTGAACAAAACACTCACAGTTTCCAATCTTCAGGCCCTTTCCTGGGTCCCATTTCACAGATGGACAAGGACGAGGGAGTCGCCCCAGGCCGGCCAGTGAGTCTGTGGCGGAGGAAAAGGTTTGAATCCAGGGCTCTTTGCCGCCTCCGTCTTGGAAGGCCCCGGGTGGTTTTCTTTCCCCCAGGGCTGTGAACCAGGTAGACTGTCACCACCACCACCCCGTCCCTGACCCAAAACTGAGGGAGAAGATCACATAAGGACCTTTGGAAGTGGGGCTCAGAGAGTGGTTTTCAAAGTGGGGGCTGCTGGGGATTTATCTGGACAGACTGGCTGCCCTTGGTGAGAAAGGCACTCTGCGTGTCCTCCAGGTGCCGGTCGTTCCAAGCCTGCGTGCCCCTCGGCCCTCCTTGTAACGAGGACACCTTCAAGTAAGGTGATACTTTTCATGTCCTAATCCCCTTTCAAGCCAGCCTGGTTTGGGTGGCTTGCTGAATAAGCCCGGTGCCCATTTCTTCGACATTTCAGGAATGCCTTCCTTTTGCACCCCCCCCCCACCTCTCCCAAAAGATCAACAGGCAAAAATTTTGCTAAGCCCTGGAATTTTGTTCGCTGTTCACCCCCACCCCACCCCCGGGGCTTTCTCTCTCCCCCCCTTTTCCTCTGAAATTGTCCTAGCAGCTGTGGTCCCTCTAGGGTGGTCTTGGCTAAAGGGGATTTGGGGCAGGGGGTGGGCGGGAGGCCGCTGTGGAATGCTCTGAGCTTAAGCGGGTCTCCGTGCCTGTCACATCCGCATCCCCTTGATGGGGGGGCCGCAGTGGCACAGCAGGCCAATCTGCGTGTTCACAAGCTCCTTGCTGTTAGATCCAAATGTCGGATCTTGCTGTTTGCATGCTGATTTATTTATTTATTTTTAATCGCACTTGTAATCTGTTTTAGGAGCTGCGGTGGCTCAAGCGGTTAAGGCGCTGAACCGCAGGCTGGAAGGTCGGTAGTTCAGCAGTTCGAGACCCGAGAGTGCCGCATGACAGAGTGAGCTCCCGTCTCTGGCCCCAGCTCCTGCCAACCTAGCAGTCTGAAAGCAAGAAATTGCAAGTAGATAAATAGGTACCGCTTTGGTGGGAAGGTAACAGCGTTCCGTGTGCCTCGGTGTCTAGTCATGCCGGCCACATGACCATGGAAATGTCTTTGGACAGCGCTGGCTCTTCGGCTTGGAAACGGAGATGAGCACTGCAACCCTAGAGTCGGACTCAACTGGCTTTTCGAGCTGGGGAAACCTTTGCCTTTATCTAATCTGTCTTGGGTCCCTGGGAGAAAGGTGGACTGTAACAAGAACAACAATTTATTTATTTTTCTAATTTCAACCCCGCCCTCCCAGCCTGAGCTGGCTCAGGGTGGCTTACATAAAAACAGATAAATTACATTAAAACATGTTATAATTAAAACTATTCTAAAACCGTAATAAAGTGCTAGTAGTCATAGTTGTTCGTATGATGGTAGTAGCCATTATTCAAAGTTCTCAGCTCACAGTGTTCATTTTGATCTTGCAGCGCTTGCTGTTCTTTAGGCTGTCTGTGTCAATTTCCGGAATCCGGGGCCCTCTCCCATTCAACCCTGCAATGTTTTTAATCGGTGGTGGAGGCGGCTCCCAAAAGCCTGGTGGAAGAGCTCCATCTTGCAGGCCCTGCGGAACTGTAAGAGGTCCTGCAGGGCCCTGGTCTCCTCCGGGAGCTCATTCCACCAGGATGGGGCCACCACTGAGAAAGTCCTGGTCATTGACAGCCTAGCTTCCTTAAGACCTTGGAGGGCCAGCCGGTTCTGATAGCGATGTAGGGATAGCGAAAACACCTGGAAGTTGAACTTGAAGAAACGGAAGGACTCATTCTAGCTGCACAAGAGCAAGCAATTGAAATGAACAGTATGAAAGCCAAGATTCAGAAGTCTCGAGATAACAGCAGATGTCGACTTTGCAGGACAAAAGATGCAACAGTCGACCACAGGCAGCACTTGCAACAAAATTGCTCTAACTGTGATTATAAAGAACATTAGGATAGAGTTTGCAGCTATATTGCTCTGGAATCTTTGCAAGAGCTATGGCTTACTGTCAACCAGAAATTCACGGGAGCACAAACCAGATATGATTGTGGGGAATGATGAAACAAAGATTCTTTAGGACTTCTGACTGCAAACAGATAAACACTTGGGAGTATAACATCCCTGATATCACCATTGCAGGAAAAACTAGAAACAGGGTTTAGATGACTGACGTCGCAATCCACAGCAGAAATAGACCAGAAAGAACAGGAGAAGGCCAGCAAATACCAAGACCTATGAACAGAGTTAGAGTGCTCCTGGGAGAAGAAGGTTACCATTGTGCTGGTTGTCATTGGAGCAGTGCCTAGAAGTCTCAAGAAACACGGGGACATTCTGGGCATTGAGCAAACGACACCAGCTCAGCTCCAGAAGACCGCATTGGCTCGGAAGAGCAGGAACCCTGCGAAAATACCTCTGCAGTTCCCAAGGACTTGGCTAGATTTCAAATTGCAGAACACCATCTGCCAGTCAAATATCTGACTGTGACAGATTATCAGCATCCCCCCCTGACCTGGGTGTCCCTGGCTAGCCCAACCTCACCAAGGATGGGAGACCACCAAGGAATTCCAGGACTCTTACACACAGGCGGGCAATGGCCGGCCACCTCTGATCAGTTCCCCTGGGGCAAACGGCTGCTTTGGAGGGTGGACTCCGTGGCATCAGCCGCCCCAAACCCCTTCCTCTCTAGGCTCTGCTCCAAAATCTCCACCAACCCTACGAGAGCAGAGACTGCCGTGGCCAGAAAGAGTATGCAGTGGCAGGTTGTAAACACGGCAGTGGTGGTGGGGAAGCCTGGGTGTGGTATCCCAGTTCAGCCTGGAGAAGGCACAACTGGAAAATGAATGCTGCAAACGGGGATTCTTGGAAGGGCGGCTGCTGGGCACGAAACTCTGGAATCTGACTCCAAGATCTCCTCCTCCTCCTCCTCCCCCCTCCATGTGCAGTGACACAAAGCAGAAGCCAAGCGCCAGGGGCTCTGATAACCTCGCGGGGTGGGGGTGGGGGGCAGCTGCCGTGTGCATTCCAGAAAGGATGCCCTGCCCTGCACCCCCTCCCTCTTCCGGCAGGGATCTCTGTCCTCCTGGGGAGGGAACTGTTCTTGCAGGGAGAGGCCAAACCTCGGCCTGGGCCCCCTACCTACCTACCCTGGAGGAGGGCCTTGGGAAAAAACCACCCGTTCTTCAGAAGTGGGGGCAGAAGGGCTGGGGAGTGTGTGGAAGGGGATGTGGGCTTGCCAACTCCAGCCTGGGAAATTCCTGGAGATTTGGAGGCAGTGCCTGCGGGGAGGGGGGATTGGGAGGAGGGACTTTGCCTAAAACCTGGGATACGCCATATAGAGTTTGTCGTCCCCCCCCCCAAGGAGTCATTTTCTTCAGGGGGGCTGATCTCTGTAGCCTGGGGGTCTGTTGTCATTCTGGGGGTCTCCAGGCCCCACCTGGAGGCTAATACGAGAGCCGAGGGTCACCGTGTTAGGAAGACATAAAAAAATATGTATCACTGTGTACAATAAATATATGTTTATGGTAGAACAATCTGATGCTCTTATTCTTTTTATATTTTTTCAAGACTGTTGTCTAAATATTGGTATCAAATATTATATAAAGGACATAGGTAAAGGTTTCCCTTGCTCGAAAGCCAGTCGAATCCGACTCTGGGGTTGCAGTGCTCATCTCTGTTTCCAAGCCGAAGAGCTGGCGCTGTCCGAAGACATCTCTGTGGTCACGTGGCCGGCATGACTAGACGCCGAGGCACACGGAACGCTGTTAACTTTCCCCCGAAAGCAGTACCTGTTTATCTACTTGCAATTTCTTGCTTTCAAACTGCTAGGTTGGCAGGAGCTGGGGCCAGAGACAGGAGGCAGTTTGGTATAGTGCTTAGGAGCACGGACTCCAATGTGGGGGGACTGGGTTTGAGTGTCCACTCCTCCACTTGCAGCTGCTGGTGTGACCTTGGGCCAGTCACAAGTTCTCTCAGAGCTGTTCTCTCAGGAGCAGTCCTCGAGAGAGCTCTCTCAGCCCCACCAACCTCACAAGGCAGTGTTCCCTCTAAGCTGAGTTAGTGTGAGCTAGCTCACAGGGTTTTTTTAGCCTCTGGCTCACACGTTTGTGTCTTAGCTCAGGAAGGAGGGCTCCAGAGCAAACTAATTTATGCAGTAGCCAAATTGCTTGCTCACAACTTTAATGGCAGTAGCTCACAAAGCAGAATTTTTGCTCACAAGACTCCACGGCTTAGAGGGAGCATTGCTCCCAGGGTGTCTGTTGTGGGGAGGGGCAGGGAAAGGTGTTTGTGAGCCGCTCTGAGACACCTTAGGCCGTGAAGGGTGGGGTATAAATCCAATCTCCTTAATTCTGAGGAGGGGACTGGCCATTGTCAAGAGAGGGCTGAAGAAGACTACACCAAACTGAGATTCAGTTTGGTGTCATGGTTCAGTGCGCGGACTCTAATCTGGGAGAACCAGGTTTGATTCCCCACTCCTCCTCCACTTGCAGCTGCTGGATGACCTTGGGCAAGCCATAGTTCTGTCAGAGCTGTTCTTGAAAAAAGAGCAGTTTCTGTCAAGAGCTCTCTCAGCCCTGCCGACCTCACAGGGTTTCTGTTGTGGGGAGGGGAAGGGAAGGGAGTTTGTCAGCCGCTCTGAAACTCCTTCGGGTAGTGAAGGGTGGGGTATAAATCCAATCTCTTCCATTCTTCGTTTGGGCATCTTTCAGTATACCTCTTGCCAATACTCCCACGCCCCCTGGTCAGGGTCTCATGACTGGGCATGCGGAGCCGGCCGCTGCTGGCAAACATGAGGAAGTGCATGGGCAGATGGGCGCCACTCACGCTGCTTGCGTTTGGGAACCCGCTGACATGCTCACTGTGCTCCCCCTCCTCCTCTCTCCCTCTCTCTGCAGTTCTTGAATGTCCAGGCCGAGTATTGCACGGCCCACTTGCACGACTCCGGCTCCGTCGCTCTCCTCGTGGTGGGGTTTGCCCTGCTGGTGCCCCTCCTGGTCCTGGCCCTGGCCGCCTACTGCCGGGTGGCGCGCCGCCTGCAGCTCGGCTACTGCCTCATCCCCTACAGCAAAGCCGTCTACAAGAACCTGCCCGTCTCCCGCTACCACAGCTCCAGCTGCTGCTGCACCCAGGACCTCGACTCCGTGGAGAAAGTCTGGGTTTGAGATCGGAGGGGCAGGGGGGGGCCGGTCGGGACTGGGGGTGGGCGCAGAAGTAACTGGGGGAGGGAGGATGGAATGGATCTGTCGAGAAACACCGGCGCAGAAATCTAAAGCTGCTGAGCACTAAAGAACCGGGTTCCCCCCCTCCCACAATCCGTGGATACCTCACAGCAGTGAAGCTTGCAATGGTGCATCAGACTCTCCCCCAAACACAGGCTCACAGGGTCGCGCTCCCTCAGAGAGGTGCTGAATTCTGTCCAAGGCTGGCGCATCTATGACAGACAGAGGGGGGGACGAGGAAAGCTGAGTTGGCTTAAGTTGCTCACGAACTGTAGCGTCGAAAGGCTCCCTCCACGGATCGTAAGCCATATCAATACATGCTTTTGCCTGACTTTGTGAGGGGCGAGGGAAACGCGGCCGTCTCTTCGCTGTCCGTTTAGTGGACGCGGAAGTGTGTGTCTTTTAGTGCCTCCTGGGATCTGATTGTTTCTCTCGTTGCTGAAGGTCGGGGGGGTGGGAGTTGTTATTATGTGGAAAGTTTGACGAGTTCTCCTCCGTACTAGAAGTTCAGCAGATGGGACAGATTTAAATGGAGCGTGTGACTGGAATCCCAAAGGCCCTAGCCAGGAGTTCACCTGTAGCCGGCAACACGATACGTACCTGCTGTTCCCAGATGAGGCGAGGGACAGGAAATGGCGGCTGGTAAACGGGCCCCGCCGATCCTTTTGCAGCGGGAATCAGAACTTCACCTCTAGACCAGTGTTCCCTCTAAGCTGAGCTCGTGTGAGCCGGCTCACAGTTTTTTAGCCTCCAGCTCACAGATTTTTTGTCTTAGCTCAGGAAGGGACGGCTGCAGAGGAGACTGATTTATGCAGCAGCCAAATCGCTCGCTCACGACTTTAATGCCAGGAGCTCACAAAGTAGAATTTTTTGCTCACAAGACTCAACAGCTTAGAGGGAGCATTGCTCTAGGCCAGAGCCCAAGATGAGGAGCTGTTTTCTACTGTGTCGGGGTGGGGTGGGGCCCCACAAGTCCTGTACGCGTCAGCCCTTTGCTGTGTTTGCCTTCAATTCCTGTGATATTATACGTATACCTCTAAAAGTTTCTTCTCGGCTCGGTCACCACTGGGGGCAGAATTAACGCCCCAGAAATGTATTCAGACGGTTCCTTCAATATATCTTTTTTTGCTTTATTGATTCGCCTCGTTTATACCAGTCCTTTCCCCCCAACGGGGACCCATAGAGGCCTGCATCTTTCTTCTCTCCTTCCATTTTATCCTCACAACCACCCTGCGAGGTAGGTGAGACTGAGAGCGTGTGACTGACCCGAGATCGCCCAGCCGGCTTCCACGGCAGAGTTGGGATTCGAACCTGGGTCTCCCGGATCATAGCCCGACACTCTGACCACCACGCCACACTGGCCCTCGTATACCGACTGTGGCTTCGTTGCAAACGGCCGAGGGGGTTTGGTTCACACCCCGTCCCCGTTTGTTCACCACATTCTCTTCGGTGGCATGTTGTCACCCGAGCTTTTGGTTAGGGAAGGGGCACGAAAGGGCTCGCGCGTCTCGCACCACAAGCGAAGTCTGACAAGCCCTAGGATTTGGGTTGGGCCTTCCCTGTCAAAAAATGTCAGCTCCCGAACATCTGTGGTTTCCAGGATTCTTGGCATGCCGGAGGGGAAGAGGGGGCGGCCTGCTGTCTGACCCGAGGGGACCCTGCCGGGAACAGGTCAGGTTTCCACTGGGCCTGCCAGTTGGGCGGGCAAATTGGAGGCTGACCCAAGGGTCAACGTCCCACATGCACGCACCCACCCACCACCCACCTCCTAGACAGTGGGGGGGCTTCTAGTGTCCTGGCCCCACTGGGGGACCTCCTGGTGGCCCCTGGTATTTTTGGCCACTGTGTGACACAGAGTGTTGGACTGGAAGGGCCCTTGGCCTGAAACAACATTGGCTTCTCTTATGTCCTTATGTCCTGGGGGGATTCCCGTTTCTCCTTTTTCCTTCCTTCAACCCTGCAGCCGATGCAAGAGAGAAGCTGGATGCCAAAGCCTGCACGGCATCTCTGGGCTCAGCGGCAGAGCCTCTGCTCGGCATGCAGGAGGTCCCAGGTTCAATCCCCGGCATCTCCAGTTGAAAGGACCAGGTAGGAGGTGATGGGGGAGACCTTTGCCTGAGACCCTGGAGAGCGGCTGCCAGTTTGAGCAGGCAAGACTGACCTTGGCACACCAAGGGTCTGACTCAAGGCTTCCTTCAGGGAGGGGCTGTGGCTCAGTGGGAGAGCCTCTGCTTGGCACGTGGAAGGTCCCAGGTTCAATCCCCGGCATCTCCAGTTCAAAGGACCAGGCGGGAGGTGATGGGGGAGACCTCTCTGCCTGAGACCGTGGACAGCAGCTGCCAGTTTGAGCACGTAATACTAACCTTGATGCACCAAGGGTATTAGGGAGGGGCTGTGGCTCAGCGGTAGAGCCTCTTCTTGGCACACAGAAGATCCCAAGTTCAATCCCCGGCATCTCCAGTTGAAAGGACCAGCTAGGAGGTGATGGGGGAGACCTCTCTGCCTGAGACCCTGGAAAGCGGCTGCCGGTTTGAGCAGGTAATAATAACCTTGACACACCAAGGGTCTGACTCAAGGCTTCCTTCAGGGAGGGGCCGTGACTCAGTGGCAGAGCCTCTGCTTGGCACACAGAAGGTCCCAGGTTCATTCCCCGGCATCTCCAGTTCAAAGGACCAGGCAGGAGGTGACGGGAAAGGCCTCTATGGGAAGTTATAACCTCTCAGGCTGTCAGCTGCATCTCCCACATAAGACTTGGATAGCCCCAACTAGCCTGAGCTCATCAGATCTGGGAAGCTAAGCAGGGTCGGTCCTGGTTAGCTTTTGGATGGGAGACTACCCAGGAAGCCCCGGGCCTCTAGGCAGAGACAGGCGAAAGCAAAACCACCCATGAACATCTCCTGCCTTGAAAACTGTGCAGGGCGGGCCCTAGATTTGCTGGGACTTGATGGCGGTTTCCACCACTGCAGAGTCTGACAAGAATGCCAATGAAGCATTTCACCTTCTTCAAGGGGAAACCCGCGGGCTTTGCCTGTGCCCTGCCACTGCCGCTGCCGCCACCACCACGGGGCTTGCTGGGCCCTCAGGTGTCTGGGGTGCAAAGGAAACCCAGCTCTGCGCCGTGGGGCTGGAGAGGGGAATATCCTGTTCCAAACAGGATAAGGAAGAGTTGAGTCAGCCCCGGGCGCCGAGAGAGCCTGCTCTCTGTTCAGGGAGGAAGGAACCTCGGATAAGATAAGACAGCAGCCGCTGGCTCCCCCTCCCCGCGCTCCCCATTGTGTTTGGGGGAGGGGGGGACAGGCCTCCCTGCTGTTTTTGGAGAGGCTTGGGGGTGGCGGGTGAGAGCTTTCCCTCTGGCTCCCAAAGGTCAGGCTCGGCAAAGGCTTTTGTCAACAAAACCAGCAGGGAAGAAGAAGATTTATACCCTGCCCTTCACTTGAGTCTCAGAGCGGCTTACAACCTCCTTTCCCTTCCCCTCCCCACAACAGACGCCCTGGGAGGCAAGTGGGGCTGAGAGAGCTCTTTCCAGAACTGTCCTTGAGAGAACAGCTCTGACAGAACTGTGGCTTGCCCAAGGTCATCCAGCAGCTGTGAGTGGAGGAGTGGGGAATCAAACCCGGTTCTCCCAGATTAGAGTCCGTGCACCTAACCACTACATCAATCTGGTGTAGGGACAAGGGGGTGATCCCTTTCCCGTCCAGGTTTTGGAACCGAGTAGATCGTTTTTAATCCACATAGTATTATCAGGGCCAGCCAGATACCCTCACTGCTCCCCAGCGTAGTTCTGGAGCCCAATTTAACATGTGTCCACTTTGATTAGAAGCAAGCGCATTTCTAGGCCTGGGCGTCTGAAGGTGTCTTGGGAACACGCAGGGAAACCCCAGAATGTGGAGGTGGTTGCCTCGACTTTCCACGGACTGGGGAGGGGGGCTGTGAGGCCTTGCCCTTGAATTTTACTTATTATTATTGTTGAATTAGACTTTTAGGCCATCGTCCCCTGAAAGGCAGGGCTCAGGGTGGCGTGCGATACGATAACATTCCAATGCAATTCGTGAACCACAGCTAAAAAATCCCAGAATTAAAACATAAAAATACCTTTAAAAACACATTTAGCACAGTCCAGGCAGTCTATCTGATGGCAAAAGTTTACAGAAGATGCCACAGCCTCGTAGACAAGGGAGGCCGGAGGAGATGGGGGGGGGAGTGGTAGACTATGTTATAGCTGTCACTGTCCTCGACCAAACGCCTGGCAGAACATCTCCGCCTTACACGCCCTGCGGAAAGGTCACGGATCCCACAGGGCACGGATGTTACCTGGCAGAGTTCCGCCAGGTAGGCAGTGTTCCCTCTAAGCTGAGTTAGTGAGAGCTCAAGTGGTTAAGATGCTGAACTGCAGGCCAGAAGGTCGGCAGTTCGAGACCCGAGTGCCGCAAGACGGAGTGAGCTCACGTCCCTGGTCCCAGCTCCTGCCAACCTAGCAGTTCGAAAGCAAGAAATTGCAAGTAGATAAATAGGTACCGCTTCGGTGGGAAGGTAACAGCATTCCGTGCACCTCGGCGTCTACTCACGCCGGCCACATGACCACGGAAACGCCTTCGGACAGCGCTGGCTCTTCAGCTTGGAAATGGAGATGAGTGCCGCATCCCTAGGGTCGGATTCCACTGGCTTTTGAGCAAGGGGAACCTTTACCTTTACCTAGCTCACAGTTTTTTAGCCTCCGGCTCACACATTTTTGTCTTCGCTCAGGAAGGATGGCTCCAGAGAGGACTCATTTATGCAGTAGCTAAATCACGCTGCTCACAGCTTTAATGCCAGGAGCTCACAAAGTCAAGTATTTGCTCACAGCTTAGTGGGAGCATTGTAGGGGTCAGGGCAAGAAACAGCCCCGGCCCTGGTTGACGGCGGCCAGCTCTCTCTCGTGCCAGGGACCACCGGGAGGTTCATATCTCCTGAGTGTAAAGCTCTTCTGAGGGTATACCGGGAGAGGCAGTCCCAAGGGGACATGGGTTCCAGACAGTGTTCCCTCTAAGCTGAGTTAGTGTGAGCTAGCTCACAATTTTTTAGCCTCTGGCTTACACATTTTTGTCTTAGCTCGGGAAGGAGGGCTCCAGAGCAACCTAATTCATGCAGCGGCCAAATCGCTCGCTCAAAACTTTGATGCCAACAGCTCACAAAGAAGAATTTCTGCTCACAATTCTCCACAGCTTAGAGGGAGCGTTGGTCCCAGACCGTTAAGGGCCTTAAAGGTCAGAACCAACCCCCTGAACCTGATCTGCCTTTTCCACCGGAAGCCGGTGCCACTCGGGCAGTGCGGGTTAAACGTGTGCCAGGCGACAGGTCCCGGATCAGTTGGTGCTTCCGGGTCAGTCTCAAGGGTAGGCCCACACAGAGCAAGTTAACAGTAGTCTATTCCGGAGGCGACTGTTGCGTGGATTACCGTGGCTGGGTCGGAGCGAGACGGGTAGGGCGCCAGTTGCCTGGCCTGACAAAGCTGGAAAAACTGCTACTGGAACCGAAAGTCACAGCGCAAAACATCAAGGGTAAAGGACAACAGGGAGCTGTAATCAAGCACGATACACAAAAATTATACAAGGATGTATTCACAACAAGATAACTAGGACGTGTATAAAGGGCAAAGGGCGTCTGTATCTAGATTGCCTGTTGAGAACACACTATGTGTCAATAGGATAAGGAAGGAAATTGTCTGTGAGATAATAAGAACATCGTAGAAGAAGAAGAAGAGTTTGGATTTATACCCCACCCTTCACTACCCAAAGGTGTCTCAGAGCAGCTCACAAACTCCTTCCCCTTCCCTTCCCCACAACAGACACCCCCTGTGAGGTAGACGGGGCTGAGAGAGCTCTGACAGAAACTGGTCTTTTCCAAGAACAGCTCTTGTCAGAACTACGGCTTGCCCAAGGTCACACCAGCAGCTGCGAGTGGAGGAGTGGGGAATCAAACCCGGTTCTCCCAGATTAGCATCTGCGCACTTCACCACTACACCGAATTTATTCAATGGTTAAAAAGAAACAAGAAACACAATACTGTTAATACGGTCCCAATCGGATGAAGTCCTTATGAAACGAATCGACATTCCGGAGCACTTCGTCAACAATAACAACTGTTATAAATTAATATTATTATATGCAGCCAGGCTAGCTAAATACTCTACAACGATATCTTAACACACGCTGGAAATGCAAACAGAACATGGGTACCTATTTCCACATGTGGTGGACTTGTGGTAAAACAAAGAAGTATTGGCTGATGGTCCAAAACGTGTTGCAGGAGATTATTGGCTGTCAAATACCATTGAAACAAGAACGGTTTCTTCTTAATATGATCCCGGAAATGCATGAGAAGGGGGATAAGATACTGATGATTCATGGCGTGAACTGCTGCCAGAATTTTGTACGCTAAGTACTGGAAAATAGGTAAGGTTCCGGACAGGGCAGAATGTATACAAAAGATGCTAAATGCTGCCGAAATGGATAGATTAACAACTTTGTTAAAAGGGAAAAGAAGAAAAACATTTTGAAAACAATTGGATTAAGAAGTACAAACGGATGAGCAAAAATGCTTGAAGGTTTAAGCAGTGAGTATTTTGTTTAGCTGTATGATGCAGGAGCTGCGGTGGCTCAAGTGGTTAAGACACTGAACTGCAGGCTGTGGAAGGTCAGTAGTTCAGCAGTTCGAGACCCGAGTGTGCCGCATGATGGGGTGAGCTCCTGTCTCTAGTTCCAGCTCCTGCCAACCTAGCAGTTCGAAAGCTAGAAATTGCAAGTAGATAAATAGGTACCACTTTGGTGGGAAGGTAACAGCATTCCGTGCGCCTTGGTGTTTAGTCATGCCGGCCACATGACCACGGAAATGTCTTTGGACAGCGCTGGCTCTTCCGCTTGGAAACGGAGATGAGCACCGCAACCCTAGAGTCGGATTCGACTGGCTTTCGAGCAAGGGAACCTTTACCTTTACCTTTTTATGATGCAATGCTGTTGGAAGCTTCTCTTACAATGAGTATATATTCTTAGCCTGATATTTGTTTTGTTTTGTTTGGTGATGTTGAAAATCAATAAAAATTATTATTTAAACCCCCTCAAAATAATAACTACTATTATGATTGTATACGGACCCCCTCCTTTGCACTTTATACACGTTCTAGTTATCTTGTTGTAAATACACCCTTATACAGTTTTTGTGTATCGCGCTTGATTACAGCTTTCTGTTGTCCTTTAACCTCGAGGCTGGAAAAATGCCAGTCTGGCGAGCTTTGTGTCCTCGGGCCTCCATTTGACAGGGAGGCATCGAGTTTCACACCCAGCCCCAGCCGACTCGGCTTTAACCATCCCATTACGGCCTCCAAACCCTTGGCTGGATTTGCAGGAGCGGTACCCGGTCAGTCACCCATCCACAGATATAGTTGGGTGTCGTCAGCGTACACGGGTTGTGAAACCCCTATTTTCCTTCTTAAAGATAACGCCTGCTGCAGTGTTCCCTCCAAGCTGTGTTAGTGTGAGCTAGCGCAGAGTTTCTTAGCCTCCAACTCACAGATTTTTGACTTCACTCAGGAAGGATGGGAGCTGCGGTGGCTCAAGTGGTTAAGACACTGAACTGTAGGCTGTGGAAGGTCAGTAGTTCAGCAGTTCAAGACCCGAGAGTGCCGCATGACGGAGTGAGCTCCCATCTCTAGTTCCAGCTCCTGCCAACCTAGCAGTTTGAAAGCAAGAAATTGCAAGTAGATAAATAGGTACCACTTTGGTGGGAAGGTAACAGCGTTCCGTGCGCCTTGGTGTTTAGTCATGCCGGCCACATGACCACAGAAACGTCTTCGGACAGCGCTGGCTCTTCGGCTTTGAAACGGAGATGAGCACCGCAACCCTAGAATCGGATTCAACTGGCTTTCGAGCAAGGAACAGGAAGGATGTGGCTCCAGAGCAAACTAATTTATGCAGTAGCCAAATTGCTTGCACACGACTTGAATGCCGGGAGCTTGCAAGGTAGGATTTTTGCTCACAAGACGCCGCAGCTTCGAGGGGGCATTGGCCAGGGCAAGCCCGTGAAGTTTCATCCCGTCGGCTTTTCAGGGCATGAGACCAGCACAGGTGGGTTTGCCACTGCCTTCCCCTGCAAAGCATCTTCTTGTTATGGTTTTGTTTTAAAAAAAATCCAGCAGTGGGGAACCTTCCCCTTCCCTACAAATTCATGACGTTGCAAGGTCCTAGCCGCCCCCCTTCTGTTGCAGGAAAAAGTCCAGTCCGAGATTAGTCACTTCAAGCAAGGCCGACACGTTTACTGCTGGCCAGGGCAAAGCCCAGGGGGCAAGTTCGGACCTAGTTAGGGTGGGGCAGGTCCAGGAGGGGATGTGTGTGCCTTCCCCCATCACCAGTGACCAGGTGGGAACTCTCGGCCTGGGGCAAGGGATGCTCTGTCTTCTTGGTGCTTGGGGGGGGGGTCAACAGTGGGAGGGTTTCTGACGTCCTGGCCCCACTGCTGGACCTCCTGAGGGCACCTGGTATTTCTGGCCACTGTGGTGTGACAGAGCATTGCACCTGATCCAACATTGGCTTCTCTCATCTTCTTATGTCTCCGCTTCCACCCCAAGCAGCTATTTGGGTGGCTTGGCTCACAAGATGGCCCCCGAATGTAAAGTCAGGGTGGGTCAGTGTTCCCTCTAAGCTGTGTTAGTGTGAACTAGCTCACAGTTTTTTAGCCTCCGGCTCACACATTTTTGTCTCGGCTCAGGAAGGATGGGGCTCCAGAGCAAACTAATTGATGCAGCGGCCAAATCGCTCGCTCACGACTTTAATGCCAGCCGCTCACAAATTTGAATTTTTGCCCACAGGACTCCACAGCTTACAGGGTCCTCGCTCTGGATTTCGAGTCCTCGCTCTGGATTTTTTTAAAAAAGGCTAAAAAATTTTTGAGTCCTCACTCTGGATTTTTTTAAAAAAGACTAAAAAATATCTATGCAGTTGGCTTCCCTCGCACCCAGGGCTGAGAGAAAAGGCGTGGGGAGGGGGGTATTTGACCCACCTAGCTTGCACCCTGGAGAGAGAGGGCAGGAGCCAAATTTAACAGAACAGAATCATTCCTAGCTGAAGGGAAAAGGAAAGAGGATGTCGGGAATGACTAAAAGAGGAGCACTGCGTTGTTGTCCCCCCCATCCCCCGCTGACGGGAATCACACCGGATAACCTTCTTCACCCCCACTGCTTCCTGGAGAGAAGGCACACGGAGGGCAGGAAGGAACAGAGGAAGCCTTGCTTCCCCCCTCCCCGTTTCAAACGCCTTCCTCGCCTTCCCCCCCCCAGAGGCCATCTTCGGAAGCCCAGGCAGATCTAAAGGGAGGGGCTGCATCCCTGCTGGCCCCTTATTCGCACCTCTCTAGGGCTGCAGTCGGCTCAGAGGTCACTAATGGCCGACCCCCACAGTGCCGGGAGGTGGAGGCTACGGGGTTAACTCTAAGAGGGTTATGGCCTCGGCAGCGGCAGGGAACACGAGAGGAGCCCTGCTGGGTCAGACCAGGGAGGGTCCATCTCGACCAGCCTCCCATCTCACACAGGGGCCAGCCGGTTCCTCCAGAAGGCCAACAACAGGGCAGAGAGGCCGAGGCCTTCCCCTGATGTTAAGAATGTAAGAAGAGCTCTGCTGGATCAGACCAGTGAGAGTCCAGCATCTTCTCTCACACAGCAGCCACCCAGTTCCTCTGGAGGGCCAGCAACAGGGCAGAGAGGCCGAGGCCTTCCCTAGAGAAGAACCTCAGAAGAGCCCTGCTGGGTCTGACCAGGGAGGGTCCATCCAGTCCAGCCTCCTGTCTCACACAGGGGCCAGCCAGTTCCTCTGGAGGTCCAACAACAGGGCAGAGAGGCCGAGGCCTTCCCTAGAGAAGAACCTCAGAAGAGCCCTGCTGGGTCTGACCAGGGAGGGTCCATCCAGTCCAGCCTCCTGTCTCACACAGGGGCCAGCCAGTTCCTCTGGAGGTCCAACAACAGGGCAGAGAGGCCGAGGCCTTCCCTAGAGAAGAACCTCAGAAGAGCCCTGCTGGGTCTGACCAGGGAGGGTCCATCCAGTCCAGCCTCCTGCCTCACACAGAGGCCAGCCAGTTCCTCTGGAGGTCCAACAACAGGGCAGAGAGGCCGAGGCCTTCCCCTAATGTTAAGAACACCAGAAGTGCCCTGCCGGATCAGAGCAGCAGTCACAGAATCATAGAGTAGCCAACCAGTTCCTCTTGGGAGGGCCAACAGCAGAGCAGAGAGGCTGAGGCCTTTCCCTGGTGTTGCTCCTGGCTCTGGGATTCGGAGGCTGACTGCCTCTGAACGGGGAGGCTCTCTTTGGCCACTGTGGCTAGTAGCCGCTGACAGGCCTCTCCTCCGTGAATCTGTCTAAGGGGCCATGATGCGACACTCTGTCTAAGGGGCCATGACACTCCTGAGGAAGAAGCTAGAAAGAGACCACCAACTTAGGGCAATAACCAGATTTTACTAGATTTAACAAACATCTTTAAAACGCGAACACCTCGGTAGGGCTGGAGGCTCCCCAAGTCCTGGGGGGATGGGGCCATTTCGCCCGCTGCAAATCGGTCCAGTGCGGCCAGTGTCCAGGCAAAGCCCGGCGGGTGGAGAGTCCAGAAGGTGGGGGGGGGGGAAGGTGCTCCGCAGAGTCCCAATAGGAGTTGCCGGATCCATTTTTCTCCCCGAGTGTCAAGACTGCTCTCTGCTGGTGCATCAGAGGTACTGCAAGGAGGCCAAGCTCTCCAACTCGACTTCGATGGAGACGATGTGATGTCCGGGAACCATCGCCAGGCCCAGGACTCGGGGCTCTCCGGCAGAGAAGGAGTCTGCAGAGGAAGAAGAGAAGGGAAGATCGTGTGTCCTTTGCAAGCCCACCTTTTCTCCAGGGGACCCAGAGGCTCTATCAGGGGGAAGGGCTGTAGCTCAGCGGCACAGCATCTGTTCAGCATGCAGAAGGTCCCAGGTTCAATCCCTGGCACCTGCAGTTAAAAGGACCAGGCAGCAGGTGATGGGAAAGACCTCCCCCTGAGACCCTGGAAAGCCGCTGCCAGTCTGAGCGGACAATACTGACGTTGAGGGACCAGGTGTCCGATTCGGTACAAGGCAGTTTCATGTATTCATCCAACTATACCCTGTAATGATTTCATGTTTTGGAGTGTGTGTTTCTTTCAGTGTTTAGTTTGACTGCAGTAATCTAAGAAGAGTGACAGAGGGAGATAAGTGTGATGTGACTGGCTGATGACGGAGAGTGTGGGAGGAGAGAGGTCTCTGAGAGTGATTCTGTGTGTGAAGTTTGAAGACAGAGCATAGTCTGTGTGACTATGGGAGTTTTTGAGTCTACTCTGTGTGAATAAGACAAAGAGTTTAGTCTGTGTGAATATGAGTTCTGAGTCTATTCTGTGTGAATAAGACAAAGTGTGGCTATATAGATATGAGAGAGAGAGAGAGATTCGACTGAGTGTCTACGCCTGTCAGAGTGGAGTTTTGGGAGTTTGAGAGACTGTGACACCAGGCTCTGCCAGTTATATTTACCAGTTCCTTTCATCAGCACAATAGCTTGAAGTGCCCAGACCCTAGGCCATTTTACCAAAAGAGAGAGGTTTGGAATTTTTAATTCCTGGTGGCAGCAGAATCTACCAAGTTTTATGTACGCAGAGAGTGTTTTAAAGATAAAACCGTCTCCCCAATAAACAGAGGACGCCACACACCCTTCACCTCTCCAGAAGGACTAGAAACGCCCAACTTCCACCCACCCCAGTCCCACCCAAAAGAAGCCGAGAGCTCTTTTCCCAGCTCTGGAATAAGGCTGCATTTAACCACGATGCAGGTGTGGGGGAAACAACCCATGGCAGGACTTTGCAACTTTTTTGTGCCGGCAGCAGTGTGGTTTTGACCAAGATGCCAGGCAAGTGCCAAGTCCCTGCTGGGAGAATGCTTTTCAGGGAGCATTGGTGTCACATTTAAATCATTCCTACTCGTGGCAAACTGGGGGGAGGCCTTACCTGTGGGTTTCAGGTACTCTTGGGCTGAGCCCAGGATGACGTTGCAGTCTCGGTCGGTGCACAAGAAGCAGCCCACCAGGGTGCGCCCGTCCGTCATGCGGATGCGCATGCTCTTGTTGAGCAGGTTTTCCAGCTTGCATCGGGAGCGCTGGTACGACGACTCACCCTTCTCCTCGCCCGACTCCTGGCAAAAACATCCAGCCAGTCAGTCCGGGCCACAGCGGGATTTAGGATTTCGTTTATGGCTCACATTTTTATCCCAACTTTTCTCCACAAAGCGGCTCGGCATGGCAATCTCCCTGCCTCCATTTTACCCTCACAACAACCCTCTGAGGTTGACTACGACGAGAGAGAAAGATTAGTCTCCAAGTCACCTGATGTGTTGGGTGGTGAGCGGCAATTTGAACACAGCTCTCCCCAGACATCATCCGACACTCTAACCACTGTGTTCTGCTGCCTATCTTACTCCCATACAGGAGTCATATTTGTTTTCTCCTGCAAGCTTTGCTTTCGCTTTCAAGTTTCTAGTCCTCAGACGAGCGACCACCAACTGGGATGAGGATACGGCCGGTTCGAGGGAATTCCTCCCTGGGACGGACTCCAGAAAGCGGTGCGGCGTCTTCACATGGTCTCTCATTGAGGGCCCCATTCGCCGAATGTGTACTGAGACCCTCCGTGCCTCTGGCTCAGAACCTGCTACTCTGGTGAGCGGGGTGGGTGTGTGGTGTTTTGGGTCTAGAAGGGTCTTTCCCGGCACCTGTTTCCTGTCAGTTTTTATGTGGAGATGCCAGGAATCGAACTCAGGATCCCCTGCAGACAAAGAGTGAGCTCTAGTCTAGTGCAGAGCCTGGCTTCTCCCCAAAGTTATTTAATTACTTCCAAATTGCTTTGGGAAGCTGATTTTTGGCGGTGGGTGGGGGAGGCAGAGGAAGATATAACCAGCATGCAACCGTTCCTGCTGCACCTGGTGAGCGACACAGTATTCAAGAACATGGAAGCAGGAACGGGCATTTATTCTGGAAGAACTGCAGGGCAAAAGCCCCCCGGACTCTGTGTGCACACCAGAGAACTCTTTGGCATGCTTTCCCACAGACTGAACAGTGCACTTTCAAGCCTTTCTCAGCACACTTGGGAGATCGTCGGCAAGTAGAGAGTTTCCCCATTTCCCACTGCAAAGCCAAAATTGCACCGAAAGTGCATGATGGTGTGAAAGCACAAAGGCAAGACTGCCTGGGGTGGCAGGCTGGCGATGTCATTCTAGCGCACGCTCCTCATCCATCCTCCTAGCCTCAACAGGGGGGGGGGGCAATGCTCCCTCTAAGCTGTAGAGTCTTGTGAGCAAAAATGCTACTCTGTGAGCCACTGGCATTAAAGTTGTGAGCGAGCAATTCAGCTGCTGCAAAAGTTAAGTTTGCTCTGGAGCCACATCCTTCCCGAGAGAAGACGAAAATGCATGAACTAGAGGCTCGCTCACATTCACTCAGCTTAGAGGGAACACTGCTCGTGAGCAAAAATTCTACTTTGTGAGCTGCTGGCATTAAAGTTGTGAGTGAGCGGTTTGGCTCCTGCATCAATTAGTTTGCTCTGGAGCCATCCCTTCCCGAGAGAAGAAGAAAATGTGTGAGCCGGAGACTAAAAAACTGTGAGCCGGCTCACACTCACTCAGCTTAGAGGAAATATTGCCCCCCCCCCCCCGGGCTAAACTACGGCACCCAGCAGTGGAGCCGAACCGGAATCCCGCCTCAGCCGTGATCTCCTTGGAGGGGGTGGCCTTAATCGAGCCCCTCTCTCTCAGCCCCCCCAAATGCCTAAAGGGGGAGAACCGCACGAGCCTACCTTGCAGGGTGGTTGTTAAGGACGTCAGCAAGAGGAGGGACAGGAGGTGCTGGGAACCCTGTAAGGGCTGCCCTGGCGCTAAGCACGCCCCTCTGCAGGGGAAACCCCCCTTCTCTACCCCACAACTTGCTTTCATGACCCTCTCCGGGGGCGGATGAAGGCTCACCGGTGCCCTAGGCAGCACTGACCAATCTTGGTGCCCCCCTCCCTCCTTTCCACACAGACCCAGAGTCCATTTTAGTGCTCAACCTGTCTGACCAGATATGCAATGCAGGTGGCAGCCAGGCAAAAATGTATTCATAGGATAACACCATATATACTGTACAAACCAAGCCCAGCTTTGGCTACATAAAAGTTCCACAAAAATGCAATACGACACCTGTCTTAATATTTCACAGGTTCAATGACAACTGAATTTGGCTCCATCATTTTACTTTCAAACGCATGCATTTTACTTTTAAACGTAGCCTATGACCCTGCGCCTCGCCAACAAGAAATAGAAGATCACCCTAGGGGGGCACCATCATCAATTTGCACTCGATCTATCTATCTATCTATCTATCTATCTATCTATCTATCTATCTATCTATCTATCTATCTACAAATCTTCATTCGTGTTTTCCCCTTCTTTCCACCCTTTCCCCAACTTTTGCGGTGCCCCCTTTGGCCCTGGCGCCCCCCAGGCACCTGCCGAGTCCGCGTCAGGGTGAACCCGCCCCTGCCCCCCAGCAGCGGAGCCGAACCGGAATCCCGCCTCGGCCGCGATCTCCTTTGGGAGGGGGTGGGCCCTCTTCACCGAGCCCCTCCCTCTCAGCCCCCCGCCCCGATGCCCGAAAGGGGGAGAGCGGCACGAGCCTACCTTGCGGGGTGGTTGTGCAGGGCGCCGGCAAGAGGAGGGACGGGGGAGGCGCCGGGGACCCTGGAAGGGCTGCCCGCCGCTCAGCAGGCGCCTCTGCAGCGGACACCCCCCTCCCCCTCACCCTTCCACCCCCACGTGCTTCCACGACCCTCCCCAATTCCCCTGCTGGATCCTCCCCGTGCCCCCCCCCCGCCTGCCCTTTGCGAGGGGGGGGGGGCCGAGCATCTCCTCCTTACCCCCGAGCTGGGGCTGTTCTCGCAGCCGTTCTCCTCCCCTCTTGGCGGCGGCGGCGGCAGCTGGTCGGGAACGGCCGGCGCCGCCATCTTCGCCGCCTTCCTCCTGCTTTTCCCCGCCTGCCTGCCTGCCTGCCGGCCGGGGACTACAATCCCCAGAAAGCCGCGCGCGCCTCGGCAGGCCGGCGCCCCGGAAGGATGGGCGTGGGGAGAGCTCCCAGCAGCCTGTGCGCGGCGACGGCCCTTCCGCCCTGCCCGGACTCCGTTTCCCGTGAGGCGTTGCGGCTGCCGGTGCGTTGCCATGGCAGCGGAGGACGCGGCCTGAGTCGTTCCCGCACGGATGGAGGCCTGGCGGCCCCGCTACTACAGCCCGAAGGAGGTGTCGGTGCACAACCGGCCCGGGGACCTCTGGGTGTCCTACTTGGGGCGGGTTTACGACCTCAGCCCGCTGGCGAAGGAGCACAAGGGTAGTTAGCCCGGGAAGGGGTGGGGGACGGGCAGGGGCGGGTTCACCTTGAAGCAGGCTAAGCACGTGCCTTAGGGCACCGGGGCCAAAGGGGGCACCGCCAAGTTGGGGAAAGGGTGCGGGAAAAATGGAGAAAAATGCCTTTTCAGGTCAGGAATAGTGGAACTTCGATGCATTTCACTTGTGAGGTATTAACATAGATGTTGTGTTGCATTTTTGGAGAACTCTATGTAAGCCAAAGCTTGGCTTAGTTTGCACAGTACACTGTGTTATCTTATGAATAAGTTTTTGTAGGGCTGCAACCAGTGTTCCCTCTAAGCTGAGTTAGTGTGAGCTAGCTCACAGTTTTCTAGCCTCCGGCTCACACATTTTTGTCTTAGCTCAGGATGGAGGGCTCCAGAGCAAACTAATTGATTCAGAGCAGGCAAATCGCTGGCTCACCACTTTGATGCCAGGAGCTCATAAAGTAGAATTTTTGCTCACAAGACTTCACAGCTTAGAGGGAGGATTGGCTGCGACTTGCATTGTCTATCTGGTCAGACCAGGTCAACAACTAAGATGGACTCTGGGTCCGTGTGGAAAGGAGGGGGGGCACCAAGATCGGTCAGTGCTGCTTAGGGCACCGGTGAGCCTTCATCCACACCTGGGGGGGGACCCCAAAGTCCTGCCCCTGGAATGTTGGTTTACTTTAGTTATATTCCACCTTTGCCTCCAGCGGGGACCTAAAGCGGCTTACGTGGTTCTCTTGTCCTCCCTTTTGTCCCTCACAGCAACCCTGCAAGGTAGGCGAGACTGAGATAGGGTTGCCAGCTATGGACTGAGAAAATACCCAGAGGTTTTGGGGGTAGAGCCTGAGGAGGGCGGGGTCTGAGGCAGAAGGCCGTAGAATCCAGCTTCCAAAGCGGCCCTGGTCCCCAGGTGAATGGATTCTCTGTGGCCCGGAGATCAGTTGTAATGCAGGCGGATCTCCAGCTGCTACCTGAAGGTTGGCGACTCTAGACTGTGTGTGTTAGCCCAAGGTCACCCGGCAAGCTTCCAGGGCAGAAGCGGGGATTTAGTTGGCCTGAAAGTTTAACCACCATGCCCCGCTGGCTTAGCATGTGTAAATGGGCAGCCAAAGTCTTTTAAGGCAAGGAGGTAAATAACAGCACCTGGTGAGCCAGTTTGGTGTAGTGGTTAACTGCGCGGACTCTAATCTGGGAGAACCAGGTTTGATTCCCCACTCCTCCACTTGCAGCTGCTGGATGACCCTGGCAACCCATATTTCTGTCAGAGCTGTTCTCTCAAGGGCAGTTCTGGAAAGAGCTCTCTCAGCCCCACCTGCCTCCCAGGGTGTCTGTTGTGGGGAGGGGGAAGGGAAAAGGAGTTTGTAAGCTGCTCTGAGACTCTGAGTGAAGGGTAGGGTAGAAATCCAATCTCCTCCTCCTCCTCCTCCTCCTCCTCCTTCCTCTTCTCCCTCTTCTTCATAGCACCACCTGGAAACTAACATCCGATTAAGCCTCCTTTAGGGAGCACGTGTTTCTTTTGGGTTGTCGGCAGTCCCACAACAGCACCCCGCAGCTGACCTTTTGCGGTACGAGGGGCAGCTAGCTGCACAGTAGGAGATGGAAATTCTTCTTCCCTCCTGCAACCCATCCCCAAACCTGCCAATGATCCCCACTAATGTTCTAAATGCAACGGGGAGGCCAACGTTTCCCCCTCTCTGCCAAATGATTCCTGCATGGCCAGCATAGATTGTGCTCCCCGCCCGTGTTCTTGGGCCCGTGCGTGTTTCGATGTCCTTTAGGAATTCTCTGTAGGAAGCAGGTTTCCCTCTCTCCCTGTCCTGCACTGCCTTCACCTTCCTCAGCTTTGATGATGGGGGTTCTTCAATGCACAAAATGAAATGGCCCTTTGGAGAAAGGACCTTTGGCCTTGCCTTCAGTGGCCTGAGTCCCAAGCAGTGAGTGATTTAGCCTTAAAAAAAAAGTCTTATCGCAGTGTAAAGATGCATCGGAAGAAATGGGGTGCTAGTCCATGGATGTGTGTACCACAACATCTCTTTAAGGCACCACAAGACTCTGTTTCGATTTTGTCTTAACAACTGGCTCCCCTCCCCCGGAATTTGTTGACTTGGGTTTGTTTTTCTCTCTGCCTGTCCAGGTGACCTCTTGCTGAAGCCTATCCTAGAAGCAGCAGGGAAAGACATCAGCCACTGGTTCAACCCCAAGACCAAGGATGTAAGTCCCCACATTTTAGTAGTATCTTGATCGGCCAGATTTAACGTATTGCCATCAGCCATCTTCTCTGGAAGATGCCAGAAACATCCCCTATGAACTCAGACAGTGCTCCTGCGGTCAGGGTGCTATCGAATCTGTTTCCCATGTTCTTTTAAATTGTCCATTTTATATTAAGATTCGAGAAAAAATTCTGGACACCCCTTCTTTTTACGTGGCGTGCTCTTTCCTGAGAGTGTCAAGGTCCAGTTGCTACTCTCTGGGCAAAGTACTTCTATAACTTTTAATGTTGCTTGTTTTCTTCAATCTGTAATTTGAACCAGGGAAACTATTAATCGATCAGCTCTTTTTCGTTGGCTGTTCGACAGCCATGCTTTCGATGTATTCCTAAATTTTAATGTAATCTTATCTCTTACATGCCTTATCTCACATGTCTTGGGGGAAAGCACACTGCTGGCCAACAGGTAGTTCACACCTAGGCATCTTTACTTGGAAATAAGTCCCTCTGAATGCAGTGGGTGGGCCTTACGCCTCAGGAAGTATTTATTTACTTATTTAATCCGTACCCCGCCCTCCCCGGAAGCTGGCTCAGGGCGGCTCACATTGGTTGGTACATGAATAACCATTACAATCCATCTAAAATCATTTAAACAATTCAGTTACAAATAATATTGTAAAATCATAAAGTGCTAACAATATTCCATTAATTACTGAAGATGGCGTACCGAAGAGTGCGTGCAGACAAACAGTTTTTCAGCTCAGTGATCTTCCTAAGTCACGCGGCGGCACAGGCCAGACGTCAGAATTAAGGGCCAGGATCTATAACTATGGTTGTTGGTGGCAGTAGTGAAGGCGGCTCCTTAGTTGAAAGCTTGGTGGAAGAGCTCCGTCTCGCAGGCCCTGTGGAACTATAACTATGGTTGTTGGTGGCAGTAGTGAAGGTGGCTCCTAAGCTGAAAGCCTGGTGGAAGAGCTCTGTCTCGCAGGCCCTGTGGAACTATAACTATGGTTGTTGGTGGCAGTAGTGAAGGTGGCTCCTAAGTTGAAAGCCTGGTGGAAGAGCTCTGTCTTGCAGGCCCTGCAGAACTATAACTATGGTTGTTGGTGGCAGTAGTGAAGGTGGCTCCTAAGTTGAAAGCCTGGTGGAAGAACTCCATCTCGCAGGCCCTGCAGAACTATAACTATGGTTGTTGGTGGTAGTAGTGAAGGCGGCTCCTTAGTTGAAAGCCTTGTGGAAGAGCTCCGTCTCGCAGGCCCTGCGGAACTATAACTATGGTTGTTGGTGGCAGTAGTGAAGGTGGCTCCTTAGTTGAAAGCTTGGTGGAAGAACTCCATCTCGCAGGCCCTGCAGAACTATAACTATGGTTGTTGGTGGTAGTAGTGAAGGCGGCTGTAAAAGATCCCGCAGGGCCCTGATCTCTTCCGGGAGCTCATTCCACCAGTATGGAGCCACCACTGAGAAGGCCCTGGCCCTGGTAGTAGTGAGCCTGCACAGGATCGTAGTCACAGGATTGTAGTCACAGTTGTTTAAGGGCTGTAACAGAGCATTAATGCTTAGCCCCATGGACTTCTGTCCAAGCGGCTATTGTTGGGAAAGGCTGAGACCCTGAAGAGCTGCAACCAGTCAGAGGAGGCAAGACTAAGCTCAGGATCATATTTAAAAGCCCGTGCTTTGGCCCAGGACAGACTGGCAATTTGCCCCGGTATCGAGTCCGCAAGGCAAAAACCCGGAGTAAACGATACCGGGTTTTCCCGTCCACACAGCGGGGGCCTCTGCCGGAAGAAACGGGACGGAGGCGCGCGGAACCGTTCAGACTGCCGCGCCGGAGGCGCGCTATATTCGCCGTTCCCCCATTATTTCGGCTGTGGGCGTATGTGCGCATGAGCGCATGAGCGCTCATGCGGTCATGCGCATAAGCGCATTTCGGCGATTTTTTTTTTTTTTGCCCTGCAACGCCGGCACCGCATTGGGCAGTGGAGCGGAGCTCAGCCAATCACGCCGCTGCTGCCTCATGCCCAACGCGGGTTGCTCCCGGCTTTTCGGCTGCGCGTTCAGACTCCCCGGAAGCGGGGAAACGCGCGACGAACGCAGGCTTTCACGATTTGCGACGGCTTTTATCAGGTGTTTTTTTTTAAACCGGCTCTGAAGCGCGAGGGCTCCGGTAAGCTCCGGGTGGGGGACGCCAGGCAGATGTGCCTGTGTGAACGTTCCATTTACTCCGATATTGAGTCGCTGTCAGCCCGGGTCCCATCCCGCGGCAAATTGCCAGTCTGTCCTCGGCCTTTATTTCAGCTCTTTTTGAGATTTGTGTTTGTTTTAGATTTCTGTAGTCCAAACCCTATTGTACTGTTCATTGGCAGTCCCATCCCGTTGACTGTGTTTGACTTGCACTGTGTAATTCACCTTGAGCTTCAGGAAGAAGGCAGAGTATTAACTAAATAAGCTAATGCAATCTTAGGATGCATGAACAGAAGCATTGTGTCCAGATCACGGGAGGTGGTAGTTCCGCTCTGTTCTGCTATGGTCAGGCCTCACCTGGAGTCCTGTGTCCCATTTTGGGCACCACACTTTAGGAAGGATGTTGATAAGCTCGAGCGTGTCCAGAAGAGGGCAACCAGGATGGCGAGAGGGTTGGAATCCAAGTCTTATGAGGAAAGGCTGAAAGAGTTGGGTCTGTTTAGCCTGGGAAAGAGAAGGCTTAGAGGGGACATGATGGCAGTCTTCAAGTATCTGAGGGGCTGTCATGTAGAAGACGGAGCAGATCTATTCTCTCTTGCTCCGGATTGCAAGACTAGATCGAATGGGTGGAAATTACAATGGAGTCGTTACCGGCTAGATATCAGGAGAAACTTCCTAACTGTAAGAGTGGTTGAGCAGTGGAATAGACTGCCTCGGGAGGTGGTGGATGCTCCTCCCCTGGACGTTTTCAAGCGGAGGCTAGGCGACCATCTTTTGAGTATATTGCAGGTATGTAGGGCTATCTTTCGGCTATGCTCCTGCAGAGTGCAGGGGGTTGGACTAGATGACCTGCAAGGTCCCTTCCAACTCTGAACATTCTATGATTCTATGAAATTATGAACATTTAAATATCCTTGAAAATACTGTATATATCTACAGTCTACACAGGAATTACCATTCTCTAATGCTGTGCATTGTCTGACATGAAAATCTTCATGCTGCACATCTTGAGGAAGTAAAACCTCATCCTAAAAAAAAGCATTTTACTCTTTCCAATATCCTCAATTTCTCCAAGCCTTCACATCTCTAGTGCTGGCAACGGTGAGTCCAGGTTTGCTAGCTTCATGATTTGACAGATACTGCTCTGACACACTTCCTCTGTTTATTTTTTTTTGGTAAATTTTGTATTCTTTAATGCCACAATCAATGGATATTGCTTGTTATCTGAGACCTGTCCTGTCCGTGTCATTTTGGGTGATCTTCAGTCAGGCTAGGCAGTGACTTTCCAGCCCAACCACAGACTTTTTATCATTCTCTGATTCCTACTTGGCAGCATGACAGATTTCTCGACAAACGTCTTCCCTGAGTTTTGATGCGGCAAAGGGAAAGACACCAAAGTGCTGAATGAAGCGGCGTGGAGATTGAGGCTTCCCATCCGTCGTCTTTTCCTCCCCAGATCCAGACGCACATCGATCCCCTGACAGGCTGCCTCAAGTACTACACCCCCCAGGGCCGCTTTATACACATCCCGCCTCCCCTGCCTCGCTCGGACTGGGCCAATGACTTCGGCATACCCTGGTGGAAAGATTCCAAGTATGAGGTGGGCACCTTGTCTGCCAAAACCAGGCGCATACGGATCATCAACACCCTGACTTCCCAGGAGCACCTGCTCGAGGTGAGCCCCATTTCGCTCCTGTCACAGAAGCAAGGTGAAAAAAGAACCCAAGGCCTTGGGACTTCTCTCCTTTTTAGCATATCGTGCATGCTGTTTGTGATATTTTTTAATTTGTTTGCTTAATTTATTCCCGACTTTTCCCCCCAGTGGGTACCCAAGGAGCTTACACCGTTCTTGTCTCCATTCTATCCTCACAACCACCCTTTGAGGTAGGTGTGATGGACAGGTTAGGTTCCGCCTCTCCCCAAGAGCAGCCAATAGGAGCTGGCAGAATGTTAGCGAGAGAGACAGTTGAAAAAACGGAGGTTAGGAGAGTGGATGAGGGCAGTTGGGGAGAGTGTGTCTGGCCGAGTGAAGTTGTGGGGAAGAGTAGCTTAAAGCTAACTGAAAAGAGAAATCAGTTTGTAAGAAAAGACCCCAAATGCTGGAATAGGGAAACAGTTCAAAAGTTACAGTGTCCTGTTCTCCCTTTTATCCTCATAACAACCATCCTTGTGAGGTAGGTTGTGTTACACAAATAGATTCCCAGTCAAAAAACAAAGTCAAAAGGAGGAGGAAGGTCTTAGTGTTTTAATTGCAATCAAGACACCTGAAAACAGTTAGGCCAAAGAAGCCTATCAAAAATTGACTGCTTTCTAAGCACAATCAGGAAATACATGAAGTCTTATACTTGGAATGACATCATCATGAAAATAACATTCAAAAAACATAATTGGTTACAAAGAATCATACATCATTCGAATAAAAATCCCCTTATTGGTCAAATGTAAAGACAGGTGTGCCTGCATAGCATCTAAGTGTTTATTTAACCTAACCTGAGTAATATTTGCCAAGGATTCTCTATACCCAAACAAAGGTGTTTTTTTCCTGATACAAAGCTAAAGTCCTTTTTGACCCAGACACGGCAAAGTTTTACCCCTAAACAAATTAAAAAACCATGAACTTTATACCTATCTTCGATACCAAAAGAATGTTATTGTCTTGTTTGCTCACATCAGCTGAAAAAAAACATAACCTAACCTACAAGGAAAAGGCCGACTATGTAATAGGTCTTCATTGCAGCCTAGTAAAATCTTACTCATGAGAAAAATCTATAAAACCAGAAGAATATGAATAATCAGAGGGAAAAAAAATCTTTATGCTCCCATCTATACTACAGTTAGGCTGAGAGTGGGTGACTGACCCAAAGTCACCCAGCTAGCTTCCATGGCAGAGTGGAGATTCGAAACTGGGTCTGCCACATTGCAGGCTGACATTCTAACCACCCTACTGGCTCTCGGATATAAGTAGTTCCACGTTGGTGCCACCAAGTGGGTTCCCCCAGTTTCTCCACTGTTTGGTCTCTGAAGAGTACTTTCTTATCTCTCAGTCCCTGCTGCCTTAGGCATCTGCTCATGAGTTGCTAAAGTCTTGCTTATTTAATTTACACCCCACCTTTCTCTCCTATGGGTGCCAAAGTGGCTTGCATAGCTCTCCTGTCTTCCGTTTCATCTTCAGGTAGGGTTGGCTGAGGTAAGGCTGGCTGAGAGTGTGTTACCGGCCCAGGTTCACCTTGCAGGTGAAATATTGTGAGTGACCCTGTAATCACCCTTGGTTTGGGGGAAACCAGGGAAAGTTGCCTCCTCCTTGTGCCTGTGAAGAATCTAGGCAGAATGTGAGCTGAAATGAAATTTGTGGAGCCCTTTTGGAACGAATGTCAAGTTTTATCTTTCTAACTTGTGTGAAAGAAAGTGATGCGGAGGTATCTCGGCACAAAACATTATTTCTAAGAAGCAGTTCATTATCAGTTAAGTAGTTACCACTCGATAGATTCCGGCGGGTGGCTGTGTTGGTCCGAAGCAATAGAACAAGTTCGAGTCCAGTGGCACCTTGAGGCCAACCAAGTTTTAATTTATTTATATTTATTTACTTATTGTCAAATTTATACCCCCGCCCTCCCCACAAGACAGGCACATGAAAGCTTATACCCAGAATTAAACATTGTTGGTCTTCAAGGTGCCACTGGACTCAGGTTTTGTGGTTACCGCTACATCCTGAACAAAGTCACACAATGAAAAGAAAGGTTTGAAAAAATCAGGCCGTCCTAAAAAGAATTTTTTAAATAGTAATCACTCTTAGTTTCCTGGTGATGCACAGTTGCTTTGGGATCTAGCAGCATTCCTTATTGTCCCCTCTGATTTTCTGTGGAAGGGCATCTCTTAGGCAAAGGCTAGAAAATCAGACATGGCTATTCTCTTAGGCAAAGGCTAGGAAATCAGACAAGGCTGAAGAGCTTGACTAAGTACGGAGACACTTTCAGCCTTTCTGCAGTTCTGTTTATGTTATGCCTGGAATAGAGCAGGTAGAGAAAGAAGTACTTGTTTCCCTTTCTCACAATACAAGAACTCGTGGGCACTCCATGAAATTGCTGAGCAGTCAGGTTAGAGCAGATAAAAGGAAGTCCTTCTTCACCCAAAGAGTGATTAACACATGGAATTCACTGGCTGCAATCATGGACAGCTTCAAGAGGGAATTGAATAAACATATGGAGCAGAAGTCCATCAGTGGCTATTAGCTGCAAGGTATAGATAGGAGTGATGCTCTGTATTCTTGGTGCTTGGGTGGGCAACAGTGGGAGGGCTTCTAGTGCCCCACTGATGGTCCTCCCGAGGGCACCTGGTATTTTTGGCCACTGTGTGACAGAAGAGTGTTACACTGGATGGGCCGTTGGCCTGATCCAACATTGGCTTCTCTTATGTTCTTATGTCCACAGGTGTGCTCTGAAGAATCCATGTGGGAGATCCTGCGGCGGTACCTTCCCTTCAATGCCCACGCTGCCAGCTACACTTGGAAATATGAAGGCGTCAACCTGGACATGGACCGGAACCTGCAGCAGAACCGCATCCCGGATGAAGACGAGGAGTTCTATGAGCTTAACATGGATGCCGATGCCTTCACCCCGGCCATCCTGCTCTACTTCAACGATGACCTCACTGAGTTTTAGGTAATCCCAAAGAGAAGAGCAGGGGACTGTGGCTGACTGGGCCTCTAATGGGCCCACAGTATCTCCTTACAGCAGGGGTCCCAAAACTTTTTGAGCCTGTGGGCACCTTTCAGATTTTGACAAAGGGTGGCGAGCACATCAGGAGAAGGCGCCAACCACAAAATGGATCCCAAAGTTGGTGGAGGCAACCATAAAATGTCAGGGAGTGAGGTCATGCATACCCCTAATAGTAGCTCTTCAGTATTTCCAGTAGAAGCTTTGTTTAATAGGATGCTGTGGCGTCCTCGCTTATTGGGGAGACTGTTTCTCCTTTAAAACTCACTCTGGGTACATGAACTTTGTAGATTTCTGCTGCCACCAGGAATTAAAAATTCCAAATCTCTCTCTTTTGGTAGAATGACTCAGTGTCTGGGCACTTCAGAGGACTATGTGGCCCTTAGGAAGGACTGTTCTGATTGCTGGGATAAGTTTAAACAAATAATGATTTATTTATAAAATAACAAAATAGGTTTCTGGGTATTTTTGAACTGTTGTTGAAGAAAGAAAATATAACTGACAAAACTTGGCGTCACACACAGTCTCTCATACAACAAAACTCAACTCTGACAGGCTTATCTTTCTCATATATAGACACACAGGCTGAACTCTCTTGCTCATATAAAGCCACACAGGCTGAACTCTCATGCTCATATATAGCTACACAGGCTGAACTTTCTCTCTCATAGCCACGCAGGCTAAACTAAACTCCAGCTGCTTCCTCTGTCATGCAGAATTTTTAAAAAAACTCCCCACACCCGTCTCTTCAAGAACACAGAATCACCTCAGAGACATCACTCCTCCCACTCTCTCAGTCATCAACCAATCACATCACACTTGTCTCCTTCTATCACTCTCCTTACTTTACTGCAGTCAAACTAAACATTTAAAGAAACATACACACCCCAAAACAAGAAATCATTACAGATGCCTTTTTAATCTGCATAGCCAATCTGAAGCCCCGCTGGGCACAAGCCTCACCTGGCCCCACCCACTTTCTGTCCACACTTGGTGCCACGCCAAGAAAGGTGTCGGCGCGTGCCACGGCACCCAGGTGCACCGCGTTGGAGACCTCTGCCTTACAACTAGTTATGTTTTTGACTTTGTCCGTCTGCCTACCAACGTCTGTTCTAATCCTCCTTCCTCTCTCCAGCTCTGATGCTTTAGGAACAAAAGAGCCCTGAGGACTCCGCCCAAATGTCCACACAGTCCAGGAGACTTTTCTTGCCCGGTGGCCAGCCACGTCATCGCTTCTCAGGAACTGGTGGCATACTGCCTCTGAATATGGAGGTTTTATTATTATTATTATTTTGGCTTATGTAAATCATTTTTATGTTGCCTTTCTACCCAATCAGGGTCCCCAAGGTGCCACCTGTTAAGATGTTTGAACAATTAAAAACATTTAAAATTCTAAAATATCTCAGTAAAAGCAAATAAACAATACCATAACCAGTGTCTCCTCTAAGCTGAATTAGTGTGAGCTAGCTCACCGTTTTTTAGCCTCCAGCTCACACATTTCTGTCCCAGCTCAGGAAGGAGGGCTCCAGAGCCAAGTAATTCATGCAGTAATCAAATAGCTCGCTCACAACTTCAATGCCAGTCGCTCGCAAAGTAGGATTTTTGCTCCCAAGACTCCCCAGCTTAGAAGGAGCATTGACCGTAACTGGGGACAAGGGCCAATGACCATGATTGGGAGCATGCCAAACAAAACAAAACGTCTTCACCAGTTGGCGGAGGTACTGGCGACTGACTGATTTAATTCGTTTGCATCCTGCCCTTCTCTCCAGTGAGGATCCAGAGCAACCTTCATTGTTCCCCTCTCCTCTGTCTTATCCTCAAAACAGCCCTGTGAAGCAGGTTAGCCTGAGAGAGTGTGACTAGCCCAAGGTCACCCAGCGAGCTTCCATGGCACATGTGGGGAATCGAAGCCAGGCCTCCCAGAAGCCACTTTGATGCTCTTAACCACGACTTCACACTGGACCGGAGTGAACGGGTTCATATGGAGGAAGGCTGCCCTTCAGGTCTCGTGATGAATGGCTGTCAATTGGAGGCCTTCAGAACCATTTAATGCCATAATGCAGCAAAAAAGAAGGACTTATTTTGAAGAAGAAGAGGAGGAGATTGGATTTATAGGCGTCTCAGAGCGGCTTACAATCTCCCTTCCCTTCCCGCAACAGACAACCCTGTGAGGTCGGTGGGGCTGAGAGAGCTCTCTTGAGAAGTGCCAGAGCTCTTTCGAGAACTGCAAAGTAGGTTAGCTTCCTCTTTTGTGAAGATGTACTTTATCTTGTAAGACCCAAATCTCCTTGTCAGCTTGTTGGCAGTAATCTACTACTACTTTCCTGTTTTGCAGTCAGGTGATAAATGGGGGATTTCAAGAAGGAATTATGGGAGAGCTCCCAAAGAGTCTTCCCCATTTGGGAACAGGTGAGTTTTCTCCCCACCGTCCTCCATCAATCCTCTTCCTGTGAATTGTTAGCATTTCAGTTCAGTTCAGGGAAGGTGTTGGGGCACTTGTGGAGTCAATGCTTCTCAACTGGGCAGGTGACGTCCTCGCACCCTTTGCCTGCCTTAGGCGCAGTGATGCAGCATCTGCATATCCTGCACTGTTCACAAGGGCCTTTCCTCTTGACCCATTTTGGATCCGGGCACTGAGAAGGCAGCTGCATGCGACAGAGCGTGGCGGGTGGACTTTTGTGCTGGGCTTGAGGGGCAGGATTGCTGCATTACAGTTTTTTAAAAACCTGGTTTGAAGTTTTGCTTTTTGTACCAAACAGGACCAGAGTGTCTTTCTAGCATCATTAAAAGATTTTGCTATAAAACAGGCGTCTTGAGCATCTTGTAGCAGAAACAGGCATGACACAAAGCTGTTTAGGACTGCCCTTGGCTCCATTTAGACTGCTGAAATCTGCTGGAACTTGGGAGGTACCCAAATGATTATTGTGACTGACTAATCTAAAAGGATTCCTGAACCGTAATTTTACGGACCCAAGGATGCGTCTATCCCAGGGGGTCCCCAACGTGATGCCCGTGGGCGCCGTGGCACTCACTGAGACCTTTATTTGGTGCCCAGCAACTGTTTTTAGAAAATGGGGGGGCTCTTACCCAGCAGAGCTTCCGATTGGCCACTGAAGATCTGATTGGCTGTACAGATTAAAATAACGTTTCAGTGGCAGCAACCACCGTGGTGTTTGTTTTACTCTCACCCCTTTCCCAGTGGATTTGAATTATGCCTCTTCATCCTTGCCCTGGGCTCCCTCTGTGTATGCAACTCCACCTCCCGTGGCAGTCCTTTTGTGGTTCCAGCCAGTTTGGTGCAGTGTTTAAGAGCGGTAGACTCTGGGAGAATCAAGTTTGATTCCCGCCACCTCCTCCACATGCAGCCAGCTGGTGACCTTGAGTCTCAGCCACAGCTCTCTCAGAGCTCTCTCAGCCTCTTCTACTTCACAGGGTATCTATTGTGGGGAGAGCAAGGGAAGGAGATTGTAAGCTGCTCTGAGACTCCAAGTGAAAGGTGGGGTATAAATCCAATCTTTTCTCCTTCTAATTCTAAAGGCGCCCTCGGGCTCAAAAAGGGTGAGTCACCACACCTCAAAAAGGATATTACAGCATTGGAAAAAGTGCAGAAAAGGGCAACTAGATTGATAAAAGGGTTGGAACACTTTCCCTATGAAGAAAGGTTAAAACGTTTGGGGCTCTTTAGCTTGGAGAAACGACGGCTGAGGGGTGACATGATCGAGGTTTATAAGATTAAGCATGGGATGGAGCAGGTCGAGAAAGAAGTCCTTTTCTCCCTTTCTCACAATACAAGAACTGGCGGGCACTCCATGAAATTGCTGAGCGATCAGGTTAGAATAGATAAAAGGAAGTACTATTTCACCCAAAGAGTGATTAACACATGGAATTCACTGCCACAGGAGGTGGTGGCGGCTACAAGCATGGATGGCTTCAAGAGGGAATTAGACAAGCCTATGGAGCAGAAGTCCATCAGTGGCTATTAGCCACAAGGTATAAGTAGGAACTCTCAGTCTGGGGCAAGGGGTGCTCCGTATTCTTTGTTCTTGGAGGGGGGCAACAGTGGGAAGGCTTCTGGTGTCCTGGCCCCACTGCTGGACCTCTTGATGGCACCTGGTATTTTTGGCCCCTGTGTGACAGAATATTGAACTGGATGGGCCATTGGCCTGATCCAACATTGGCTTCCCTTATGTTCTTAAGGGTGGGGACCTCTGGTCTATCTGATTCTCTTTCCTACATTTATTTATTGAAAATATACCCCACCCTCCCTGCCAAGGCGGGTTCAAGGGTGGCTTACAAAAAATTCATATAAATACAGTTAAAACCGGTCACAACAGCATAATCATAAAATAACATAACATTTCACTTAAAAAATCCTAAAATGCTGGAACATGGTCTAATAAAGTACAAGAGCAGAGGTGTCAAGTTAGCAGTTACTGCTTAGGTGGCAATACAATCTTGATGGTCTTCTCACCCGCTCATGCCATTTGCCATGGTCGCCACTAGATGTCAGCAGTGACTCATCAAGCAGCTGCTCTGAATCCAGAGCCACTCCTGAAATAGAATCACAGAATCATAGAATGTTCAGAGTTGGAAGGGACCTGGCAGGTCATCTAGTCCAGCCCCCTGCACTCTGCAGGAGCACAGCCGAAAGACAGCCCTACATACCTACAACATACCCAAAAGATGGTCGTCCAGCCTCCGCTTGAAAACGTCCAGCAAAGGAGCATCCATCACCTCCCGAGGTAGACTGTTCCACTGCTCAACCACTCTTACAGTTAGGAAGTTTCTCCTGATATCTAGCCAGTATCGACTCCGTTGTAATTTCCACCCATTCGATCTAGTCTTGCAATCCGGAGCAAGAGAGAATAGATCTGCTCCATCTTTTACATGACAGCCCTTCAAATACTTGAAGACTGCAATTATGTTCCCTCTAAGCCTTCTCTTTCCCAGGCTAAACATACCCAACTCTTTCAGCCTTTCCTCATAAGACTTGGATTCAAATCCTCTCAATATCCTGGTTATCCTCTTCTGGACACGCTCAATAGTTTTAAATATCAACTGTGGACCTTTGCACTTGCAGATTTGTTGTTCTGCAGGGCCATGATAATCCAAGGGAGCTCTACTGGTGTTCTTCCTTGCAAGGAAAAAACACAGGGCAATCCAGACTCAGGCCAGGCCTAACAGGAGATGATCTGATCTCCCATGTCTCTATCAAATACAAATGTAGGAATCAGAGGAGGTAACAAGTTGGATCAGGGCTGTGGCATTGCCCCAGACGGTTTTTGTCCTAAAATTTTGTACCAGTATACGTGCATGAGAAACATATAAGCTTAATTTGTAGATGCACGTTGCTCAACTGGAAAAACGTTGCATGGAAACGGTTGAGATCCCCATCGTCCCAGTCTCTGAGTCCTGTCCTGAATTGCACCTTGACCACCACCATGGCTTTAAAGAGGGGGGCCAGAATCCAGTCAGGGAGCTCCCACCGTGATACGTCATAGTACCTTCGACTGGCAACCAATGCTCCCTCTAAGCTGTGGAGTCTTGTGAGCAGAGATTCTACTTGGTGAGCTCCTGGCATTCAAGTTGTGAGCGAGTGATTTGGCTGCTGCATACATTAGTTTGCTCTGGAGCCACATCCTTCCTGAGCGAAGCCAAAAATGTGTGAGCCGGAGGCTAAAAAACTGTGAGCTAGCTCACACTAACTCAGCTTAGAGGGAACACTGCTGGCAACTCACTCTGTGAAAGCTAGAGTGGTGGAGAGAAGTTCTCAGCCGGTGAGGAGCACACACTGCTGGAGGGAGGCAGAACTGGTGTGCGTGGGGCACAGGGTTTTCATAAGAATGACTAAGAATTTGCTGACCCTCCATCCGTGTCCATCTGCAAGCATGCTGTGCTGTATCTTCCCAACTCTTTTCGCCGCGGAATAGCCATCTGTGATCTTTTGACTTGCCAGTCGTAATAACAGGAGGCCAGTAAAGATATAAATGTCCTTCTGGGGAAAGTGGTTTTTTTAAAAAAAATATTTCTAATTCCTATGTCAAGTCTTTTGATAGTGTGTTTGGCAGGATGTAAGATTTAAAAGGTTGAGAAGCACTAGTGTAGAGGAGAGCAGTGTTCCCTCTAAGCTGAGTTCATGTGAGCCGGCTCACAGATTTTTAGCCTCCAGCTCACACAGATTTTTGTCTTAGCTCAGGAAGGATGGCTCCAGAACAAACTAATTTATGCAGCGGCTGAATCGCTCGCTCACAACTTGAATGCCAGGAGCTCACAAAGTAGGATTTTTGCTCACAAGACCCCACAACTCAGAGGAAGCACTGGGGGAGAGCATATTCTGAGATGAGAGAGCTCATCAAATATCCACGCAGCCATGAAGCACTTGGGGACCTTATGGCAGTCAGTCACTCTCCACAAACGCTACCTCACAGGATTGTTGTGAAAGTAGAAGGAGAGTGTGCCTGCCAGCCTGTGCGGCATAAACATGTTACCAATAAAACATAGACTGTAGATTCAGTGCCTTTGGATATGCATAAGGGGAAAAACTGTTGACCAGTGCAGGTTTCAGAGTGCTGGATTAGTTGAAAAGGCTGCTAAAATCGGCCCTTCCCCAGTCTGAAGGCATTCTTTTTGGAGGCCAAAATGTGAAGGCAGAGTGGCATTACTGGAATATATCAGATTTGGTTCTACTATTTGGGAGAGGCTCAGAATTAATATGCAAAATCTGCTTTGACATACAGAAACAAAGCAAATGCTTAGATTAACTCAGTATGTGTTGGTGCTGTTAATGGAAAAGATTCTTCCCCCCGCCACATGGCCAGTTTCTCCCTCATGCATAATGTGCACACATGGGGATAGGGAACCTAGTAGCCCTCGCCTCCCCCAAGATTCTGAACGTTGCCCCAGTTCCCACACCATACAGTTACATATATATGTATACAAACGTGTAAGAAGCTGCCTGATACCGAGTCAGACCCTTGGTGCATTTAGGTCAGTCGTGTCGACTCAGACCGGCAGTGGCTCTCCAGGGTCTCAGGCAGAGCACGGTCTTTCCCATCACCTCCTGCTTGGTCCTTTTAACTGGAGACGCCGGGGATTGAACCGGGCACCGTCTGCACCCTGAGCAGAGGCTCTGCCACTGAGTCACAGCTTTTGTGTTCTGGTTCGCTCAGTGTCCAAGTTGTTGCAGGTTTTAGTCCAAACCACGCGTCGAGTTACTGCACACATTCTGATTTCTGAAAAGCTGTCCTCAGAATTTCAATCTAAAATCTAGATGGAACACACAGAGAGAGACAAGAAGACAGAAAGTGGGATGGGAACATCTGTGGATCCCGCTGTGGGGATACCTCGTGCAGGAGAAAGCGGAATCAAAACTCAGCCCCTGGGAGCAGCGAATCCCATGGAGAGGTATAGGCCCCTCCAGTGAGCTCACTTCAGAAGTAATTGCTTAGGGGGTGTTTCTCTCTCCGGGCTCCCTGCCTGCTGACCCGCGTCTGTAGGCAAAGTGACGTCCTTTGAGAAGGAGGAGGAGGAAATCTTCCTTTAGAAGAAGAGAACGTGACAGATCTCAGGGGAGGCTGAGCAGAAGCAGCCTGTTAACTTTCAAAGGCAGCATCCGATTCCATCCTAAACACTCGGGAGGGTTGTGGCTAAACTAGAACCGCCGGCCCCAGTTGGTGGTCTTTGGGGATTAAAAGGGGCATAGTTGATTCCTAAACTTGCATGGCTGATGCACGTGCATATGCAAGGAAGAATATTTTCTTCTAAAGCACATATCCAAGCAGAATCTTTAAAAGTGCACTTTCGTCCTAACAGATACGATGCGCACGCTGTTCACAGCTCTAAATACACGATCTGGCCCTATTGGTGGCCATGCCACCATCTTCAGTACAGTGTATTTAAGACTGGGGCACTTGTCCATCCAAAGACTGATTCCATTCCGACAGTATCTTTTCCGAAAGCCGCTTCCTTGTTGCCAAACCAAGATGTGCATATCCATGTAATGAACGGGTGCTACTGCACACTTGATTACTCCAAACCCCAGCGTCATTTCTCCTTTCCTATGGGTGCTGCTGTGTCTTCCCATTTCTTTCACAAGCTGGTTTGTGGCAATTTATTTGGAGTGTGAGAAACCAGGAAGTCTTCTCTTGCAATGCTCTCCCCTCCCCCACAAACCCAGGGGAAACAGCACAGAGCAAATCAGAGAGTCAGGTGTCCATGACAATAAAAATGCTTTCCTCTCGGCTTCATTAGGAAGCCAGTTCCCTGTTTACAGACTCCCAATCTGGCCATCTTGGTCCATGCTTCAGTAAGCTGAAGGCTAGAGTACTGTAGGTGCTCTACATGGGGCTGCACTCGAAGACTATCTGAAAACTTGAAATGGTAAAAAAAATGTGGCTACCCATGCGTTTATCAGGTGCCAGCCAGCAAGGGTGCTTACCTTTAAAACCCTTCATGACCTGCCTGGGAGAGTCTGGATGCATGTTCCTGTGTGGTAACTTTCATTTTCCTATCAAGGTCTGTTGTTCGAGATCCCTTGGATTTAGGCACATTTTTCCAGGGCCCAGGCTTTTTCAGTGGCTGCTTCACGCTTGCGAAAAAGCCTCCTGGAGGAGGTTGGGGGGCTTGTATCCCCCACAATATTTCTGAGAACAGAATTATTCTAGAGAACTTTTTTTAGCAATCGGTGTCTGGATAAAGGGGGGGATGTCTTGATGACGGTGATGATTTTCATTCATCGTCCGCCTTTCTCACAGGGGCTCTAGCTGGGCGTAAGATGTGTTTTGAAATGCATTTTGTACTTACCATCTTAATGTTTAATTGTTTTTACCTCTGTGATTGTACACCCTTTTCTTTCATCTTGGATTGTTGTTCCCACCTTGGGTCCCGAGTTGTTCAGGAGAAAGGGGGGGCATATAACTATTTAAAGTAAAATATATAAAGTGTACTAGAAGAATGTACAGGGAGTATAAAATGGCACAGGAACTTGGGGTGGGGTGGTCAGTTATGATCCTAAACATATAAAATAGTTTTAAGATGATAATTAAAAAACCTAATCTGAAGAAAGTGTGGGGTTGTTAATTTTCAGTGTAACGCTCAGCAAGTCTGCTCAGAGTTCTACTCAAAGGGGCCTACTCCCAGGAAAATGTTTTTAGGACTGCCCTTTCTGCCACTCAGAACATACTGGCTATATTAAAGCTCCCGGAGAGGCTGAGGAAGAGGCCGTCAAATAGCTGGGGTTGAGCTGAGGTTCTAGGAAGGAGGACAGGAAGGCACCACTGGCTCTGGCGTAGGGCCGGCCTTCGAATTGGGCTCAGTCTCTCAACAGGCGGCCTGTGGGCTGCTGGCTTCGGGCTCGGGCTGAACCACTGTGCACCCGCCTCTTGCACCCACCTCTCCTCATTGCTGCTCCCCAGCACCTTTCCCTGTTGCTGCCGATAGCCGCCTGGAACCCAGGGCAGTGTTCAAAAACAGAGAAGAGGAAGAAGAAGAAGTCCGCACAGATGCACCACAGTGTGATGGTTCCTGAGGTGGGACTGGCAAGAGTTTAATCGAATGGCACTACTTCGACACATATCCAGCAAGCGGTGGTTGGCTGTACCTAATCAGGTCTCAGAAGCACACCTCAGATGTGACCAATGCTCCCTCTAAGCTGTGGAGCCTTGTGAGCAAAAATTCTACTCTACCGGCTAGCGAGCGATTCAGCTGCTCTGCATAAATTAGTTCACTCTGGAGCCGTCCTTCCCAAGCTGAGACAAAAATGTGTGAGCCGGAGGCTAAAAAACGCTGAGCCAGCTCGCACTATCTCAGCTTAGAGGGAACACTGGATGTGACCCAGAGGCCCCAGGGCACCCAGGAAGCGAGCCCAGTAGTGTGGCCATTGCAGTTTCCACTTGGCTCCAAGTTCTGATTTGCTGGCATGGACCGGCAGTGAGGATGAAGACCGACCAGCTTGTGTCTTGATATCAAGAGGGAGTTCCCTTAGGCCACCAAGTCAAATTGAGTGGAGAGAGAGAAGTGGCTTGCTCTCCCTCTCCCTTCTCCCAGTTGCAGCGGTGGCTTTCTGCCCTTGTGTTCGCTCCCACCTGCTGATCTCCTGACACTGCTCTGTACTCTTCCCGCCACTCAGATGGGACTCTGGCATAGCTGAGCGGCACTACGTGGTGTTCGGGTTGTGAGAATGGCTCTGTTCGTCTTGCAAACCACAGGGTCAGGCAGGACAGGTCGGGATGGCCCAGGATCTCCAGGGCTCATGACAGGAACACTGGGGGACTTCAGCCCTTGGTTTACGGGTGTGAAAGAACGTGGCTTTGATGGGACTGTGTTTAAAGTGCTCGGGGAATACTTCCTTCCTGGAGAGCTGGCCCTCAGTCACTCGTGGCATGAACGCTGTGTCTCCCTATTACGATGCCTCTCGCCTTCTACAACTGTAGAGTCCTCATGGGGAACAACCTCTTCCTGCTGTCCGCGGGGGTGTCAGAAATCTCCTCTCAGCTGTGGCAGAGATAATGGGCATCTGTCTCACCCGGTGTGATGCCAACAGAGCCCCGGGCTCTCATGACACGAGGCCAGATGTTCTCTCTCTTCCTCTCCCTCCTTGGATAGATGCCGTCCTTGGGATCTGTGGCAGGAAGAGCAAAAGCATCCTGTTAGATGTGGCTGGTGAAATGGGACTCGGAGGTCTGAACCTGGCCTCGTAGCAGGGCACCAGCAGGTCCCATGACCTCAGGGAGACTTCCTCCCTAGGGATTCCCGCCATCCGTTCTCTACCTAAAAAAAATAACCCAGCCTGTTAAATACTGGGCTCTGGACACATTGCCGTGAACAGCTCTACTTTATTAAGTGATTTCAGGAACAAGGACAAACTCCAGGGCAGCCACCCTGTTTTTAAGCATGCAATCACCACACCCCAAACACACACACCCCACTCCCAACAATAGGCTATTTACATAGCACTGTTTCTCTGTTGGTCTACTTTAGGATTCTAGTAAGCTATTGTTTGGGGGAAACAAGCCCAACCAGTTCCAGGTGCTAGTTCAGGGGTGGCTTTGGCTCAATACACGTCACAACTTGAGAAAACATGGAGGTGTTTATAGCTGCTTCCCCAGGCCAATCTGACCCACTCTCCAAACACATTTTTTTCAAAAAACGAATACCCCTCCTGAATCTCATCAATTATTCCAAACTGGCCATCCTTTCACCCAGTGTAAAGTGAAGCTGCCTTGACCCAGGCTAGCCTGACCTTCGAAGCTCAGCAGGGTCAGCCTTGGTTAGTTACCTGGATGGGAGACCACCGAGGAAGTCTGTGTCTGCCGTGCAGAGCCCAGCAATGGCAGACCGCCTCTGAAAGTCTCTTGCCTTGAAAACCGCACAAGGGGGCCACCGAAGTCGGCTGTGACCTGACCAGTGCTTTGCACCACCAGCGAGAAGCGAAGCTCGGTCAAGATTCAGTGCTTTGCAGTAGACGAGGGAACTCCAGTCCAGCCAGCCGTGGCTTGTGCAAAGTCTGGAAAGCGTGACCTTTGAACCGGGACATCCTCTAACAGTTCTTGTTGGCCAGAGAGCCAAATTCAGTAAGAGCCCTTTGTCGAGGGATGAGTTTTCACTAAACTCCCGCCTCACTTGATGGTGTGCCATGGAGTGGGAGGTCTTGTTCATTCCCCCCCACCACCACTATGCTTAAAGTTGGCAAAGGTGTCAGTTAATCTCCTGAGGCTGCAGGAACGAATCTGTGACAGATGGCAATGGCAGTTTGGAGTTTTCTGAATCAAAAGTTTAGTATTCCCATGTTTCCGTGGGCTCTCACACAGATTTAGCGTGCATGGATCTCTGTGTGTATTTCAGCCGCACGGTAATCAGCAGGGAAAAGGCCTTGAAAGATTTTTTCCCCCCTAAGCTGAACAGAAGCAGTTCCCTTGAGGGAAGAGCAGGCTTGTGGTGTAATGAGCTAGGCATCTTTGACCCTCTTGAAAGACAAGGTGCAGTTGGGGGCAAACTATTGAGATAAACACTACCCACCCCCCATTAGTATCCTGCTGTAGGTTTCTGGATGGAATTTGACAGTTGCTGCATTGTGAAGGAACATCAAAGGCAGACAGGAGACGGAAGGAAAGGGGTGTTTTACTCTTCCCAAGCTTTTCCCTTGAGCGATGAGGGCAAAGCCACAAACAACGAGGGTTAAGATTCAGAGGAGTTTCCCTTATTTGGACATTTCTGTTCTGTTCTGGTTGCTTGTATTTTAACAAATTGAATAATATGATGCCCGAGCCATTTCACATAAGGCTTAAATCCAGATTTTGCTTTACCCCTTGAAGTTTTCCCCTTTTGCACCAGGAAAAGAAATGCTCCATACATGAGCTAGAAATTGCATTTTAGAGCAAAGGATTTTGTCAGCATGAAACCTCCGAGGCTCCTCCTGAAGCGCTGGCTTTGAGCACTGCCAGGGAAATGTTTCAACATGAATGAATGGGATTGGCGCCCAAGATCCTGGAGGGCTTCAGAGGGTGTTGCGTTAAATATAAGAGCCAGGTGGAGGGGATAACATTCATTTTGCAAATGGTGTGTCCTGCAGGCACAGTTACTCCTCAGTGGACACTTAAAAAGTGGGGGTGGGGTGGGGGGAGTGCCGCGTGAAGGGCTGAGCACTTTCACTGAGGAATGTCTATGCTGTAATAGTGGACAGTGTTCCATTTCTTTCTGTAAAAGGGAAGCTCCCATTATCACTGATTGCAGTACCACTGTCTGCGGACTGGATGTGACATGGTTTTACGTGCTCCTGCACAGAAAGAAGCTCTTCTGAACAAAAGTAAATTTTCTTCAGAATGAGCTATTAGGACTGGGGTTCTGTTGTCCAGGTAGATTTAGCACCTGGGGCCTTACTACCTGGTATTATTTTTATTTCATGCTATGTTTACTTCTGGCAAACTTGACGGATGGAGGAAAATCTGCAGACTCCTGCTCCTGAAGATTATTAGGCAGTGGGTCAAATTTGCCGCCAGGCACAGTGCAGTGTTACAGAAGGTGTATGGAAACATGGCACTACACCCGTGGTTCAATATCCGTGACAACAAAGTTGGGGTATTTTGAACATGCCCTCCTGTTACCAGGTTAATTTCAGATTTCAGGGTGCACCTTCTTTTGTTGGACAGTAGTCTTATTTTCGAGTGCACAAATAGTGCAAGAATTAAGAGTACACTACAATACTATATTTTTAAAAGTTCGTGGGACAACACGGCCATCCGGTTTGCACTATTTGCATTGATGTATTATAGGAAAAATATTATTCATAGAATCACAGTGTTGGAAGGGGCCATACAGGCCATCTAATCCAACCCCCTGCTCAATGCAGGATCAGCCTAGAGCATCCCCGACAAGTGTATAGAATTCGATAACAAGCCTGTTGTTTAAAGAAGAATAATTGTCTTATAGGCCTTGTGTTTGAAGCCAGTCTTTTGGTAAGGCCTTTATCCTACAACAAAGCATCAGAAATGTATTTTTTAAAAATAATTTGTATAGGGGGGAGGGTAGATCCCCAGCAGTCTTTGAACAGAAAATCAAAGAGGAATTAAAAAATCAACATAAATTTGTTGGTGGAGGATCAACTGTGGTAATGTATTCAAAATATGGTTTGAAAATATTACATGAATTACATTTCTGATATGTTCCTATCCTGTGTTAAAATAGTTTTAAACTACAGCATTACACCAGGTCAACCAAAATGTTGATGGAAAGAACAGATCAGTTGGGGAAAAACCCCAATGCATGGTCAGATCATGTTGGGTAAAATGGTTATTCTATTGTTCCATTTAGCTATATTTAGTATTTATTTGTATAAACAGTTTCTCTTTTGCCAGTGGAAGCAGTCATGTGAGTAAAATATTGCATTTTGCCGAATTGGCTCCCCGTACACTGGCTTCAATTTAGGCAAAATTTCAGTTTAGCTTCCTTTCGTGGGTATCAGTGTGGTAGTAAATGAGCCTGAGACAACACTGGATTCTGTATCGGGTGCAAACAGAGGCTCCACTAGGCTTGTCTGTGGGTTGTGGAAGCAGAAGCAGTGTTTTGCATGGAGCATTATGTCCCTTCCAAATTTAAATGCAGTCCTACCTTCACCTCTGTTTCTGGAGTTATCTCGTTATACGTAAAGCCTTATGCTGAGCCAGGTCTGCAGTCATGAGATACCTACACAGGTACGATATTCCAGTTTACTCAAAAACACCAAATTGAGAGATTATCTTGAGACTTTCAAAAATAAAACTTGGGTAGTTAAGAACTTTCTTTTGGGTAGTTAAGAACTTTCTTTGGAGCCCATTGTTATAACATTGTTTAAAAACAGTTTTCCTCTGCAAACACAATTTTGTAAAAAGGTATTTTTCTATGTATCGTTGAAAGCTCAGAGAACTGTCTAGATCCACAGAGTCTGCCTACCTTCTTAATTTTTATAAAATGCTTCATTTGAATTACCTTTTTCATTTATAAAATGAAAGGGGTAGTTATAACAAGATGACAGTCTGGCAAATACTTATGTATGCTTTAGCCACATTGAATTTAATGGGACTTTTAAAGTTTGTGTAACAGTGTGCTGGATCGTGGCCATAGTGTTTCCCCAAATCGGCTTTAAAAATGCTCCCCAACTGTTTGGCAAGAGAAAACAGTTCCTAAGAAAGACAGGAATAACTAATCAGAGATTTTAATCTTTGAAACCCCACACTTTCATTTTATGTTTATTTGTTCCTCTGGGGCAAAATATTGCCATGGGGTAGATATAAATAGAACCTCCCTATGTGCTTTTGTCCAAAAAGGATACGTTAGCCTTTTTTAAAATTTATGGTTGCAGAGATTATATACATATCATATTATGTAAAAGGAAAAGCTTTTAAAAACATTTTTAAAAGCTTTAGGAAAACAGCAAAGTCTGTTTACGTGCATTTGGATAAAATCTTTTAATGAACTGCAGTAATCAGGGTGGTTTTTTCCCCTCCCCCCTTTCTCTTCTTCCTTTCTTGCCCTAGAGGAAAAGGAGTGAAATAAACCACTCCCTTCTGAAGTATTTAAAGTTAGAAAAAAAAATAAAGGGGGGGGGAGAGAAAAAAACACCCACCCCCTCTTCTTTCTTCTCGTGCTAGTAAAGCAGCTACAAGCACACACAAAAAGTCATGGTCTGACTAGTATGGAACTAGTTAACCTTTAACAATTTTATGCTGATGTCATAACTGAGCATGAGTACTGATTAATCCAACCTTTTCTCTCTCTCTCTCTTTCTCTCTCCCCCTCCCTGTAAAAAATATTTTTATTGAGGGAGGTGGGGGGGGAAAGAGCATAAGAAAAAAAAAAAAAGAAATAATTTAGAGCAGCCATCTTTGTTTTATGCAGAAATCTTGTCAGTTTCCCCCCAGTGCCAGGAATGTCTAAATATTGTTCATGATCACAGATCTTGGGGAGATTGAAAAGAAAATATAACAGCAAAAGAAGAGAAAAAAAAGGCCTTTATCTTTTATTTATCCATTTCCTTTTCTTGCATGAGATTGCTTTCTTTTTAATTGGGGGCTGATTTTTGGAAAGGGGGGGAAGGAGGAGGAGGAGATCTCTCTTTTTTTTAACCCTAAGGAAGGGGGGGGTGTTTTAAAAATTAAGCCAGCCATTTTGTGTGTGGGTGTGTGTGTTTGTTTTTTTTTAAATATTGGAGGGGGGGCACCTAGATATATATATATATATATATTAACCTCCTGGGGGGGGGTCTGTTTTAAAAATAATTTAAGGGGCGGCCATTTTTGTTTCTTGCTCTTGTGGAAAATATTATCCTGCAACTCTTCCCCCCCCCACACTCAGAATTTAAATATATCTTTACTTCCCCCCTTCCCGGTCTTTTGATTTTTTTTTTTCAAAGGGGGGAACCTCTGAAGCCAAGGCAAAGTTGTTGCAGGAGGGGAAGAGTTCCTTTTTTTAAAATATATAGTTATTAATCCATGGGACTTTTTTAGGTTCTATTTTTTGGACTGTTTTGGAAGGGGCGGGTGGGGGGAGAGCCTCCGTGCGGGCGAGGGGAGGGAAGGGGGGCCCGACCCCCCCAACCCGGCTCCCCCCCCCTCTCCGTGTGTGTGTGTGTGTGTTCCCCCCCTCCCCACCCCCCTCCCCTCCTCCCGCCGCCGCCGCCGCCGCCACCATGGCTTCCCCTCTGAGGGAGGACGAGGAAGAGGAGGAGGAGATGGTGGTGTCTGAGGCGGAGGGGGACGAGGACGAGGAAGAGGAGGAGGAGGAAGAAGAGGAGGAAGAGGACGGAGGCGCCGGGGACAACAGCCCAGGCGGCGACATCTTCCCGCCCGCCGCTCCGGCTGCCCCGCTGACACCGGCGACGACAGCGGCGGCAGCAGCAGCAGCATCCGCGCCCGCCGCCGGGGGGGCCGAGGAGGAGACGCCCCCGCCGCCGCCGCCGCCGCCAGGTAAACAAACAAACAAGCAAGCGACGACGACGGCGGCGACCGTTCCCAAACGCGCCCCCCCCCTCAACGGCCGCCGCTGAGGGGGGGTCTCTCTTTCTCGCGTCCCCCCCCTCCCAACCCAGCGCGCGGGTTCTCCCCCTCAGAGGGCTTTGGCGCCAAAATCGGGACTCGTGGGGGTGGGAGGGGTGCCTGGGGGGGGGCGGCGAGAGAGAGGGAGGGAGGGAGAGCGCGCGCGCGCGCACGCGGGGGTGGTGGTGGTGGAGGCGCCCCCCCTTCCCAGTCCTGTCAACAGGGGCCGGGGGAGTTCCGCGCGCGCGCCCCCCCCCCGGTTCCTCCCATTTCGGCCCGCCCGCCCGCGCGCTGCCCAACGGCTGCCCAACGGCTCGGGGTGAGCGGTTGAGGGGCCGGGAGGGAGGAGGGAGCGAGCCCCTCCCCCCTCCTCGCTCGGGGCCGGCCTCCCCCACCCCCGCCCTGGAATGGGGTCGCCGGGTCGAGCCCTTGGTGGAGTAGAGGAGGGCGCGTGAACCACGGCGCTGGGAGGGGGGGGAGGTTGGTTGGTTTGGGGTTGGCGGCGGCGGCTGTCCAGCCTCGCGCAGGCCGCTCCTCTCCTCTTCCACCCCCCGCAGCCTGGCCGCTTCTGGGCTCTCTCTGACTCTCTTTGGCTCGCTGGCTCGCTCGGCCTGCGCCCCTCTGGGCAGTGGGGAGGGGGGACAGCAGGCCCCTAAGCCAGGATTTTTTTAAAGTGTGTGTGGGGGGGATTATCAGTGTTCCCTCTAAACTGAGTCAGTGTGAGCGAGCTCACAGCTTTTTGAGCCTCCGGCTCGCACGTTCTCTGTCTGGGCTTGGGAAGGGAGGTGGGCTCCCCAGCAAACTCATTTATGCAGTAGCCGGCTGGCAACTCACAAAGTTGGATTTTGACTCCACAGCTTAGAGGCAGCCTTGGTCCCTAGCAGTCTTCCCTCTAAGCTGAGTCAGTGTGAGGCTAGCTCGCAGCTTTTTGAGCCTCCGGCTTGCATGTTTTCTGTCTTGGCCTGGGAAGGGAGGTGGGCTCCCCAGCAGACTGATTTCTGCAGGGCAGACCCATTGCCTGGCTCAGGATTGATTTTAATGCCGGTAACTCACAAAGTAGGATTTTTGCTCACCGGACTCCACAGTTTTAGAGGGAGCATTGGTGGTGGTGGGGGCAATCTAAATTTCTTTGGGGGCGGTTGGCTAATTGAATTAAAGGAATATTCCCCCCCCCCCGGCTCCTTCTCCCACACCCACCACTGCTTGGGGCCCCTGGGCTGGATAAGAAGTCGGGTGGGGGGCCCTCGCCAGTAAGCTGGGGGGCCTTGCCCCGAGATGCCCCACTGTAGCTATGGGCCGGGGGGGCGTCATCCCCACCCCCTGGATAGAGTGAAGGGTGGCCTTTTGCCCCCCTCGCCCCAAGAAGTGTCCTGGGGGGGTTACAAAAGGTCGCTCGCCTCCCCCCCCGCCTGTTCCCAGACTTACTCACCGTCCCCTATGGAGAGCTGAAGTGGCCAAGGCGCTGTCCGGACTGTGGGGAGGAGGGGGTGGGAGGATTTTAGGGAAGGTCCCTTATGCCCCCACCCTGGACTGACCCACCGCCTCAGATAAGGAAGTGAGTCGGACTCTGCCCTCTCAGAAGTGTCTGTGGGGGGGGTTAAATAAGGCCTCTCATGCTCACCCCCCCCCCAGCAATGCTCCCTCTAAGCTGTGGAGTCTTGTGAGCAAAAGTGCTGCTTTGTGAGCTCCTGGCGTCAAAGCTGTGCGTGAGCGATTTGGCCGCTGTGTAAATTAGTTTGCTCTGGAGCCACATCCTTCCTGAGCCGAGACAAAAATGGGTGAGCCGGAGGCTAAAAAAACTGTGAGTTGGCTCAGACTGACTCAGCTTAGAGGGAACACTGACCCCTGGCTTAAACTACCATCCCACCCAAATAGCGAAGTAGTTAAGAGTCCAGTGTTCCCTCTAAGCTGAGTTAGTGTGAGCCGGCTCACGGCTTTTTAGCCTCTGGCTCACACATTTTTGTCTTCGCTCAGGAAGGGGATGGCTCCGGAGCAAACTCATTGATGCAGGAGCCAAATCGCTCGCTCACAACTTTAAGGCCAGTAGCTCACCAGGTAGGATTTTTACTCAAAAGTCTCCACAGCTTAGAGGGAGTATTGCTTATGCCTCCCCCCACCCCCCGACTGACCCACCATCTCATATAAGGAAGTGGTTCAGACTCTGCCCTCTCAAAAGTGGGGAGGGGTTAAATAAGGCCCCTCATGCCCCCCCCCCCCGCTTAAACCACCATCCCACCTAAATAGAGAAGCAGTTAAGACTTGGCCCTCTCCAAAGTGTTTCCCGGCTAGAAAATGAGAGAGTCATGTTTATGTGTGGGGGGAGAAAGCCCCCAAATCACACGTACACCCCCCTTCCTTGGATCTAAATATCAGTGGGCACCCTGGGAAGAGGCCGCTGAACAGACTCAGGGTGGGTGTGGAGGGGACGGTCTTGGTACGGGTGGGGAATGGGCCATGCCTGTGGGGGAAATGGGTCAGTAAGGTTTTGGGAATGGGGGGGCGGTGATTTGGCAAGAAGCCACGTGACTCTCTTTCTCTCCCTCCCTCGGGCTTGCTGGCAAGTGTGCCTGAAAGGTCTTGGGAACAGCTGGCTGCCTGGCGGGGGTCGTGTGCCATTATTGACAGGAGCAGAAGACTCGCTTGGCAGCTGGACAGCGGGGTGGTTGGGTAGGGGGTGGGGAGACTGGCAGTGGTGTTTGGCCGTGGGTGAGAGGACGGCAGCGGGAGCAGAAGTCCTCTAGTGACACTGCAAGGCCCAGCAGCCTCCTAGAATATCCGATCTGTTGGCACCGCTTTGGGAAGGGGGTTGGCAGAGCATTGTTTGTGGCCTGTTGTTCTCAGTGTTTGGGCCATTGGTTGGAATTGGCAGGGAGACACTCATTAAGGGGGGGGGAGAGATCTGTGCCTCTGGATGAATCTGATGAAATGTGCCTGCAGGCAAAAGTTTATACCCAGAATTAAACTTTGTTGGTCTTAAAGGTGCCACTGGACTAAAACTTTATTCTAGCAATATTAATAATATTTGTGCAGGGCCTACACTGAAGTGCTGTGGAGGTGGTGGTGGAAAGTGGTCTTAAGTCACGGCTGACTTATGGCAAACCCTCATGGGGTTTTTTCAGGGCCAGAGGTGTCCAGAGGAGGTTTATCATTGCCTGCCTCTGTGTAAGCAACCCTGGACTTCCTTGTCGGTCTCCCAGTCTGAGCAGTAACCAGGGCTTGACCCTCTTTAGCTACTGAGATTTGATGAGATCAGGCCTACATCAAAGTGTTGCACGGCAGTAAATAAAAAAACAGACCCTGCCCACGTATTTCGTCTTGAAGAGACAAGTGGGAGTGAGATCCATCGCGAAGAGAGGTGGAACCGGGCAGGAACAGTAGCTCTTGGGGGGTGGTAGGAGGAAATGTGCGTTGGATAGGTTCAAGGCCAGCCAGGTGACGTTTAGGAACCTAGCTCATTTTACTGGAACGCCACGTTGCCAATAGATGAGGGGGAAATTCCTCTGACACTTTAGATGGCCCACTGTCTTGCCAAGTGATATTTAGACTGCTGGCAGGAAGACCTGATACGTTTAAAATTTCTTCAGTTCTCAGCTGATAATGCCTTTGGCCCATTATCAGGGTCGCCCTTGTCCTTATTTCAGCACCATGTTATATCACTAGGAATATCTGATAATATATTACTGGTAGATGTAAAGGAGGGCTTGTTTGCTTGCTTTGGGTTTAAATATTAGAGAGAACAAAGTGAGAAACAGAACGGCCTTCTGTCATGCAGTGGATTGGTTGGTACTGTGAGCAATGCTCCCTCTGAGCTGCGGAGCCTTGTGAGCAAAAATTCTACTTTGTGAGCTACGGGCATTCAAGTTGTGAGCGAGCGATTTGGCTACTGCACAACTTACTTTGCTCTGGAGCCTTCCTGAGCTAAGACAACAATGTGTGAGCCAGAGGCTAAAAAACGGAGCTAGCTCGCACTAACTCCACTTAGATGGAACACTGACCGTGACAGGACAGGAAGTGCTTCTCTCATTGTGAGATTCACACACCAGCAGTGGCAGTTCTGCTGACACTGATGGATGGGTCAGTCCTATGCCTTATGTGGCTTTCTCGAGAATCCAGCCCTTGAACGAGGCCATCTGGGGAATTTCCGTCCGATCACTTCAGTGGCTGAAGCCATGATACAGATCTGTGCGCCAGTCTATAGAGGAAGACGTGGTCATGTCGGAACGGTTTTCCAAATAGTTGGTGGGGCTGCGACTGTCTGTGTTTTGGACACAGATATGACATTAACGGGGGAATGGTCCCAAGACCACGTGCTGTTTTGCTCTACCAAAGGCAAGCTGGTTGGCTACTGAAGCTCCTCAAAGTCCTGGTAAATGCGATCCTTGTGGGAAAAGCGTGTGGCTGATCAGGTTTGAATCCCTACTCTGCCACCGAAGCTTGCGGGGTGACCTTGGGCCAGTGGCACACTCTTGGCCTAGGCTGCCTCACGGGGTTGGGAGGATAAATTGGAGAAGCTGCTTTGGGTCCCCATTGGGGAGAAAACGTGGTACGAATGAAGCAGATAAATAGAACTTGGTCAATTACTGTTTCTTTTTTTATTTTAAAGTGTGTGTGTGTGTGTATATGTATATGGTGTGCGTGGATAGATAGATAGATAGATAGATAGATAGATAGATAGATAGATAGATAGATAGATAGATAGATAGAGTGTGTATGTGCATAGATATGTATATATGTATATGTATACATTTAAATGACCTGTAATTCTGAGCATTCTTTAGGAAAACCATGCTTGTTTTTAGAATCATAGATTCACAGAGCATCCCTGGCAAGTGTTTGTCCCGCCACTGCCTAAAGACTTCCAGTGAGGGGGAGCTCACTACCTCCCTAGGCTCCTGATTCCACTGTTATACAACTCTTACTATAAAAAAGTTTTTCCTTGTATCCTGCTGGTACCTTCCTGCCCTTAATTTAAACCCATTGTTGCGAGTCCTCTCCTCTCCTGCCGCCAGGAACAGCTCCCTGCCCTCCTCTAAGTGACAGCCCTTCGAATACCTAAAGAGAGCAATCACGTCCCCCCTCAGCCTTGTCTTCTCCAGACTGGCCATTCCCAAATCCCTCAGCCTTTCCTCACATGGTTTGGTCTCCAGCCCCCCCCCCATCATCCTCATTGCTCTCGTCTGTACCCGCTTCAGTCTGTCCACATCCTTTAATGGACAGCATGTACCTCTCCTCACTGTGGAAAGGTTAATAGGGATCTGTATTAAAGCTGTAGACTCTCAGCATCTCAAAAGAATCTCAGGACTATTTTGTGGCGATAGATTTTTATTTGTTATTTTTTTTGCTATGGGACTGTGCTTTGAAGCACATGTGACCTGCCCATTGCCTGTTGGGGGAATTTGTTGGTCCTGTGTTGGGTGAGAGATTCAGTGTGTATTTATACTTTGCACAATCCAACGTTGTGAGAGGAAGTGTGGCGTAGTTGTTGGTTGGACTAAGAACTTGATTGAGGTCCCCACTCGTTGGGTGACAATGGAGCGGTCACCTTTTCTCAGCCTGTCCCGGCTCAAATGATTGTCCTGAGGACAAAATGGGGAGTGGGGAAGACTGTGTACACTGTTTTGTCCTTTGGTGGGTAGGATAAGAATGTATAGATGAATAATAAACGAGGCTTGGTGTTCTCTGCGATGGTCAATCACTGAGAAAATAGGAGCTCTAATTATCTTATATATTTATTCTGCCTTTCTTCCAAGGAACTCAGGTCCCACTGTATTTTGCTATGCTTCCCAGAATTTCCTCTAGAGAACACCTCTTACTGTTGTAAGTGCTTTACAGTTGTTTCCTGTGGCTGAAGAAAGCTCCTAGGTGGGATGTTCTGAATGATCAATGAAACTAGCTCCTAAATCTCAGGAATTTCAGCGTCCTGGGTGGTAGAAGTGACCCAGAACATCAGCAGATGGTCCCTTGGGTGCTTTCAAGGTGGTTTTTTTTTCCAATTTGCCTGTGAAGACTTAAAAGCACACAAATAAAAAAGTGAGGTGCATCGTGTTTTTGCATGTGTCAGCTAAGAGACATTTTCGTGCTATGGTGATTGCATCATACAATATGTTTTTGGTCCCGCTTTGTCTGTTGCATGCTGTTTCTGTAGCTGATGTCAGTGTCGGGGAGGTTAAGTTCACCAAGCAGTGATTCTTAGGCACGTCCTTCAGAAGGATTTGTGGTCTGTGGGATGTTGAGCAGTTACCAGGATCACAGAGAGAGATCAGTCCTGTCGGAGTGCCAAAACATTATACTTTAAAAATGCTCTGATCTATCGCAAATGTGGGTGTGCTAAATAAAGGGGGGGAATCACAACAGCAGTCTGAACTCTGCCCACGTGGAAATGAGCATTGCTTATGTGAGAAAGAACAGCAGGTGGGGGAAACACAGGAAACGAGAGTCAGGTCAGTTCCCAGAGATGGCAGAAGCGGGGTCAGGACAGGAGCAGAGCTGGGGTGACGGAGAAAGGTGGGCTGTAATCAGGAAGGCACTTCACAGGCAAGAAAGTCAGCCCATCACCCAGCACCCCTGGGCCGAAGAAAAGCCAGCGTTGGCTGGGAGCACAGAGCAAGGGCAACGGGGGCAGGCTTTGCACCGAACGGAGAAGAGAATGGATAACTGGAGCAGGAGAACAGTGGGGAGCACTGTTCCCTCTAAGCTGAGTTACGGTGAGCTAGCTCACGTGTTTTTAGCCTCCGGCTCACAGATTTTTGTCTTAGCTCAGGAAGGATGTGGCTCCAGAGCAAACTAATTTATGCAGCAGCCAAATGGCTCGCTCACAACTTTAATGCCAGCAGCTCACAAAGTAGGATTTTTGCTCGCGAGCCTCCACATCTTAGAGGGAGCATTGGTGGGGAGCAGGTGGCCCACCCACCAGCGCCATGAAAGATTGCGGAGAGGCTAATGAAGCGCTTTAAAAATCAGCTCTGTCCTCTCGATTGTCACGGGTTTCTGCTTGCAGAGGACTCGAATCACTAGTCTGACCTACCAACGCTTGCATTCTGATAGTTCTCGAAGCTGGCCTGGTTTCAGCCAGCCCCTCTTCTCCATAGCCCGTCCCGCCTTCCAACAAGGTAATCTTTTCCCCCCTCGCCACCCCTGGGAAGGTCTGAGTGATCTGGGGATGGAAAAACCTGCTGCTCTGACTTCACCCGGCTGTGTACAAGCGCAGATCTCTTGGCCGTGTGTGCCAGCAGCGTTTCATTGCCAGCTGGTGCCCTTCTAGTCTAGATTTGTAGCAGTGTAACTGGCTGGGAGACAACTGCTCTGTTTTCGGCTGCTGGCTGGAGATGACAGCGGGTTGTCAGGCCATTTCTGAACATCCCCGTCGCTTTGCTCTTGGTGTGTTTTTCCCCCCTCCTCCCCACCATGCTCAACTCTTGAGAGGCCGCCGTTTAAAAAAATAAAATAAAATCCCGTCTCACTATTAATCTAGCATGTGTTAGTGGACAAATCATAGCATTCGGGCATCCCATAAATCTTCCCCTGTTTCACTGAATGTTACCCCCTCCCCTCACCACCTTCATCCCAACATGGCTGTTTTTTTACTCTGGTGATTAAAATTTCTCACTAATGGAAATGGCAGTTATTTCCCTCCATTAACAGGCTCAGATAAAATGCGCCATTCCTTCCCTTGCCTTTCCAAATCGGTTGTCCATTTTTTAAAAAAAATATTAAATTGAAATACACAAATGCCGTTTGTCGTGGAAGAGATGGCAATTGTTGACAGGGTACAGTCTTCTGCAATTTGTAGTTATGGCTACACAATCTACATTCTCTACCCTAGTCTCCCCCCCCCCCATAGCCTTTCAAGATCCTTTGTTAGCTTTATATAATATATATTTTCAAGGTAGGGAGTAGAAATGTCACGTGTGTGGAAAATTCTAGTTGATTGCTTGCCAAATATAAAAATCTTCTGCGCATGTGTGCCAATATTATGATTAGGGAAAGGGGGGAGGGAGAGGGGGAGAGGAATGCGTGGAAGAAGTAGGAGGAGGGGGAAAAAAGATGGATAGATGGATTAGAAATTGACAAGAGTTGCCAGGGGAGGGGGTGTCTGATAAGCCTACCCTGATGTGTGCCCCCCCTCGTATTTGTCAATTCCATCCCACCAGAAGCGGAAGGAAAGCGGCGTTGTTTGAGGGAAATGCAACAAGGTGAATCAGCTTTGGAGGATTCAGAGATAAATGTTGTATTGTCAGAAGAAGAAGCTAGGGGTTGTGCCAGATGCAAAATGTAGCAAGCGGAGGAAGAAAAAAAAGGAGGGAGGGAGGGATGGGAAACGGGGCCTCAATTGTGGTTGTTGCACCAATATCCATTAATCTAAACGGCATTTTGTTATCTGGAGCGGGAGGAAGCTTTTGGGAAGGGACGGATCATTTCGGCTTTATTTGCAAGATGGAGAGAAAAATATATATATATGTTTGTTTGGCTAAAGTGTGGGCAAGGATTGTGTTAGAATTTGCACTGCAGCCCGTGCCCAGTTGGAGAGGCTGCTTGTAGAGCGGTGTCAGTCCCCTTCTTGGTTGGCTAAATCCACATTTGCTTTTTTTTTTTTTTTGCACCTGTTTTTAATTCCGGGGGCACTAAAATTAGGAGGTCTGCTAGGAAGGAGACATATTTTTGGATTGCAGTTTAAATAGAGATTTGACCTATCGCCGGATTGTCTTGGGAATCTGGCACGCTTTCACCAGCATTGTATGAGTTGGCTGGTCTCAGACGTCTGGGGGGGGAGAAGCGTGAGGGCAGATCTGAACTGGGGGAGGAGGGCTATGCTGACAAGGGCAAAGTCTGGATGTAGATTCAGGAGGGCAGCCGTGTGGGTCTGATGCAGCAGAACAAAATTCGAGTTCAGTGGCACCTTCAGGACCAGCAAAGTTTTATTCAAGGTACGAGCCTTTGTGCACGTACACTTCTTCGGATACACTGAAATGGAAGTTACCAGTCCTTGTGTATAGATAGAGGGTGAGCGGCAGATTAGCATACAACATAATGAAGGTGTTTAACAGATGCAAGGACCAAGCAGGAATAAACTTAGTTTATTATTCATATTTGGTCCCTGAATCTCTTAAACATCTTCATTATGTTGTATGCTAATTTGCTACTCACCCCGGCCTCTACCTATACACATGGACTGGTAACTTCCATTTCACTGTGTCTGAGGAAGGGCGCATACACATGAAAGCTCATACCTTGAATAAAACATGGACGGCTTCAAGAGGGAATTGGATAAGCATCTGGAGCAGAGGTCCATCAGTGGCTATTAGCCACAAGGCACAGATAGGAACTCTCGGTCTGGGGCAAGTGATGCTCTGTATTCTTGGTGCTTGGGGTGGGGGGCAACAGTGAGAGGGCTTCTTGTGTCCTAGCCCCGCTGCTGGATCTCCTGATGGCACCTGGTATTTTTGGCCACTGTGTGACCCAGAGTGTTGGACTGGATGGGCCGTTGGCCTGATCCAACATTGGCTTCTCTCATGTTCTTACATTCTTATGTTAAAACTCTGTTGGTCTTAAAGGTGCCACTGAACTTGAGTTAGAGCATGAATGTGATATTCTTTTCTCGCAGGCCTGATTTAGCTCTCAGCATAACTCCTATGGCTATTTTGAGTTTGGCACTGTTGGAAATGGAGGTTGGGTTGGCGTGAGCCAGGAAGAGCTGGCTGGCCTGCAATGTGGATATAAAATCCTGTGGGGAGGGAGAGGAAGGGATTGGATTTGAATATGTGGGGGGGGAACCCCACAGGCTGTGTGTTTATCCACAAAGAGTGGACAGCCCCGCTGTTCCCACACACGCTGGCTCTCTCTGTAGTCAGTATGTTTAATCTTTGACCTGGAGGAACCCCCCTGCGGGGGCACAAGAGGGCAGTTTAGCTTCCTGCAGCCCCGTTTAGCCTGCGACCTCTCGGCAGAGGCGGCTGGCGCAGGGAGCCAATTAGTGCCAGCTGTGATTTATACAGTAGTTTGTGTCCTGTGGCTCGAGGCGGGTGGGGTGATGGGAAATGAGAGAAGAGGGACCGGGACCAAACAGCAAGATAACACGGTTGTGTGTAGGTCATCTGGCAGGCACTGGGTGGCGGAGGCTCCTGGCTTCCCACAGTTGAACCCTGGAGCTGGAGGCGAGCGCCTGTGACCTGGCTTGGCTCCCGGAGATACGTGGTCCCCCTCTCAAGGTCTGCACTCTTTCATCACACAGAGTCTCAAAATATCAAGAGGTGTTCTGGGTGACTAAGCAGGGGTGGGGAATCTAGTGAAAGTATCTGGTTCCCAAAACAGGGGAAGAAGGAAACCCAAGTGTGATGATGCTGTTGTGGATAAACGAATCTAAAACTTGCATGTGAAATGAAAAACAGAGTCTGGGCCTGGGCAAGCTGGGTACTGTCGTCTCCAGGGTGCTTCTAGGTTGCGGGGGAGGGGGGGGCGGTGGCATTGGAGGGTGAGTATTGTGTGTGTATGCATGTGCGTATGTGCTTGCGAGCCTGGAATTCATGGTGATTTCTGGCGGCCCCTAGTGAGGCTAGGATGTTTCAGAGAGGTGGCGTGATAGCCTGCCTCTGCATCCCGGCCCTGGTGTTTCTTGGAGGTCGCCCTTCCAAGTACTTGCCAGGGTTGGCCCTGCTTGCTGTGGCTGTCCAGGTCAGGGTGAGGCTGTGGGTTGTTTGATGGTCCTTACTTTTATTTTTTAATTTATTTAAAACATTTAATCTAATGTGTTGGCCCTTGCAGTGATGCAGTGTTAGACAGGGGCTGGTGTTGTGCAGTGCATGTGAAAAAGTGTTCAGATTCCAGCTTTCCTGGTGACCTGAGAGCCGTTTTATGCGTTATGCGATACAAAGTGATAGGATGAAAACTTCCCTGCATGTAGATAGCCTCAGAGGGCAATGCATATCCGTCTGCAGTAGCAAAAGGTTTTCAGGATATGAGCATCCACATTTCCTTCATCAGTTATTGCATGTGATAAATTAGCACATCGGGTCCTGTGCTAATTTTCTACACACAAGGAAGCATTTCTTTCTTTTTTTATGTAGGGGAGTATTTGATAATGAGACCACCCAATTGCAGTCTGAAGTGGTAAAGTCCATTATTTTGCCACCTTGTCCCGCAGAACATGGGGTGGCATGGTCTATACACCCAGCAGAATGAAGTAGTAGAATGCTGAACTGGTGGAGTGGGTTGTACCACTTTGGAGGGTGGGTGGAGGAAGCCAGTTTGAATGGCCCCCCCCACATATGCAAGAAATAATAATGTAAAAAAACCCTGGTATGGCAGATAGAAAGTTCTGATCCATTCAACTCTTTGTTGCAGTCTGATGTGGTACAATCTAACCTGTGGCTCATTCTGCTGCAGATATCCACCAGGCAATGCTCCCTCTAAGCCATGGAGTCTTGTGAGCAGAAATTCTACTTTGTGAGCTACTGGCATTAAAGGTGTGAGCGAGCAATTTGGCTACTGCATAAATTAGTTTGCTCTGGACCCGTCCTTCCTGAGCTAAGACAAAATGTGTGAGCTGGAGGCTAAAAAACTGTGAACCAGCTCACACTAACTCAGCTTAGAGGGAACACTGCCACCAGGCTGTGCAGAACAGCCCTTAGGCGGGTGATAGTCTCACAGTTCTACCAGATTTTGTATTTCACTATTCCTCCAAGGAGCTTAAAGCAGCTGTCCTCCATTTTACTTTCCCAGTAACCTTGTGAGGGAGGATGGTCTGAGAGACAGTCAGTGACTGGTCTCAAGGTCACCTAGTGAGTTTCATAGCTGGCTAGAGATTTGAACCTGGATCTCTTAAGTCCTCCTAGTTCAGCACTCACATTGGCTGTCTCTCACAGGCTGTTACAGGAAATGATTGATAGGCGTTATAAAATGTGCACTAAAAGAGACTTTAGAAATGAGCGCGGGGAGGGCGGGATACAAATGCAATTAATAAATAAATAAAATTACTACTGTTCCCATTTTACAGGCAGTGAACTAAAGCTAAGACTTACCAACTGGGCAGTCATACATTTTTGTTTCGGTTTGGTGTAGTGGCAAAGTGCGTGGACTCTGATCTGGGAGAAACGGGTTTGATTCCCCACTACTCCACTTGCAACCGCTGGGTGACCTTGAGTCAGTCACAGTTCTCTTAGAGCTGTTCTCTCAAGAGCAGTCCTCGAAAGAGCTCTCTCAGCCCCACCTACCTCACAGGGTGTCTGTTGTGGGCAGGGGAAGGGAAAGGAGTTTGTAAGCTGCTCTGAGACTCTGAATGAAGGGCGGGGTATAAATCCAATCTCTCCCCCCCCCTTCTTCTTCTTCTTCTTCTTCTTGTCAACTGCATTGCTTTAATAAAGAATTCAGTTTTGTCAGCCGGCTAAAATGAGTATTAGGTTATCTCAACACAGATGCTGTTCTGAAGATAAACGTTTTGTCTGGGGTAACAAATCAACCTAGCCTTGTGCCTAACTGAAAACTAGAAATTCCCCTCTCAGCTCCAGATAAGGTTATCTAAAGGGAGGCCCAATTAAAAATATAAATAAAGAATACACACATTGTTTAGTCCTGGAACTGGCAACTTTTCTGGCCCACGCGCCCCCCCCCCCAAACGTAGTGTCTGTGTCTTCAGGATCAGCCTTGGACTTGTCTGGAGGCTGTACATGCCGGAGAGGCAGCAGCAGGCGTAAACCATGCTTGTGGCTTTTTCTCACACCACTGGCCCCAGCAGTGCCACCTTGGGTGCCAAGCAGTGTTCCCTCTAAGTTGAGTTAGTGTGAGCTAGCTGACAGTTTTTTAGCCTCCATCTCACATGCTTTTATCTTAGCTCAGGAAGGATGGCTCCAGAGCAAACTAATTTGTGCAGCAGCCAAATCACTTGCTCCCAACTTGAATGCCAGTTGCTCACAGAGTAGAATTTTTTGCTCCCAAGACTCCACAGCTTAGAGGGAGCACTGGTGCCAAGCCAAATGGTTTGCTATCCTGCTCTCAGCATGTTTTGTCTACTCCTGGCCTATGGAGATTGATTCAGTGGATCAGTGAAAGTTCTGATCCTTTCAGCCGTTGGAAAAGAAGTGCTCTTAACTACATACCCAAGAGAAGATGCTTCCAGTTTTAGAAGCTGTTAAATTTCTGCTCGAGATCAGCTACCAGACCCAGCTCTAGTATTCTTGCCTTTGGGTTTGGCTGAGGGGGATGCGATCATTTCAACCGTGCCGTGACTAGTGATTCAGGTTAAAAGAGTGTATTTCAGCATCGGCAAAAGGCTCACAGTTATCGGTTGACCCCAATTCATGGCTGTGAATGGGAGAAAGTTCATGAAAAAGTATCTCTCAGTCTACTGCTGTTTGTAACAGGAATAGGAATATATAGGTGAAGTAGAATGATTTAGGTCAGGTCTGAAAAAGGGCACAGTGCTGATTTTGAACCTGCCTTCAGTCCAGGCCTTAAGTGTGCTTTTGGCAACATATATGTGCCCTAGCATGTGAGCATATACCAGTTTGGTTTATTCTTGCGTACATGGGCAAAAGACCATCCCCTCCTCCTCCCAGTTTAACACCATTTTGATCGGGATGTGTGCAAATTCTCCTTCTGTCTCCACAAAAGTCCCGCAGCTGGGGCAGCCAATGACTGTGTTTGTTTTTTATGAACCTCCTGGAGACCAGTCCATGACCTGCTTGTGTTTGCTTGGGCAGCTTATGCTTGGATGCGCTACCCGGCTCAGCGGGCTGCCTCTGGGAGCCCTTGCTTGGCCTTTGTGCCTCGTTCCCGCACTGCCTGAGCAGGCAAAGGGGATGATGAAAGGGGGAACCCCTTCTCCGCTACAGAGAAAACCCTGTCCCCGTACCAAAAGGCCTCCCGGGATAGTTGCCTCGAGCCAGATTGTAGTAAGTCCCATTCTGGTGCAAAGATAACAGAAGTATGCCAGGAGTCCCATGCCAGACATGCCTGTCTGTCTGACTCATGCCCCGCCGTTTCCCCGTGAGTTAGCTGGAAATGCTTCTGGGAACTCAAGCGCATTGGAATCTGTGTCCTGTGTTATGAGGCCGGCTGTGTGAGGGAGCAAAGGAAAAACAGTTTAGCTAGCTGGTGGAAGCTATAAGATAAGCTTAATTCTTAAATTGTTGCATGGATACCTCGCCTTCCTTCCAAGAAACTTGAAGAAATGTACATCGCGGGGAGAGGGTGTCTACCAGGCACAGACCTGCTTGGTTTCAGAAGTGTATGCTAACCATGTTCCATTCAGACCTTTCCCTGAAGGACAAAAGGAAATATTTCTGTACATGATGAGTGAGTAAAATGTGGAATTCGATGCCAGAGGATGTAGTGATGACCATAGGCAGAGATGGCTTTAAAAGGAGATTGGACAGATTCACGAAGGACAAGTCTATCAGTGGCTACTAAGCTTGGTAACTAAAAGGAACCTCCACATTCAGAGGCAGTCAGCATCTGAATCCCAGTGCCAGGAGGCAACATTGGGGGAAGGCCACAGCCTCTATGCTCTGTGGTTGGCCCTCCAGGCCACTACCTGAGACAGGATGCTGGACTAGATGGACTACTGGTCTGATCCAGCAGGGCTCTTCTTAAGTCTTTATGAAGGCCTCAGCCTCTGTGTCCTGCTGTTGGCCCTCCAGAGGAACTGGTTGGCCACTGCGTGAGACGGGATGCTGAACGAGATGGACCACTGGTCAGATCTAGCAGGGCTCTTAAGTCCTTATGAAGGCCTCAGCCTGTATGTCCTGCTGTTGGACCTCCAAAGGAAATGATTGGCCACTGTGTAAGACAGGATGCTGGAATAGATGGACCACTCATCTGATCCAGCAGTGTTCTTACGTTCTTAGGAGACTTGCAAAGGGCACTGAATGAGTCAGTGGCCAGAGGCAGGACTCAAACAGTGGTCTTCTAGAGCAATGGCCTTTGAGGTGTCTGAACCTGGGGCTGGCACCAGACCCAACGGAGCTTCTCATGGCAGGAGATGGCTTGATATCCAAGTCACATGATGGGAAGCAGGGAGACCAGATTATGACTTCACTGATGTCAGGGCTGGGACCTTGGAGAGAGAGCCAGGGACAGGAAGAATGCCAAGAGGAAAAAGCCAAGGGTCAGTCATGAAGGAAGGCTCTTCACCACTGAGTGACTCTGCTGAGCCACCCAGCTGCTGCTAGCAGAGTGCATACAAACAGAGGCAGGAGGGTGGTGCATGCTAGCAGCAGATCCAACACATGCATGCTAGCAGCAGATCCAGCGGATGTAACGGCCACTCTGTGCGGGCTGATGATCCAGTGGGTGCAACTCGCTGAAGACCTGAACTCATGGATTGAAAAGACTGAGAGAAGCTGTCCTGCCAGGGGCTGTGTCCGGACATGCCTCGCGGACAATGATAATTGCAGGTTCCCGTTTTATATGTGCAAGAGCCAGCTTGGTGAAGTGGAAGCCCTGCTGCACATTATTTTCACCCAGCATGGAGGGCCGGCCGTGGCTGCTGCTGGAGACGTGTGAAACTGTGATGTTTGAACATTACGCGCCTATTCATCATTACCTCTTTCTTTCACCGTCTCCCCTCAGGGGAAACTGGCAAGAGAGAAGCCCTGGGGGCAAGTGAAGCTACCAGTTAGGGGGGAGAGTGTGTCTCCCACTGCTTCCATGACGGAGGAGCCATGGGCAGGCGTGGAATGAGAGGAAGTGAGGCAGGTAGAGGCAATCTGCCCGTTGCCCTTAATACTGCTCCCTGTCCCCATCAGCACTCTCTGTCCCTCCTGAGGTTTATAAGATTATGCATGGGATAGAGCAGGTAGAGAAAGAAGTACTCATCTCCCTTTCTTACAGTAAGAGAACTCCTGGGCACTCAATGAAATTGCTGAGCAGTCGAGTTAGAACGGATAAAAGGAAGTCCTTCTTCACCCAAAGAGTTGGCACTCAATTAAATTGCTGAGCAGTTGGGTTAGAACAGATAAAAGGAAGTACTTCTTCACCCAAAGAGTGATTAACACCTGGAATTCACCGCCACAGGAGGTGGTGCGGCTACAAGCGTGGACGGCTTCAAGAGGGAATTGGATAAACATACGGAGCAGAGGGCCATCAGTGGCTATTAGCCACAAGGGATAGATAGGGACTCTCAATCTGGGGCAAGGGATGCTCTGTATTCTTGGTGCTTGGGGGGGGGGCAACAGTGGGAGGGCTTCTAGTGTCCTGGCCCCACTGATGGACCTCCTGAGGGCCCCTGGTATTTTTGGCCACTGTATGACCCAGAGTGTTGGACTGGATGGGTCACTGGCCTGATCCAGCATTGGCTTCTCCTATGTATTTCTGTTTGGATAAGGTTTCCTTACTGCAAGTAGTGGAATCGTGCCTGTTCCTGTTCTCCCCCCACCTCCCCTCCACTGTGCCTGGTGGGTGACTGGACGCCTCGTAGTCGGGAAAGTTTCAGAGGGAAACCATGTTGGTCTGCAGTACAACAGCTAGATTTGAGTCCCCTCTCGCCTTAGAGACCAATAAGATTTTTCGGGGGCGGCGGCTATGAGCTTTGAGTCTCAAAAACTCATACCCTGAAAATCTTGTTGGTCTTTAAGGTGCGACTGGACTCGAATCTAGATATTTGGGAAACAGCTGCTTCTAGATTATCACAACAGACTATCAGCATATGCTAGTGCTAGTATCGCATGAGCAAATAAAAGGGGAGGGGGGTTGTTTTTAGAAGAAGAAGAAGAGATTGGGTTTATATCCCGCCCTTCACTACCCAAAGGAGTCTCAGACTGGCGTACAAACTCCTTTCCCTTCCCCTCCCCACAACAGACACCCTGGGAGGTAAGCGGGGCTGAGAGAGCTCTTTCCAGAACTGTCCTTGAGAGAACAGCTCTGACAGAACTGTGGCTTGCCCAAGGTTATCCAGCAGCTGCAAGTGGACGAGTGGGGAATCAAACCCGGTTCTCCCAGATTAGAGTCCGTGCTCTCCTAGATTAGATTCTCCCAGATTACAGTGAATCCTAGTTTAATTTCTGACATGCTCAGAGTTGTACAGATACGGGCGGGTAGTCGTTTTGGCCTGAAGCACCAGAACAAAGCCTGAGTCCAGTGGCACCTTGAAGACCAACCGAGTTTAATTCTGAGTATAAACTTTCTCGTGCACGCCCACGAAGGTTTACGCCCAGGATTAAACTCGGTTGGCCTTCAAGGTGTCGCTGGACTCAGACTTTGTTTCAGAGTCATACACTAAGCTTGACGGATGAGAAGGACTTGAACGGGGTTGCTGGGTGTTCCTGTCTTGCTTGCAAGAGGCCTCGTGGGCCTCCCTGTCCTTTCCGCTTATGGTTCCGTATTCCCCAGCCTCAGCGGCCTGGCTTCGCCCCGCGCCGGTGACATTTCTTGCAGCCACCCAAGGTTTCTTTCCCCCTCTCTTGGCCAGCGTCAGGCACAACAAAGGCTTCTGTCGCCCCGGTTCAGAGGGCCTGACAGACAGTTCCTCCTGGCGGGGAGAAAGGTTTTTCCCGAGCACTGGCACTTAGCAAGGTTGCGTCCCACATTAATCACAGCCAGGTTAACGGCGAGGGTCCTCTGTCTTCTTCCCCGCCCGCCTTGTCTGGCAAGACAAGAGAAATCGCTCAAGGGGGCAGAGTGGCTCTGGAGCGCCTAATTACCACTGAGCCGGCTGTCCTGTGATATTAACGAGGCGGCAGCGTGTGCAGCCTCCGCGTGCGGCTCGTGGCAGATAGAGCCTTCCTCTGTGCTCCGAGGGGAGCAGGAGGTTGAAAAGCTGTCGGGGGAAACGCAGAGGATTAATGGTCCCTCCTCTGTCTTAATATACTGAAGCGATTCCCGCCCGCGCCGGCGGAGTCACTCCTGATTTACGGCGAGTGTGAACGAGAGGGGAGTCGGCCCGGGTGACTCCGGTTAGGAGTTATGCCTCGTAGCGGCCCCTGCCGCGCGGCAGAGCGACTTTGTATCTGTGACCGTCAGCCCCTCCACAAAGCCCTGACGATTTTTCTTTTCGTCCCTAGCTTGCCGTAGCCCCGGACAAGGGGCCGTGTGACAGCGGAGGTGCCTTGCGGTGTTTCCGGCCAGTGCTCCCCACCCTTCCAGGTTCAGTGGCCGTATTCCTTCACCTCCCAAGGCCTCTCATTAAAGAAGTCTCAGGTTGCAAGACTGGCCTTGGGTCTTGATGGCCGCAGCACCCCGTCCCACACGACAAGAGGGACGGTTGTGTTTCTTCAGGCCTGTAGATCTCCTCCCTCAGTTGGCCTTAACGGATCTGGTCAGAGAGCCCATTGAGGGGACGGACCAGTGTGTCCCTCTGAGCTGAGTGAGTGTGAGCTAGCTCACAGTGTTTTAGCCTCCGGCTCACACATTTTTTGCCTTCGCTCAGGAGGGCTGGCTCCAGAGCAAACTTATTTATGCAGCTGCCAAATCACTGGCTCACAACTTTAATGCCAGGAGCTCACAAAGTAGAATTTTTGCTCGCGAGATGCCACAGCTTAGAGGGAATGTTGGAACTGACTTCCCTTCACCTGAATGGAGTGGACAGGTGTGTGCGCGCGGGTGTGAGAGAAGAAGGAGGGAGCAGACAGCCATTGCTGCGAGTCGACCAAAGTAGCTTAAGGGGTGCAGGATCTTTCCATCTCTGGGATTTGATTTGGGGTAGCAGATCTGTTGTCCCGGAGGAGCACCGCTCTGCTTGCACCTGTGATCTGCTTGAACGTTTGAAAACGCAACAAATGGCACAGGATCACCATAAGGGAACCAACTTGGGTAAGAAGAAAAAGAAGAAGAAGAGATTGGATTTATACCCTGCACTTCACTCAGAGTTTCAGAGCGGCTCACAATCTCCTTTCCCTTCCCCTCCCCACAACAGGCACCCTGTGAGGTAGGTGGGGCTGAGAAAGCTCTTTCCAGAACTGCCCTTGAGAGAACAGCTCTAAGCTATGGCTTGCCCAAGGTCATTCAGCAGCAGCAAGTCAAGGAGTGGGGAATCAAACCTGGTTCAGATTCGAGTCCACGCACTTAACCACTACACTAGCCCCTGGAATCTCTCACCACATGGAGAAGCAGGGTGTGTGTCAACAGTGGAATTGCGTTTCCTCGGAGAGAAACTGTGAGCTGTTGTGCCCAAGCCAGAATGGAGAACTAGACGTTCCTTGAAGAAGCGGCTGTTCCAACAGCGAAGCTGGAAGCCAGTCTCCAGAAGTAAAGCCAGCAGTTTTGAAGCCAAGTCCCAGCCAGCTTCAGAGAAAATGGAGGCCTTGCTGCAAACACTTCCCCCCCGCAGCTGATGCATTGCCCAGAGTCTTAAAAGATCTAAGTGAGAGCCATGCATCAGTGCAGCCAGCACAGGGGCTCTAGACTGACCCCATAGCCCCCTTGCAAAGAATCTTGTTGAGGCGGTTCAAAGGGATCAGGGAGGTGGATGAGCTACTGATGGGCTTGGTCTGTGGACTTGTCCATCCAGATCTTTGATCGCAAGAGGCCTTCTCTGTCCGGGAGCCTGCCAGCAGTTATGAGAGTGGAAAACTGGAGGGTCTCGAAGGAGGAAGCCCAGAGAATCTCTGCCGTGAGTGGCGTTAGAGACTTACTGTATAAAAAACCGAAACCTGGAAATTCAGAGAACCTGATAGATGATAATTACAACACTATAACATTATATATGCCAATTGCTGCTGTTGTCTTAAACAAACACAAAGCCCTTTAAGTGGCAAGCAGGGGAAATGGTGCCGACGTGGGCAGGACCGGGAAGATCTGGACTTTCCCATCGATGTGGGTGCCAACTCCGTTTACTTGTGATTTTTTTCTCAAAACACCAGTGAAGCCGATTCAGGAAAGATGGGGGAAAGCCCTGGAAGTGAGTGGAAGCACTGCCAGATAAAGACATATGCCAAGACTTGGATTTGAAGTTTGATCTGTGACCAGAGTTGGGTCAGCCTGAAATCCATTTCAGAAGCAGCATGGAGGAAAAAAGAGAGACCGTTCCCATGACTTGCCACGGAGAAACGTTTTGATTCAAAATTCTGCCTGTTCTTCATGGAAATGTGCCTGGAAGAGCCTTTTCCAAGCAACAGGAATGGCCCCAAGCTTGGGATCCTACTTAGCTCCAGAGCCAAGAGACGTGCCGCTCATCAAGGAACTTGTAAGAACATCAGAGAAGCCAATGCCCCATCCAGTCCAACGCTCTGTCACACAATGGCCAATAATACCAGGTGCCATCAGGAGGTCTACCAGTAGGGCCAGGACACTTGAAGCCCTCCCACTGTTGCCCTCCCCCAAGCACCAAGAATACAGAGCATCACTTGCCCCAGACTGAGAGTCCCTATTTATACCTTGTGGCTAATAGCCACTGATGGACCTCTGCTCCAGATGTTTATCCAATTCCCTATTGAAGCTGTCCATGCTTGTAGCCGCCGCCACCTCCTGTGAATTCCATGTGTTAATCACTCTGAGGGGCTGATTTTGGAATTAGGTGCTTGGTTAACTCCCTTACAGCAAGGAGAGTTGGAGATCATTGGAAGACCCAGAAACAAGGGATTTTTGAACAAGAACAAGAAGAAACTGACTGGATTTATACCCCACCCTTCACTACCCAAAGGAATCACAACAGACAGCCTGGGAGGTAGGCGGGGCTGAGAGAGCTCTGACAGAAACTGCTCTTTTTCAAGGACAGTTTTGAGAGAGCTTGTGACTGGCCCAAAGTCATCCAGGCAGGTGCAAGTGGAGGAGTGGGGCATCAAACCTGGTTCTCCCAGATCAGAGTCCGGACACTTAACCACTACACCAAAGCGGCTTCAGACTCCCCTCCTATCATTTTTCCAACCCAAAAGGGAAAGGGGGTGGGTGCGATGCTGCTTGCCCCCTTATGGAGGCTAAAAATCGTGATGTGTAGTTTGGTTCTTAGGCAAAGGGAAACCCAGGTATGATCAGGAGACATATCATTGCTATGAGAGGAATAATCTTGTATGTTTTTGTTTTCTTGTTCATTCTTTCCCTAATATAACTCATCAGGTGCTTAGACTTTCTCTAGGCACTGGCTGGTGAAAGTGGTGGGTCTCTTTACGTGACAAAAGGAAAGGTCATGTGTCTTTGCAGTTGTAGGTACCACCTTAATGGCTTTGGGCAAGCAGTCCCATCAGGTGTGTGCGTGAGAAAAATGCAGTCCCGATACTGGGAGAGAGAAGCAGAAAGCCATTGCTGGGCATCGGCTGAAGCCTTGGAAGCCATGCTCCCTCTAAGCTATGGAGTCCTGTGAGCAAAAATTCTACTTTGTGAGCTCCTGGCATTAAAGCTGTGAGCGAGAGATTTGGCTACGGCATCAATTAGTTTGTTCTGGAGCCACATCCTTCCTGAGCTAAGACAAAAATGTATGAGCCAGAGGGCGCGGCTAAAAAACTGTGGGCTAGCTCACGCTAACTCAGCTTAGAGGGAACACTGCTTGGAAGGTGTGGAATCTTCCCCTGGGATCTGGTATAGAGTAGCACTTACGCTGTCCCGTAGAAGGGCCTCCTTGCCTCCACCTGTGTTTTTCTCATACATGTGGAATTTAACGAAAGATAAGTCTCCAGCTCTCTCTTTCCTGCAGAGGGCACGAGCCCAGGTTATTGCTGCCCCTGGAACTTGTTTTATTTATTTATATTATTTGTAGTCCAGCTTTCTCACACTTGGACTCAAGGCGGACTACAGAGCGAGTCAATACAGTCGGCGGATGGGACATTCAGTAAACAACGCGATAGGATGAGGGTTGTAGAACCAACCAGAAATCTAAAAAAACGGAAACTGAAGGAAAGCATATGTATTAAAACGACACATTAAAGGATGCCAGATTCCACAGCAGGATCCCAGGTTCACCGGAGCCAGTTTGGTGTAGTGGTTAAGTGCGCAGACTCTAATCTGGGAGAACCAGGTTTGATTCCCCACTCCTCCGCTTGCAGCTGCTGGATGACCTTAGGCGAGCCATAGTTCTTTCAGAGCTGTCCTTGAAAGAGGAGTTCTCGAGAGAGCTCTCTCAGCCCCTCCTACCTCACAGGGTGTCTGTGCTGGGGAGGGGAAAGGAAAGGAGACCGTAAGCCACTCTGAGACTCTGAGTGAAGGGCAGGGTATAAATCCAATCTGCTCCTCTACTACTACTACTACTACTACTACTACTACTACTACTACTACTACTACTTCTTCTTCTTCTTCTTCTTCTTCTTCTTCTTCTTCTTCTTCTTCTTCTTCTTCTTCTTCTTCTTCTTCTTCTTCTTCTTCTTCTTCTTCTTCTTCTTCTTCTTCTTCTTCTTCTGGAGAGCCAGTTTGGTGTAGTGGTTAACTGTGTGGACTCTAATCTGGGAGAACCGGGTTTGATTCCCCACTCCTCCACTTGCAGCTGCTGATGTGACCTTGGGTCAGTCACAAGCTCTGGCACAGCTGTCCTTGAAAAAGAGCAGTTTCTGTCAGAGCTCTCTCAGCCCCACCTCCCTCACAGGGTGTCTCTTGTGGGGAGGGGAAGGGAAAGGAGTTTGTAAGCCGCTCTGAGACTCCTCTAGGTAGTGAAGGGCGGGGTATAAATCCAATCTCTTCTTCTTCTTCTTCTTCTTCTTCTTCTTCTTCTTCTTCTTCTTCTTCTTCTTCTTCTTCTTCTTCTTCTTCTTCTTCTTCTTCTTCTTCTTCTTCTTCTTCTTCTTCTTCTTCTTCTCTCCTCCTCCTCCTCCTCCTCCTCCTCCTCCTCCTCCTCCTCCTCCTCCTCCTCCTCCTCCTCCTCCTTTACAGAATAGTATAAACCACAATCCCTAATAAATTTCCCAAGTAACTTTATGAATCGTTTCGTGCAGTGCAACTTTATGGTCTGTGTTTTGCCCTCACTCAGTGGCCCTGGGAAGGACTCTTGCTCGAATCTTTGGAAACCTCGTGCCAGCGACAATAGAGAGCGCTGGGCAAGATGGATCGGGGGTTTGACTGGGCCCTGGTCGGCTTCATTTGCTCATATAGAGTATGAGTGCCATAGGGAGGAACACGACTGGACCTGGACGCCCCAGGCTAGCCCGTTCTCATCACATCTTGGAAGCTGAGCAGGGTCATCCCTGGTTAGTACGTGGATGGGTGACTGCAGAGGAAGCCCAGGGCTTTAACGCAGAGGCAGGTCACTTTCTCTGCCGGTCACTTTCCTTGAAAACCCTACAAGGTTGCCGTAAGCCAGCTGCGTCTTGGCAGCCGTTTCCACCACTAGGGAGGAGACATTGGGACTGGGCAGGAGGGATTCAGTTGGCAACTGCAAGGGAAGGGGGATTGCAAATGGAGGTTGGGGGAGAGAGAGAGAAGAAATTCAAGGGGGAGGGGGATTAACGCTCAGCCATATGCTGTTGTGAGGTAGGAGAATGCCCAGTCTGAGGCATCGGTGAGGCTGGTCGCTTCTGGTGCACAGCAGTATTAGCAGAACATAAGAACAGAAGAGCATAAGAGAAGCCCATGTTGGATCAGGCCAACAGCCCATCTAGTCCAACATCTTGTCACACAGTGGCCAAAAATACCAGGTGCCATCAGGAGGTCCACCAGTGGGGCCAGGACACTAGAAGCCCTCCCACTGTTGACCCCCCTCCAAGCACCAAGAAGACAGAGCATCCCTTGCCCCAGACTGAGAGTTCCTATCTATACCTTGTGGCTAATAGCCACTGATGGATCTCTGCTCCATTGTTGTTGTTGTTCAGTCGCACAGTCGAGTCCGACCCTTTGCGACCCCATGGACCAGTTTACGCCAGGCCCTCCTGTCTTCCGCTGTCTTCTGAAGTTTGCTCTGCTCCATATGCTTATCTAATTCCCTCTTGAAGCTGTCCCTGCTTGTAGCCGCCACCACCTCCTGTGGCAGTGAATTCTACGTGTTCATCACTCTCTGGGTGAAGGACTTCCTTTTATCCATTCTGTCCCGACCGCTCAGCAATTTCATTGAGTGCCCACAAGTTCTTGTATTGTGAGAAAGAGACAAAAGGACTTCTTTCTCTGGACATAAGGCAGAAGTTGGCCTCTTAGGCTGCCAAGACCTGTGAGGAGGTGCCCCTTGCCTTATTTTCTCACCTGACCTCGTGTGTCCTATCCTCCATGCAAGGAAGATGGTGTTCAGTGATGTTAACAGTAAAACAGACCCAAGTTCTTTCTTCCGCTCTGATCACGAGTGGATGGGTGATGTCGTAACCCCAGAAATCCCCTTTCTTGTGCGGCCATCTGCCTGGCCTTGTGTCAGCTCACTGTCTCTCTAGCTGGTGCGGCCATATGCGCTTCCAGCTTCTTCTGCCAGCAGGCCAGCAAACCCCCCCCCCTTTCCTGGCTTCAAGTGGTTTTTCAAGCAAAATGAGCCAAGGCCATTGTGGGAGTTCCTTAAGGGAATTGTAATCGGCAGCCTCTGACCAGCTTGGAAGGATCAGAACAGATGGTAGCTCTTCCGACCGGTGGAGGACAGAGGGGGAAGGCGGGGGGCGGGGAGGCAAAACGCGAAATTAGAAGCGGTCCGGCCTCTCTGGATCAGGCTGACCACAGGGGAACCGTCGTAGCGTTTCAGCTTCCCGTAGCATGGCCCTTAAGCCCAGGAGTGAGATTTGCTGGCAGAGAGAGCAACTCCGGGCTAGGAAGGGCAGGCAGGAGAGATGATAATCACTCCGGCGTGCCCGTGAGCTGGGAATGGTCGCTGGCCCGAAGCAGCCGAGCAGATGGGTGAATTCTTTTGTCTTTCTTTCTGCCTCGGGCTGCCCGCTCCCTGCCACCTGCAGACGAGGACGATGAAGAGCTTCGCAGCTTAGAGAGCCCCCTCATCGTCAAGAAGAAGAAACGTGGGCCCAAGAAGCAGAAAGAGAACAAGCCGGGGAAACCCAGGAAACGCAAGAAACTAGTAAGTAGGACGGGACAGAGAGAGTATTTCCGCCTTCCCCGGGAGTCCTGTCTGTGCCTTGCACAGTGGCAACTACCAGTTCCTGGGCTCTTTGGAGCCGATGGGGAGCCGCCAGAAAGGTGGCGGGTAGCGAGAAGCGCGACTCAGCGTGCATCGCCTGTCCTCCTAGTGCCGCGAAGCCAATTAGGAACAAGTGGCAGAACGTGGCACCCTGCCAGGAGTCCCTGCTGGCTCTTCTGCATTTTGAGGGAAAGTGGGTTGTTTGTGCCCGCAAAACACGAGCGTCCTCGCGTGCCGGCACTCCCGTGGGTCTCCCTTTCAAGGCCCGGCACCTCCTTCAGGCGTCCTGCCGTGCACCAGACACTCTCCCGCCTGGGGCTGCCTGCTGCTGACTGGCCTGCCCCCTCACCTGTTTCCTGGCCGACTCTTTGTCTCGTAAGCGTGCAGGCGCTGCTGCCTGTTTGCTTTAGCTAAGCCCCTTTGCTGCGCTGCAATTAACGGGTTGCCCTCTTCTTGGCACTGGGCTTGTCTGTGCCCAGCAGGCAGCCTTGTCATTAATTACTGCTAATTATCTTGCTTGCTGCGTCCTCCCCCTCCCCTTTTCCCCTTGGCAGGTCAGCGAGGATGAGTTTGAGTCGGACCGAGAGGAGTACCGGGCCAAGTCGGAGAGCGGCGGAAGCGACTATGGGGGAGTGGGGAAGAAAAAGCGGAGGAAGCATCGGGAGAAGAAGGAGAAGAAGACGAAGCGGCGGAAAAAGTCGGAGGAAGACGGAGTGCAGAAGCCAAAGGTAGGAGGCCGGGCTAAGCGCCTCTCAGTCTGGACAAAATCCCCTTCCCCTTTTGAGAGATGGCAAATAGGCAGGTGGGGAGAGACAGAGTGGACCCGTCTGTTCCAAGTGTCCCTACCCTCCTCCCTGCCTTGGCTGCTTCCGGGAAAGCTTGAGGGAAGTGCACCTGGAGACGCCCTCCAATGCTCCCTCTAAGCTGTGAAGTCTTGTGAGAAAAATTCTATTTTTGTGAGCCACTGGCATTAAAGTGGTGAGCGGGCGATTGGGCCACTGCATAAATTAGTTTGCTCTGGAGCCATCCCTTCCTGAGCGGAGACCAAAATGTGTGAGCCAGAAGCTAAAAAACTGTGAGCTAGCTCACACTAACTCCACTTAGAGGGAACACTGGCGCCTTCCATTATTGCCTTTGGGAAGGGAGGGGCCCAAGGCTTGTGGCCTGTGGGTGCGGCGCTTCTGGCTCATGCCCCCCACGTGCTCTGCTGCCCACTGCAGTCCCCCATCTGCTGCTAGTTGCCCCTTTAGGCATGGGCGGTCCGTTTGGGCTGCAAGTCCTCCTTCCTAGGCTGGGGCCTGCTGCCTGCTTCTTGCAGGCTGTTGCTCTGCAAGGCTCTCTGAAGGCCAAGTGGGCCCTTCCCCCCCAGGACTGCTCCTCCTCAAGGCGTCATCAGAATATTTTGCTCAGGAGGCCTTATGGCAAGGGTCCCCAGCGTGGAACCCTCCATCACCTTTCCTGGCATCCGCCAAGTGTTTTTAGAAAGCGGGTAGGGTCAGGTGGGTCATTGGAGACCTCGACTGGTCTCTGATTGGCCGTCGGAGACCTCATCTGGTCTCTGATTGGCTGTCGGAGACCTCATCTGGTCTCTGATTGGCCGTCGGAGACCTCATCTGGTTTGTGCAGATTCTTTAAAAGTTTTTTCAGCAGCAGCTGCCGCCACAGCCCAAGGATCTTCACTGCATGACTAAAGACCTCTTGGGAGAAAATATCTATTTATTTTAAAAGGTATCCTGTTAAAACAGAGCTTCTGCTTGAAGTGTCGAAGAGTTACTGTTAAGAGCGATTGTATGTCTTTACTCCCTGACATTTTGTGGTTGCGCCCAGCCCACTGCATCAGAATTGCAGAGGTGCCAGTCGGCACAGAAAGGTTGAGGGCCCCTGCCTCCAAGTAGAGTTTCCAAGAACTTTGACACTTGGGGAATGGGTCTTCTAAAATCGGAGACATGCTCCACTACAGACTCCAAAGCAGAGAGACAGACAGACAGACAGACAGACAGACAGACAGACAGACAGACAGACAGACAGACAGTCGTATTTTCCTTCCCAGCTGGCAGAACAATAGCAGGCATCTTCCTTACAGCTGCAGGGTAGCTCAGTGAATATGGCCTCATGTTTCCCCTTCCTCTTTCCCCAGTCAGCCAGTGTTTAGGGATGGGGCTGTTCTCTTGAGGATCGATCCCCCCCCCTTCCTCTTGGCAGCTCAGTGAGGATGAGTTTGAGTCGGACCGAGAGGAGTACCGGGCTTCCTCGGGGATTCCCTGCACATCTTTATTACACTGTTGGCGTGACGTCACTGTCCACGAACAGGAAGAGTTAGAAGGGCTTGATGTTCCGGGGGCCTCTCCTTTCCAAAGAGCGCTGGGCTGGTGTTGCATCCAATGTGGCGGTTGATTTCCCCCCCCCCCAAGGCACTGCTTAGATGACTTAAAACATCCTGAATGATCTGAATATTCCTTTGAAGGTGGAGCAAAAATCCTCTGCTCAGCTGCTCATGACCTGGGGGCTGGAGGATGTGGACCACATCTTTACCGAAGAGGACTATCACACCCTGACGAACTACAAAGCCTTCAGCCAGTTCATGAGGTGGGTTCGGTGGGGCCTTCCTGAAAGGGGGTGGGTGGGGGGAGTCAGGATCTACCAGCTGAAAGACAATCTAGCAGAAGTAGAGCCTTGTCTATATTTGAAGATGTGGGCTGTTCTTTTGCACACTTTCAGGAGGTAGCCGTGTCGGTCTGAACAACAGAACGAGGATTGAATCATAGAATCATAGAGCTGGAAGGGATCTCCAGGGTCATCTAGTCCAGCCCCTGCACAATGCAGGAAATTCACAAATCCCCCCCCCCACGCACTCATGACCAGAAGAGGAAAAAAAAAAACCCTCCAGGATTGCTTCCTGACCCCCAAAGTGGCGATCAGCATTTCCCTGGGTGTGTCAGAAAGGCCCACGAGAACTAAGCACTTGAGGCAACCCTTCCTGCCCTCCCTTCTCGTGATCTGCCTGAGTTCACACAATCAGCATGGCTGCCAGATGGCCATCTAGCCTCTGTCGGAAAGCCTCCAAAGGAGGAGAGCCCCACCGCCTCCCGAGGAAGCCAGTTCCGCTGAGGAACCGCTCTAACGGTCAGGAAGTTCTTCCTAACGTGTAGCCGAAAACTCTCCTGATTTAATTTCAACCCGTCAGTTCCTGGTCTGACCTTCTGGGGCAACAGGAAACGACTCCGCACCATCCTCTATAGGACAGCCCTTCGAGTACTTGAAGATGGTGATCCTATCCCCTCTCGGTCATCTCCTCTCTAGGGTAAACATGCTCATTTCCTGCAGCCTTTCTGGGTCTAAGCTTATACCCAGAATTAAACTTTGTTGGCCTTAAAGTGCCACTGGACTCAAAACAGTGTTGCACACTTGTTTGTTGTATTCATACCTACCTTTCTGCCATCGTGGGACTTATTTATTAGTTTTATACTCCCCACCTCTCCCCTCCCCGGGGACCCAAATCAGCTTACATATTTCTCTCCCCCAGGCATTAACCCAACATTTCCAAGAATCGACTTGGCTTATTATTCACTTCTACCCTGCCTTTCTCCCCAAGGGGGGACCCAAAGCAGCTTGCATTGTTCTCTCCTGCTCCGTCTTATCCTCACAACCACCCTGTGAGGTAGGCGAGGCTGAGCGTGTTGTGACTGGTCCGAGGTCACCCCGAAAGCTTCTATGGCAGAGTGGGGGTTCAAACCTGATTCTCCCAGGCCCTAGTCCAACACTCCAATCACTACACCACATTTGTTCAAGGCGGTGCGCACAAGGAGGGGTGGGGTGGGCGAGGGGTGTTCCCAGGAGGTCTCCCATCCAGCTAGGCTGAGACCTGCTGAGCTGCATCAGGCGATCGTGCCAGGTGCATGCGTTCAAGTGGGCACATCTTGTCTGTGCGTGGCTCTCACGCTCTTGTGTTCTGTAATTTGGTGTCGTTTGGCCGGTTTGGTGTAGTGGTTAAAAGCTCGGTCTCTAATCTGGGAGAACCGGGTTTGATTCCCCACTCCTCCGCATGCAGCTGCTAGTGTGATCTTGGGTTGGTGACAAGTTCTCTCAGAGCTGTTCTCTCGAGGGCAGTTCTCGAAAGAGCTCTCTCAGCCCCGCCTACCTCACAGGGCGTCTGTTGTGGGGACGGGAAGGGAAAGGAGATTGTAAGCTGCTCTGAGACTCCTTTGGGTAGTGAAGGGTGAGGTTTAAATCCAATCTCCTCCTCCTCCTCTTCTTCTTCCTCTTCCTCTTCTGTTATCCAAGAATATCTCAGGTATTCCCCTGACCTGCTTTCTGGGGAGAAAACAGTTCTTCTCTCAGGGAAGGGATGACGAATCAGGCTCTGTTCCGGTGCCAAAGTGCACAAATGAGCAAACGCTTTAGGACTCCAGGCCTTTGCCTTGGAGCTCCCAGCAAGGGTGCCCTCAGTCGACCCCGATTTGCAGGGTGCCGCAGTCCGTATAACAAAAGGACAGATGCTGCTAGAGGAGACAAGAAACCCGTGGACGTAGCAAGGATACCGCAGGCTAAGAATCTCTCTCCTCCTCCTGCCCGTGGCCTTGTGCAGCTCGAGCGCTGGAACGAGCGCCAAACGTACCCGCAGCGCGGAGGGCTCGCCTGGCTGTGGCTCAATCTTGGCGAGGCTGAACTTCTGCCGACTCCCAGAAAGCAGCCAATGGCCTTGGCAGGCCCCGCCGTGTCTCCCCTCTTTGGCTTGGCGGGCAGAGCCGCGTTTTGCCGCCAACAGGCCTCTGTGACCAATGGGAGAGATCCGGCACCGAGGCTCGGGGGATTTAGAGGCCACCTGGGTCTTGCCAGTTTTAATCACGGCCGTAATTTGTGCCAGGTGCTCGGGGGACAGGCTTGCCAGTGGGGGCTTTGGGAAAGGGGAAAAACTCTCAGCCTGGCTCTAATTAGCTCTAAACGGTTTGGCACTTGCCCGTACCTGAGACAGCTTGCTGCGTCCTCCCCCCGCTGCCGCTGGGAACAGCCAAGGGCTCTCTCGAGACCGGCGTGATGGAGCTCCTGCTGGCGAGGCCCTTTAGAAGCCGCTCCGTTTGCATGTTCCTCATGGCTCCCCGAGGCTTAAGATCTATGGCTGTGCATTTGGGACCCACTGCGTTCCTAAAACGCAGAGCATAATCTGGGCTTCTGGGGGCCTGCTGCCCTGCCGTCGTGCCGTCTGCTGCGCTCTCTGGTATTGCGTTATCCTTCTGTGTGCAGACCGCGCGACGGCCCCTGTTTTTATGATTGCAGCCCTGTGAGGTTATTCAGGTCGAGAGAGAACCGGCTGCCCAAGGCCAGCTGGAGGGCTTCAGGGCAGAGCTACTGGGTTGAAGCATTCATCAAAATCCAGCTTTCTGTTCTCCGTGGCAGTTACAGTCTGCCTTTCTAAAGAACAGTCTCTCTGCAGCCCTGGACCCAGCCCTGCCGCATTCTTTCCTGCGCTCCTTGGTCAACTCGCAGCTGGTGGGGTAGCAGGGTGAGGGGATTGAATGGTAGGCACCCCTTCCTCACCAGGGGATTTCCCCGGCTGGTTTTTTGTTTTTACAATAAAGTTTAATTGAACTTTCAGTAAAAAAAATATTAACAGTACATGTATAAAAAACTCACAGAAAGGTTATGGTATAACAGAGATAGAGTAGCAAATACTTCAGATGCAGTGCATTGCAGTGTCAATAGAGAAAACCATTGTGGGGGGGGGAAGCAAGAGTTATATGATACGTTCCATAGACAGGACGTAAAGTTAACACATATATATATAAGCGAGTATTGGTGGACAACTGAATTACATTAAATAAGCATTACCATAACCATAAGTCATCCATTGCTTTAGGTATATCTTGTTGGCTGGAGAGGTATTCTAAGATAGGAAACCACGTTGAAACAAAAGTAGCAGGGGCAGGAATCTTATCAAAACGCGTAAGATTGTCCAAGAGTTTAGCCGTGATATACAAACCCCACAACTTTTTACGCCATTGCGAAAGTGTGGGTGCCACTGTCGTTTTCCAGTGCGTGGCAATGTCAGTTTTAGCCGCAAAAAGCATTCAAGAGACCCTTTCTATGGTGGAAAGTGCGGCACAGTCCCAGCTGGGGTTTTTTATGACTCGCGTGGCCTGGCAGGGGTCAAGAAAGGTGGGCAGCTTTCAAAGCAGAGAGAGGGAGAGAGAGAGAGAGAGAGAGAGAGAGAGAGAGAGAGAGAGAGAGAGAGAGAGAGAGAGAGAGAGAGAGGAACTTGTGTCAGGGCAGGCGTTAAAGGGATCCGAGCAAAAGAACAAACAGATGAGCTTGGGACAAGAAGTCTGAACTGGGGAGGAACCCAAAGCTTGGATAACTTTGTCTCTTATCATTGGGGTTAGATTTCTAGAGAGAGATTAGCCTGGAGGGCCCAGATTCCCCGCGGGACGGGATTCAGTGGGAGGTCTTTCCCCAGCCTCGCAGTAGCGTACGCTGTCGTCTATCACCCCCTCCGTCGCTACCTTCTGTTCTTTCTCCCCCCTCCGCCCACTCCTACCGACCCTTTCCCTCTCCCCTCCCCTTTAATCTGTTCTTAATATTCTGCCCCTCTCTCTGTTCTCCTGAAAGCAAAATTGTTCCCATATGGAGCCACAGTCTGAAAAATGAAGTCACGCTGGCCGGCCGCCTCTTTATCGGGTTTGTTCAGCCTGTCTCTTTCCCCTTTTGTCCCTCCATCTCCTCCTCCCTACGCTGACGCTCTCCGCACTCCGTAGACATGGCAGACCGGCGGCTGGCTCTTTTAAGATGCAGGCTCGTCTTTGTCTGCCGGCCCCGCCTATTTCTGGAAAGCATTTTGAAATGAAATAAATGCAGATATTTCTCTCCCCCACCCCCCCACCTCCCCCGCCGTTCAGTGGGAGCGCTTACCCACCCCTCCTCCCCCTTTTAACATAAGAGCTCATATTTCTTTAATGGCATCTCTTAATAGTCCGCAGTGCATTATGGGCTGGGGTGACCATTAATAATTAAGAAATCAAATGGAATAGTCAAAATGAGATCATAGCCCCGGTCGGCATAGCAGCCTCCCGATTGGCTCGGCTCATCCCATCCGGTAAACCACGGTTTAGAAGATCAGGGACGTGTGTCCCTGCTGACAGCCGCCCCCCTCCCTGCCCTCCCGTCTCATACCCAGTGCCCCCTCCGTCTCCAGGTGGCTACAGTCATAGGCAAAACAGATGCCCGAGCCAACCTCCAAACCGTGGTTGCCAAACCCACTTCCGATCACGGTTTGGAGGCTTCCTTGGTCCGGGCGTCATGGCAACTGTAGTCAGAGCAATCTGTAAATGGAGGAGGGAGTCAACGTGTGAGCAGGGAGAAGGGTTGTGGGGGAAATGGAGTCTGTAACCCTGCATTTTGAGGGATCGACCAAACCAAGACCTCATGCTCCTTCCCCAGCTGTTAGCCCCAGTATTTTTAGGCTTCTCCCCGTAGCCACGAGGGCTAGAACCCTTCCCGTTTGGAAAAAATATTAAGATGAACAAACTGCAATCCACGCCTCAAAGTGCCTTAGCTGGGTCAGGCAGGGTGGGTCTGTGGTTAGCCAAGATGAAGCCCTTCAGAATGCACTGCCTGCTCATGGGAAACATCCCATTTGGGGAACAGGCCTGGATCACATGATCTTTGGTCGGAGAGCCAGTTTGGTGTCGTGGTTAAGTGCACGGACTCTAATCTGGGAGAACCGGGTTTGATTCCCCACTCCTCCACTTGCAGCTGCTGATGTGACCTTTGGTCAGTCACAAGCTCTGGCACAGCTGTTCCTGAAAAAGAGCAGTTTCTGTCAGAGCTCTCTCAGCCCCACCTCCCTCACAGGGTGTCTGTTGTGGGGAGGGGAAGAGAAAGGAGTTTGTAAGCCGCTCTGAGACTCTGAGTGAAGGGCGGGGTATAAATCCAGTCTCCTCCTCCTCCTCTTCTCCTCCTTCTCCTCCTCCTCCTCCTCCTCCTCCTCCTTCGTCTTCTTCCTCCCCCCTCCTTAGTGAGGGTCTGTGAGTGTCATTTTGGCTTGGTTCCACCCACCTCCCCTGGTTTTTAGCCAGCTGTAGCCCCTTTCCTTGTACAGCTCTTCCTGTTCATGGAAGCCGGACTTCTAGATAGGCCACCTTATTTCCTCCAGCAGCTGAGGCACCATGTGCCTCTTTGCGCACCTTTTCCTCTTCGCCCTGCTGTGTGAGTGAGACGAGAGTAAGGGAGCATGCAGCCAGGAGAGAGGGGAAGCTGTGCTGTTAACAGGGGCGGCTAGAGCCTCTGAGCCCACCGTTCTCCGTTCTTCCTGTGCTTTCCTTTCCCGCCTTTAGTCTCCCCTAGGAACAAAGCCTGTTCAGGTCAGCATAAGGGCCTTGCCAGGCCTGGCCGGTCCCTGTGCCTGTCACGAGGCCTACGTCGGTGGCAAGAGAAACTAGAGCTGCACAGGGTGTGGAAGAGATGGCCGGCGCTAACAGCGTCTGTTCCTCCCCAGTCTCTCGAGTGCACTTCCCAGGTCTCAGCAAACACCCTGTGGGAGGAAAAGGTTGCCCTGGAAGATCCTGATCTGCCAGGGGAGATGGCACGTCCTAATTTACTCGGATGTGGGGGCTGTTTTTGTCTCGAGAGACGCAAGGAGCCATACAGTTGACAGCTCCGAAGATCTCTGTGCCAGCTGAGCATTGCAGGCTAAGGCACAAGAAGTCACAAGAAGCATAAGGAGAAAGAGGAATCCTCTGTGGACCGTGCTTATCAGGGGAAGGGATGATCTCAGCGTGGGGGGGGAGGGGCCGACTGACTCATGGGCTCCTTCCCTTGAGCCATGTTGGGGGTGGAGGAGGAGGAGGAGAACCTTCACAGTGTATCCAGAACCTTTGAGACCTTGTTCAGCCCTGCTGCGAACACTTAGAGGAAGATTCCCCACCCCACCCCCTGTGAAGAGTTAAGAGGTGCTCGAAGTACTGGAGATGTCTGATGAACCAGGAAAGGAACAAAGCAGTTACAGTTTCAAGAAGGCCTTTCCCCAACTCTCTCCCAATGTATTGATCATAAGAACATAAGAGAAGCCAATGTTGGATCAGGCCAACGGGCCATCCAGTCCAACACTGTGTCACACAGTGGCCAAAAATACCAGGTGCCATCAGGAGGTCCACCCGTGGGGCCAGGACACTAGAAGCCTTCCCACTGTTGGCCCCCCTCCAAGCACCAAGAATACAGAGCATCCCTTGCCCCAGAGTCCCCATCTATACCTTGTGGCTAATAGCCACTGATGGACCTCTGCTCCATATGCTTATCTAATTCCTTCTTGAAGCTGTGCATGCTTGTAGCTGCCATCACCTCCTGTGGCAGTGAATTCCATGGGTTAATCACTCTTTGGGCTTGCAGGCTCCAAGTATCAGGTGCCAGAAGTCAAGCAAGGCAGGGGCGTTTGGTCCCGGGCGGGGGCCAGAAGTCAGGCAGGGCAGAGTTTGTGGCTGGTGGTTCAGCATCTATCGCATGTGTTGCGTCCATGCCTAACAGCCTTTCTTGGCTGGTTTGATAGATTGATGCCCAAGGGTCATGCTTGCAACCAGTTGCTCAGAAGCAGTCCTGCCACTACTCATCTTTGTTATCAGCAAGCAGCTGGCGTCAGGCCAGGAGGCATGCACTTTGCCATCTTGTCTGTGGCTCTGTTCTCAGCCTCCGTCTGTGGCACTCTAAGGGTCTGCGGCGCTCTGGTGGGCTGGGAATGGCCTACTGAGCCTCACCTGCTGAATCAGGGCTGGAGGCTGTTGGTGGCTTTGCACCAGCTGATGGCTGTGAATCCTGACAAGTTCGCAGCTCATTCTTCCCACCAGTCAGTTTCTGTATAACTCAAGACTGGCTACGTGAGCCTCCTCTTCTCCTGAGGAGACCTCGCTATCGCTGAGCCCTGGTTGACCCACAACACCCAGGCCTATCTCGAGCGCCCTCTGACAAAAAGAGTCTGGAAGCAGAATGGCATATGCGCACGGCAGGGCTTCCCCCGGACTTGCGTCGTAGCTTTGCTTTCTGCCTGCAAGGATCACGGATAGGTTGAAGACACATCTGATGGCTGCACCAGTGGTGGCGCTGTCCTCTGCTGTGCTCCATGCAGAAGCAAGATGTTCTCCCTGGAGACCTTTGTGATAAATGCACAGAGGTGATCCAGGGGACGATGGCTCTGGCAACTGTTCTGGTGGCCAGCTCGTCCCATAACCCCGTCCATCGGGTGCCTAGGGTCATGGCACCGTGCGGGAACACCTGGCTCCAGTGTTCCTTCCAAGCTGAGTTAGTGTGAGCTAGCTCACAGGTTTTTAGACTCCGGCTCACAGATATTTGTCTCGGCTCAGGGAGGATGGCTCCACAGCAAACTAATTTATGCAGCAGCCAAAATGCTCGCTCATGGCTTTAATGCCAGTAGCTCGCAAAGTAGGATTTTTGCTCACAAGACTCCACTGCTTAGAGGGGGCATTGCCTGGCTCTGCTTTTTGGGAGGTGTGCCCTGGGTTCCAGGCCTGCTTGGCTAACTTCCTGTTTTGGGGGACTCTTTCGAACTCATTCTAAATAAAGGAGGAACTGGAAAGTGTCGCTCTCCCTCAGGAGGGAGGGTGAGTCTCGAAACTCCAGATCCACACTTCTTTCCAGAGGTTGCAGACTGCTGCGTCCTCAGGCAGATCTCAGACCTTCGATGTGATCGTCATCGGCCTCTTCCTTCTTTAAAGGAGAAGATGAACCCAACCAGGCGTGATGCCGGATTGTCCCACGCTCTAGCCTGTTGGATTCTCTGGACTCAGTACTGCCAGGGAACCACGGAAAAACGGCAGAGCCCTCAAAGGCTTAAACGCAGCGAAGCTCAGGACTTGGTGTGGCAGCAGACTTACAAAGTCACACGGAGTGAGCCGTCAGTTCTAAGACTAATAAGCAACTTCTATTAAAGGAAATGCATGCTTGAGAGTGCAGGTAAGAAATAGATGTAGATCGCCTATTCTAACTAGCTAGATGGTGTTGGATGCTGGACGTATGTCCAGCCTCCATGGTGCAAGATGGAGATTAAGCACCTTCTTCGTGCATGCAAGAGAGAGAAGAGAGTGTGAGAGAGTGGAAGCAGAGGAGATTGCCCCTAAGAGTAGCACCCTATTTCAAAGGAAAGGATCAGCTAGCAGGAAGGAAAGGATGCTCTGTGTGTCCTGACCTCTCTATCCGTCTAAACTCTTTGGTGCCATCTTCTCAAGTCTTGAGACGGGAGACAGCGCCCAGTCCTCCACTTCTGACGTACCCAAAATAGGGCGCTGTCTTACAGCACTTCCATGCCGCCCTGGCAGAAGTCCACCTCTGACAGATGGGTCCTGGGAGACAGTCTTCGAAGGTTGTACCCTGGAGCTCGAAAGCTGTTCCATGCAACTAACTCATTCAGTTCCTTCCTGTAACAGGCAGTGTTTAAAAATCAGTGGATCCTGCGTGCCATTCCCGACCTTCCAGATTTCGGAGCCACTGAGCCCATCCCAGAGGAACAACTGCAATCGGGTTTTTAAAAAAATAATACCAAAAACGATTGGGGAGATGCACGCCGTGATGTGTGTCAAATGGCTGAAGCACGGCATGAAGAAAACTGTTCCACACGGAGACATTCCAGTTCATAATTATCTGGAAAGGAGTCGCCCGGCTTCCATTGACTTGCCCAAGGCATATCTCTGTATACTTATCAGACCATCACACTGGAAAATCCCGAGAGGCCTCTGTGGGGGAGAACCGCTTCCGGGACTAAGCTCTACTGTTCAGCCCGTCAGCCACACCCAGAAAATTGTACAGAAAATTGCTTGTGGCCCACATCTGGCTGCGATGGGCTGCAATTTCCCTTTCCCTGGACCTGCTCTTGATCCAATTGCCAAGCCTCCACCAGGTCCCGAGGGACTACAAACGGTTGCCTACAAGCATACAGATGTGTGATCAACTGGGACAAGACTGACCTCAACCCCAGCTGGTGGATCCAACATTTTGCTGTGGTGGTAAAAAACAAAATAAGAACGTCTTCCATTCCAGGAAACAAAGAGTAAAGATAAGGGAAATGGTTGAGAGCAAGTTTGGGCCATGCTGTTGTCTTTAGGGGTGTGCAAAAAAAATAATCTTTTTTTTTTTTTGCATTTGGGTTTATCGAATCTGGAAAATATCGGTATTTTCCGATAGTCCCAAATCCCAATACTGTCGGTGCCCATACGTTATAATGGAGAATCGATCTGGGGGTATCTTGGACTTGGGGGGGGGGGCTGTTTTTGAGGTTAAGGTACCAAAGTTGCAGCATAGCTGCTGGCGCCTCAACCTCAAAACCCCTCCACAAATCTGAAAAACATTGGAGCAGGGGGTCCAGTTCTGTGGCCCCCAAGTACGTGCCCCCATCTTCCATTGCTTTCAATGGAGGGGGAGAAAGGCATTTAAAGAGACCACAGTGCAGCTCAGCAAGTGCCTTCTGAGTTCACTAGCCGAGTCACGCTGCTGTGGCGGCGGGGCTTGGAGGAGGCAGTAGGCATTCAGAGAGACCAAGCGCGACAACACATGCCTTGAGTTCACGAGCCGAGTTGCACCGGTGCCACCGTGGCTGCAGTGGGGCTTGGAGGAGTAGGCATCTAAAGAGACCACGGTTCTCCAGGCTCGGTGGTGCGACTCAGCCAGTCATAATTCACTTCTGAGTTAAGGGCGTGGAAGAGAGAGGGCTTGTTGGTACAGTTGAGTACACCCGAATCAAAGCCAGAAAAAAATTGGCTTTTTTCGTGGTCCGTTACATTGGTAAGGTATTTTTTCGGGCTTTTTTTAGATTCAGGTAAACTGAATACACACCCCTCGTTATCTTGCCGACATTTCATTCTGTCAGCAAAGGTTCCCTATAAATCCACTGCAAAGGATTTTAATCCCCTGCAGTGGGCTCCTTCCCTTGAGCCATATCGCTAGTGTCGGCTGGCTCAAAAGATCAGTCTCCAGGTCCCACCGTTTCAAGGGCCGCACTAGGACTTCACTTCTGTTCCCTTCAGCCGAGAGCCATCGCTTGCCTTGGTTCTTCACGAGGTTCATTGGTCAGCTGTCAGATTCCTGGATAAAAGCTACTCTCAACAACACGCTCTGGCAGTGATTTGTTTATTGAGAAATAAAGATGTTCCAGGCTAGATCAGTACCGTGTCAGAACTGAGGGTCTGGCGGGAGAATCCAAAGATATAGACATTTCAAACAAGACATCCCAATCAGACATCCCAATTGTCCCACCTAGCTTTCGCGTGCTCTAGCCAGTTTGGTGTAGTGGTTAAGTGCGCGGACTCTAGTCTGGGAGAACCCAGGATTTGATTTCCCACTCCTCCACTTGCACCTGGCTGGATGACCTTGGGCAAGCCATAGTTCTGATAAGAGCTGTTCTTGAAAAAGAGCCGTTTCTGTCAGGAGCTCTCTCAGCCCCACCTACCTCACCGGGTGTCCGTTGTGGGGAAGGGAAGGGAAAGGAGATTGTAAGCCGCTCTGAAACACCTTTGGGTAGTGAAAGGCGGGGTATAAATCCAATCTCTTCTCTTCTTCTACACCCTCAACGGTGAATATATGGTGGTTGTTGTTCAGTCGCACAGTTGAGTCCGACTCTTTGCGACCCCATGGACCAGACTACGCCAGGCCCTCCTGTCTTCCGCTGTCCGCTGAAGTTTGCTCAATTTCATATTCGTTGCATCGATGACACTGTCTAACCATCTCATCCTTTGCAGTCCCCTCCTTCTTTGACCTTCAATCTTTCCCAGCATCAGGGTCTTCTCCAGTGAATGCTCCCTTCTCATTTGGTGGCCAAAGTATTTGAGCTTCAGCTTCAGGATTTGGCCTTCCAGGGAACAGTCAGGGTTGATTTCTTTTAGGATTGACTGATTTGATCTCCTTGCAGTCCAAGGGACTCTCAAGAGTCTTCTCCAGCACCATAGTTCAAAAGAATCTATTCTTCGGCGCTCGGCCTTCCTTATAGTCCAACTCTCGCAGCCATACATTACTACGGGGAATACCATTGCTTTGACCATGCGGACTTTTGTTGGCAAGGTGATGTCTCTGCTTTTTATCATGCTGTTTAGGTTTGCCATCGCTTTCCTCCCAAGGAGCAGGCGTCTTTTAATTTCATGGCTGCAGTCACCATCTGCAGTGATCTGGGATCCTAGGAACGTGAAGTCTGTCACTACTTCTACGACTTCCCCTTCTATTTGCCAAGGAGTGATGGGGCCAGATGCCATGATCTTAGTTTTTTTTATGTTGAGCTTCAAGCCCACTTTTGCGCTCTCTTTCACTCTGAGCAAGAGGCTCTTGAGGTCCTCTTCACTTTCTGCCATCAGAGTGGTATCGTCTGCATATCTGAGGTTATTGATCTTTTCCCCAGCAATCTTAACTCCTGCTTGTGATTCATCCAGGCCAGCATTTTGCATGATGTACTCGGCATATAAATTAAATAAGCAAGGTGACAATATACATCCTTGTCGTACTCCGTTTCCTATGCTAAACCAATCAGTTGTTCCATATCCGGTTCTAACTGTTGCTTCTTGACCCTTATACAGGTTTCTCAGGAGACATGTGAGGTGGTCCAGTACTCCCATCTCTTTAAGAACCTGCCTTAATTTATTGTGATCCACACAATCAAAGGCTTTAGCATAGTCAATGAAGCAGAAGTAGATGTTTTTCTGGTACTCTCTTGCTTTCTCCATAATCCAGCGAATGTTGGCAATTTGATCTCTAGTTCCTCTACCTCTTCGAATATATGGTTACTTTATCTATGATAGCAAAACAGGCAGAGTTTGGCTCCAAGGTCACCCCCGTACAAGGGAGGTATCTTTAAAAGTGCCAGATAAAGCGGGGGGGGGGGGAGAGAGGCTATCTCCTCCTCTGGAGGAATTTGACCCGCAGTTGCATGATCACACCTCCCTTGGAAGCTGTGGGCGCCGTCCGTCCGTGTGTGATCAGACGCAACTGCTGGTGAGTCGGAGGGGGGGTTGTGCCGCTTTCCCCCATGCACTTAACCAAGGGAATAGTTGAATCGCACCTCTGTACCGAGGGCTCCCTATGGAGTTTGCGATGATGCGCCTACTGCGAAGGGGGGAAAAAACAACGGCACAGAGTTGGGATGACCTGATGAGACCATCCCGACGCGATGAGAGCACGCCGGAATGATCAGACACGGGAAAGTCTGTCCGTGGGCCGTGGAAACCCGTTCACTACCAGATTCCCCCCCTCCCGGTGTCTTTTAACTCCACTTCTGCGGGGGAGCCGAACGGGTTGCCGATGGCTGCAGGGCACTTCCCAGATGTTGTTGTCTGATCGTGCCCTTTAAATCCGCCCGGTATTCGCACCTATGTCGGGTCTAATTGTGCGTATGATCGCAGCCTAAGAAGAGTTACAGTCGCCGCTGCAACAGAGCTGTTCGCACACTCTCACCCCTCCCTTAGGGATTTCCCTCCCTCTGCTGGCCCCACTTCCCCAAAACCTGGCAAACTGGAGACGGAGTTTGACATCAGCAGGCAGAAGGCGCAGGCATGCTGTCCTTCGTGTAGCTGAGCAGACTCTGCTACGTGTTCCTGCCCGTCCATCTAATTCTGCGTGTCGTGCAGAAGATGCTAAATGAGCAACCAGAGCTGGTGCGGGTGGTTCCATTCTGGCCAAGTTGCCTGCCGGTCCCCGGCACAGGCGGCAGTCCCAGACCCCACCGGTAACTCCCGGTGCGCCAGGGTCTGCAGATCCGAGGGGCACTGGTTCATCTCCAACTGCAGCTGTTCCACTTGGCGTAATCACGGCCCGTCTGAGCTGAGTGACTCGGGATTCTAGGCAGGTCCTGGTCTTCTCTGCCTTCTCTGTTATATATCTGTCTTTGGTATTGAGATTCAAAAATAGCAGAGTTAGATTAAAACAGCCAGACTCATATGAATTTGTCTAGAAAAAGCAACTTTACTAAAGATTAGGTGGGGGTACTTGGAGAACAGAAGTAAAATAAATCGTCCTTGCCAGCTCTAAGCTACGTGTTGCTGCTCTGAGAAGTTAACTCGAGACTCAGAGAGAAACTTCAAGGAGAAAGACAACAAAGAGCCATGAACGGAAACCCTATATGCTCTCTCCCTTGGCTCATCCCCAAACTATTGATTATCCAACTGGGGAATCCCAACACTCGCTAATCAAGCATTCTGTCACCTTGCTCTAGTGGGGAAAAACACGTAGACAGTTCTGTTGGATCTCTAACTAGAAATTAGCATGCATAACAATCAGGAAACGCTTTCGTGTCAAACAGGAAGAGAACTCACAGATCTCCCAACCATTCCAGCCTTTCTGTTTGGGATTGCTGGGCTTGAAAGTGCACGGAACCTTAAAGGTTGGATGGGCTGAGCAAGAATGTTGAATGCTCATGGCTCTGTAGCACCCCCCCCCCCAGGTCTTTCACCCCTCTCCCATGAACAGGATGTGAACTAGTAAATCCATAGTGGTGGACCGGTTTATGGGTTGCATTTGATTTGGAACGTACTTTGCAGTCCTCACCGGGTTTGCCCAGCGACTGTAGGCCGCTGTGATTCTTGTCGGATAGACGTGGGACCTGAGGCTCCCCTAGTGAGTCCTTGGGTGGGGCGGGGCTTGAGGCGGCATCCACTGGCCTGTGTTCTAGGAATTCAGTGCCGCAGAGTCAAGCCTTCCTGTCCGACCAGCAAAAAACGAGCAGTACTCCTCCTCCTGCAGAAACACCAGGGGCTGGGAATATCTGCCAGCTGAAGTCCCAGGGGTCCTTAGAGACCGGAGCCCCAGCCGGGTCAGACATCAGCGCTCTGGTTCCCGGGGCTGCGGTGTTGACAGCAGATGAAGTGCTGCGGGCGGCCGGATCAAGGAGGCACAGCTTCTGCCGCTGGGACTATTGGAAATGATGGATGTCGTGTGCTCTGGGGGCCCTTGGCTGGCTGGGGGGGGGGCTGGAGGAGGGAGGGAGGGAGGAGGGGGAGGTCATGGCTCCGTAGCCTCCGGCCGTGTACTGCAACACCAAGCTTTGTTCCAGTGAGCGCCTGCCTTGGCCTCTGTCGGATTAAATGGAGCATTGGCCTGTTCCGGTTTGGCAGTTCTTGTCTTCCCTGGAGACCGATAAGATCTGAAAGGAGGGAGCAGCTGTAATCCTCGCTTTGCTGGGCTGGAAGGTTACCACTCTCTGCATGCGCCCGCACACACACACATGCGGGGGGGCGGGGGGGGACAGAGGGATGGGAAGAGGGGAGAATTTTGTATAATGCTTTGGGCTGCTGGTGCATCGGACAAGCCCGCATCTACGTCCTCTGATCTTCCAGCTAAGCAGAGGGATGCCTTCGCGTGACTCACATGCGACACTCATGCTTTTGAGGCCGGGAAGGGCCTGTTTCCACCTGGATCCCAAACATTTGCAGATGTGTTGTTGAAGGTTTTCGCGGCCGGAGTTCATTAGTTGCTGTAGATTTTCCTGGTTATGTGGCCGTGGTCCTGGCACTGTAGGACCTGACGTTTTGCCAGTAGCTGTGACTGGCATCCTCAGAGGTATAACACAGAAAGATGGAGGACTCTCTGTATCAAGGTGAGCAGAAAAATGGTAGGCAGGTAATTTATATCTATTTATACCTTCCAGGGTAGATATAAATTACCTGCCTACCATTTTTCTGTTCACCTTGACACAGAGAGTCCTCTCTTTTTCTGTGTTATACCTCTGAGGATGCCAGTCACAGCTACGGGCGAGACGTCAGGTCCTACAACACCAAGACTATGGCCACACAACCTGGAATATCTATAGCAACTAGTTTACAGATGCTACCTGCTGCTTTTCCTGGGTTGCAAGTTCCTGGGGAGGGCCTGCACTTTGCCCAGCTGTGCCCCTGCTGAAGCAGCTCCAGGTTGGGCTCAGGCACCAGGCATAGGGCGAGGGGAAATTGGGGTTTGTTCTGGGTTGGAGGATCTGCACCAGGGGTGTCAAACATGCAGCCCAGGGGCCAGATCAGCCCCCGGAGGGCTTCTATCAGGCCCGCAGTGGAACTGGCTGTCCTCTGCTTCTTCTTCCAGTTCTGCTGCTGCGTCATTATAGGTTTGCAGCTTACAGATGCATACCTGAACAGCATAAGATTGCAGCAGCACAGTCATTTTGATGCAATAATTCAGAGCAAGAGGTGTCAGTTATCAGACACTCTTAAACAAAATATTGCAAGTGTGCTAATGTTTTAGGCATGTTTTTATTTTGAGTAAAAAAAGAACCCTTTGTGTCTGTGTCCTTTATAAAGTTTATATCTCCGCTACCTGGCATTACGTTTTATGACACACGTGGCCCGGCCAGACAAGGTCTCTCATTTATGTCAGATCCGGCCCTCCTAACAAATGAGTTCGACACCCCTGATCTACACGGCTCAGCTCTCTGTCAGTGCCCGTGAAAAGAGTGTTGGGCAGATATATTTCCAGGCTGCCTGGATGGCCTAAATGCTTTCAGGGTATAACCTTTCAAGGTTATTTCTCAAATCTCTTCTTTAGCACAGTGTAATTATTATTTTTTTTTAGCTTCATTTATACTCTGCTTTTCTCCCCAGAGTGGCTTTCCTTGTTCTCTGCTGCAATGCAGGAACGAGAACAGGGTCTAACTCAGAGGTGTTGAACTCGTTTGTTACAAGGCCCGGATCTGACATAACTGTGACTTTGTCGGGCTGGACCACGTGTTTCATAAAACATAATGCCAGGTACTGGAGGTATAAGTTGTATAAAGGACAGCAGCTGGTAAGCTCTGAGTTGGTGTGTGTCCTCACTGCAGGGCCCCACGGGCTGGGAAAGGGGTGCAAAGGGAAACCCATCTGGGTGGACCGGAGAGCCAGTGGTGCAGCACTGGGCAGACGCCCCCACACTGCGTGACTGTGACAGATGAGGTTGTTCTGCCGCCCACTCCCCCCAGCAGTCTCCTGTTCCCTCCCTCGCACTAGTTGCTCGCAGACAGGCCAGCCCCGGCCTCGGGCTGTACGTCTGACACCCATAGTCTAGCTGTCCTCAAGACAGAGGTGAAGGCATCTGAGTCACTATTTACGCTGGCTTCTGTCAGAGTCCTGCAGCAATCAGTTCTCACCAACGTTCCTTCAAAAGGTTCAAGTTTATCGAGTACAGTAAAGGCAGGTCATCCGCGCATACATCCTGTGTCAGAACTGATTGCTAGCACACACAATGAAGGAGAGATACCCAATTCAAAACAAGGCCCCCCTGATAGGTCTACGCCAATCAGGACCAAAGCTGAAGCCCACCTGAGCTAACAGGTCTGCATTCCCAGCGAAAGCATCAGCAGCCCAGTGCCAAGGTCACAGGCCCGGGATAGCAGATAAGATGAAGTGAGGAGAAATGAAAGCGAAGATTCCAACAGGCCATACATCAGCTGCTGCCCCCCCCCCTCCACCTACCATAGCAGCAGCATTAGCTGACAGCGTCTTACAGAGAAGAACCTGAGAAGAGCGGTTCCAAGGAAAAATAATAATCACATTACCAAGCCAGGGCACGAGTCAGGGATGTGGCCTAATATGCTAATGAATTTCTGCTGTTGGTTGTGGCCTGTTATGCTAATGAGTTCCTGCTGGGCTTTTTCTACAAAAAAAAGCCCTGCGTAAAATGAGAGAGAAGATAAATACATGCAGGACAATTCAAGACATCCCTTTGTTTATACTAGTTCCGCTAGTCTCAGAACCTAGAACTGTGCTGTCAGCACCACCCTAAGCAGTTACACCCTTCTAAATTCATAAAAGTCATTGGGATTAACTCTGTTTAGGGGGCACTGTGTGTTCCCCACTTTGGGTGGGATCAGGAAATGCTGTGATGGGCGGAGGAGAGAGACACGAGGCGGAGGTGGGGAGTTTGGATTTCTGTGTTCTCTGGGAGTAACGGAATCGGGACTCTTGGATGGTGCAAAAGGAAAATACGAGGGTTCAAGAGTGTCAGAGTGAGGGAGAAGGCGGCAGGCCAGCAACGTTCTTAGGGCTTCTTTCCTCGGCCCAGAAAGGGACCGTGAGGGGCTTGGGCACTGAGACAAGCTTGCTCGAGGAGCTAATCATTCTGTTCCCCTCCCCTCCCCTCCGCAGGCCTCTCATTGCCAAAAAGAATCCCAAGATTCCAATGTCCAAAATGATGACTATCATGGGAGCCAAGTGGCGGGAGTTCAGCGCCAACAACCCCTTCAAAGGGTCAACGGCCGCCGTGGCAGCAGCGGCTGCAGCGGCCGCCGCCGCCGTAGCTGAGCAGGTGTCTGCCGCGGTGTCGGCCGTCACTGCTGCACCCGAGCTGCCGCCTCCAATGCCGCTGCAGCCGCCCCAGCCAGCTCCCCTCCGCAAAGCCAAAACCAAAGAAGGAAAAGGTGAGTGTTGTTGGGCCTCAGCGGGGTGTATGTAAGAACATAAGAGAAGCCAATGTTGGATCAGGCCAATGGCCCATCCAGTCCAACACTCTGTCGCACAGCAGCCAAAAATACCAGGGGCCATCAGGAGGTCCAGCAGTGGGGCCAGGACACCAGAAGCCCTCCCACTGCTGCCCCCCCCCAGCACCAAGAATAGAGTGCATCACCTGCCCTAGACTGAGAATCCCCATCTATACCCTGTGGCTAATAGCCACCGGTGGACTTCTGCTCCATATGTTTATCTAATTCTGTGTATGCAGGGCAGGGTGGGATCGGATTCCCGGCTTGTTCTGTCCAGTTTCTGTCGTCTCCAGCGGCCAAGGCTAGTTTCAGAGCTGTGAAACGTCCAGTTCTGGGGAGGAGGAGGGGCTGGTTGGTGGAGGCGGGGAGTTGGGTGCCAAAGTTTGTAGTTCCTCCTTTGGGGAGGAGTGACATCTGGGCGGGGGAGTGTTAATGCACGAGCCAGGACTCCTCGGTTCTCCGAAATGGGACCAGGTCCTTGTGGCGTCTCTCGGAATAGAGAACAAGAGTGGCTTAAACTTGAACATGGGAGTTCAGTGTCCAGGATGACTGACTTCTCCGTGGGAACTCTTATCCATGAGAGGACCAGGAGTCTTGGCTCTCGGCCAATGGTGCTGCAGTACACGGGACTCCACTGAGAAGCACTGACTTTGGTCCTTGGTGGCATTGAGAGCCAGTTTGGTGTAGTGGTTAGGAGTGCGGACTCTAATCTGGGAGAACTGGGTTTGATTCCCCACTCCTCCACATACAGCTGCTGGTGTGACCTTGGGTCAATCACAAGTTCTGCCAGAGCTGTTCTCTCAAGAGCAGTTCTCTCAGAGCTCTCTCAGCTCCACCCACCTCACAGGGTGTCTGTTGTGGGGAGGGGAAGGGAAAGGAGTTTGTAGGCCGCTCTGAGACTCCTTCAGGTAGTGAAGGGCAGGGTAGAAATCCAATCTCCTCTTCTTCTTCTTCCACCTTGGCTATATTTTTCTCTGAGGAGGTTGCAGTAAGACGGTGTGATAAACCGTGGCTTGAGCAAACTCCAGTTAATTGTTGCACCTGAATGCAGGCAGCCCAGAAAACTAAGGGTTGTTGGTTGACACCAAACCTGGATCCCAAGCACCCTTCTAGCTGTTTTGTTTTGTTCCTTAGATATCCTTAATATTCATTCTGGTTGGTTGGTGACATTTGAATTCACAAACCACAGCTTGTTGTCCAGGGACCACCTCTTACAGCTCCAAACCAGGACTTGTTAACCGACATCTGATAAGACTAACCGACCACAGCTGAACACAAACCCGAGTGTCTTGTGATAGCTGAAAGCATCCCAAGAGGGGTGGAGTGCAGCAGGCTGGAGCGGGAGAGGGTCGCAGCCAGGGACTGTCCAGTTCTTGGGGAAGGGGAGGAATTGACGCTTGCTGAGCGGTGCTGCCTGCCTGCTGTTCTTGGTGTTTTTTGGGAGATTGTCTCCTCAGCAAGACACCCCTCGCCCCGCCTTTTCCAGTGAGGCACAAACCCTGACGGAGCAGCTCTGACTGTCATTACACCCCTTAGGTCCCGGCCACAAGAAACGGAGCAAGAGCCCGCGCATCCCGGAGATGAAGAGGAAGGGGAAGGGGAAGAGGATGGCGCCTCTGAAGATCAAGCTGGGCATGATCGGGGGCAAGCGCAAGAAGAGCAGCTCAGTAAGGCTCACTCTTATGACGCCCCTGTGAAACGCTCCCTCTAAGCTGTGGAGTCTTGTGAGCACAAATCCTACTCTGTGAGCTCCTGGCATTAAAGTTGGGAGCAAGCCATTTGGCCGCTGCATAAATGAGTTTGCTCGGGAGCCGTCCTTCCTGAGCCGAGACAAAAATGTGTGAGCCGGAGGCTAAAAAACTGCGAGCTAGCTCACACCAGCTCAGCTTAGAGGGAACGCTGCCCTTGTGGGAATGTCCGTTGTGATGTGGGGGATCTGTTGAGCAGTGTGCAAATTAAAGTGTACTTGCATATGCTGACGTCTGAATGGGCTGGCCATTGTGTGGGGAGGAGGGAAAGGGCTAGGGCTGGTCAGGCTCATGTGACAATCAGTTCCCAACAGCTTTGTTTCAAAGAAGTAAAGTTTATTGAGACAGTATGCTGATATCATGGCGTCTCATGTTAGAACTGGAGAAATGTGTGTGAAGCAAGCAATTATACATAACTCAAAGAAAATCTCCCTGATGGCCTAGGGCCAATGAGGACCCAGGTAAAAGCCCGCCAAAGTAACGGGCTCCGGTTCCCGGGGGAAACGCTACACCAGACACCGAAGGTCAAGCATAGAGAACAGAAACAGAGAAGACACAGAAGAAAAGGAACTTAACGTTCCAGAGCAGGCACCCCCCCACCCATGGCAACCAGGACTAGCCAGAGGCCTAGCTGACATAGGGGGGGGCACTGAAGCCCCGACTAGGGCTGCCAAGTCCCCCCTGGGGGGCAGGGATTCCCCCGCTAAAAGGGCCCCCAATCCGCCGGTCCGGATCCAGCCGGCAGGGGGAACCCCAATCCCCAAAGTGGCCAGATAATGCCGTTGTGCCTGGTGCCATGTCGTCACCCGGAAGTGACACCATCACGCCGGGCACATTGCTGGGCGACGCTCTAGCAATCGCCTTGGAAACTCTATGGTTATCATGGCACGCGTGCATGTAGGGCGTGCACGAATGTCCCGGAATGGGACAGAGTCTCCCCCACCGCAAAAAGTAGGTGACTTGGTAACCCTAGCCCTGACAGATAGAGATTCTGTTTGCTCGTCCCGGACTCAAGATCTCCTCAAGTGTTGCCCCCCCCCTTTGATGGTTTTCCTGGGTGGTTCTGAACTAGGCTGGATCCTGGGTTGCACGGTGTGGCTGAGCCTCTGCACATTCTCACTTCGTATCCCCACTGACATCTCATAATGCGGAACCGTAACACTGGATCTCCTGCCTCAAACCCTCCCAGAGCATGGTCAAAATCCGACAGAGGGGCCTTGCTGGATCAGATCAAAAGGTCCAGCTGACCTAGCATCTTGTTTCCCGCAGTGGCCGATGAGGTGCCTCTGGGAAGCCCTCAAGTGGGGCCTGAAGGCACCCTTGCAGCTCAGGCGTTGCCCTCTTGTTGTGAGCAGGCTGCCGGCTTGCCCAGGGATAAGAGGCTGGGTTTCGAGTCCAGCACCGTAACCAGTCGATGGCTACCTTAAAAAAAAAAGGTTACCTTGCACGGTGGCCTTTCTAGGCCTTGTCATTACTTGAGACACTTTTCGCCTTATCTCTCCTCCAATTTGGTGTAGTGGTGAAGTGCGCGGACACTAATCAGGGAGAACCGCGTTTGATTCCCCCACTCCTCCACTCGCAGCTGCTGGATGACCTTGCGCAAGCTGTAGTTTCTGTCAGAGCTGTCCTTGAAAAAAGAGCAGTTTCTGTCAGAGCTCTCTCAGCCCCACCTGCCTCACAGGGTGTCTGTTGTGAGGAGGGGAAGGGAAGGGAGTTTGTAAGCCGCTCTGAGACTCCGAGTGAAGGGCGGGGTATAAAATCCAATCTCTTCTTCTTCTTCTACCCCCCCATCCCCGCCTTGAGATGCCAGAGATGGGTGGATGGCAGGCTGCCGCCTTCTTGCTTCCTCTTGGCACTAGACGCTTGCTTAAGGTGCCCACTGCCTCCCTTCCCCCCTGCAATCTCTTCCTTTTCCCACCATTCCCCTCATTTCTGCCTCTGGAAGGGCCTTTCCTAATGGAGGGCCGCTCCGGTTATGTACAGCATTTGTTTCAGAGCGACGAGTTGGGAGAGCCGGAGGAGGAGTCTGACCTCGACAACTCCAGCGTTCACAGCTCTTCAGTGCGTTCAGACAGTTCAGGGAGGGTCAAGAAACTGAAGCGGGGCAGGCCTGGGCGGAAGAAGAAAAAGGGTGAGTGCCGGGTGCGGGTCGCGGAGGGGTGGGGGGAACGGGCGCGCACCAACGCAGCTGTCTGCTGTCCTGCCGCATTAGGGTTAGGAAGAGGCCAACCCCGCTAGCTGTTCCCGAGAAACAGAGGCCTCTGCTGAGGAAGCAAGAAGTTCTTCTGGCTTCCTCATTTCTGTCGGATAGGCCAGCATAAGTGCGCAAGGAACTCTGTGCGCTGCATTGCACTCTCTGTGCTGCTAGCCGAGGGGTGGGTCCGAGCTGCTGACTTCCCCGGGGGCTTCTTCATGCTGAACCATCCTTGGAGACTTTTAAGGGGGTGATTGCTGAGCATAAGGATATAAGTGGAGCCCTGCCGGATCAGACCAAAGGCCCATCGAGTCCAGCATTCTGTTCACCCAGCGGCTGACCAGCCACCTCTAGGAAGCCCACGAGCAACCACATCCTCCTATCCATGCTCCCCAGCAACTGATTCAAAGAGGCAGACTGCCTCTGGTCCTGGAAGGAATCATAGAATCATAGAGTTGGAAGGGACCTCCAGGGTCATCTAGTCTAACCCTCTGCACAATGCAGGAAATTCACAAATACCTCCCCCACACAAACCCGCAGTGACTGCTGTTCCACGCTCAGAGGATGACAAAAAACCTCCAGGATCTCCAGCCAAATTAGGCTGGAGGAAAATTGCTTCCTGACTCCAAAGTGGTGATCAGCATTTCCCTGGGCGTGTAAGACAGGGCCACGAGAACTAAGCCCTGAGGCAACCCTTCCTGTCCTCCCTTCTCGTGATCTGCCCAAGTTCACACAACCAGCATTGCTGTCAGATGGCCATCTAGCTTCTGTCTGAAAACCTCCAGAGAAGGAGACCCCCACCACTTCCCGAGGAAGCCTGCTCCACTGAGGAACCGCTCTTAACTGTCAGGAAGGTCTTCCTAACGTTTAGCCAAAAACTCTTCTGATTTAATTTCAACCTGTTGGTTCTGGTCCAACCTTCTGGGGCATCAGAAAAGAGAGCAGATGTCCATCATGACTAGTAGCTATCGATACCCCCATCCAATGCTCCCTCTAAGCTGTGGAGTCCTTTGAGCAGAAATTCTACTTTGTGAGCTCCCGGCATTAAAGTCGTGAGCGAGCAATCTGCTCTGGAGCCATCCTTCCTGAGCTAAGACAATAATCCGTGAGCCGGAGGCGAAAAAACTGAGCTAGCTCACCTTAGAGGGAACACTGCCCCCATCCTGTGGCAGTGAGTTCCACCATTTAACTATGTACTTCCTGCTGTCTGTCCTGAATCGCCCACTGTTCGGCTTTGGCAGATGACCCTGGGTTCTGGTGTTATGGGAGAGGGCGACAAGCTTCTCTCGGGACGCTCCACACCATGCATAATGTTGTAGGCCCCTCTCTCCTCTCCCCTTGGTGGTGGAAAGTGCTGTCAAGTCCTGGGTGACTTATGGCACTCCCTTGGGGTTTCCAAGGCAGGAGGCAATTGGAGGTGGTTTGCTGTTGTCTGCATCCCTGTAGCGACCCCTTTTTCCGTGGTGGTCTCCCATCCAAATATTAACTAGGCCCCAGCCCTCCTTAACTTCTGAGATCTAAGAGATCAGGCTAACATGGGGCTCGTCCCCCTTACTCGCCCGTTTGGTGTAGTGGTTAAGAGAGGTGGACGCTGATCTGGAGAACCGGGTTTGATACCCCACTTCTCCACATGCAGCCAGCTGCCCCACCGACCTTACAGGGTGTCTGTTGCAGGGAGGAGAAGGGAAAGGAGATTGTAAGCGGCTCTGAGACTCCCAAGTGAAGGGAGGGGTATAAATCCAGTCTATTCCTCTTCCTCTGCTTCTTTTCTATGCTAGACAGCTCTAAGCACCTCAACCAATCATCACAGGGCAGCCGCTTCTCCCCCTCATTGTGGTACATGGTTACTGCATTCCGGTTACAGTCCCAGCTTTGGGGCAGGCAGTAGATGCAAAATTGATGGTTGCCCCCTCAGTTTCCCTGATCGCTCACCGCCCCCCACCCCACCGAGACTTGTCCCTCTCCGGGTAAAGAAGTAAATTGCACTTAGCTTGATGCTTGCAGGAAGTCCGCTCATGCCTTCTGCTTTCTCCCTGCTTCCCGGGCCCGGCAGTTGCTGGCGAAGAAGAGGCAGACGGCTACGAGACAGACCACCAAGACTACTGTGAGGTGTGTCAGCAGGGCGGGGAGATCATCCTCTGCGACTCATGTCCCAGAGCTTACCACCTGGTGTGCCTGGATCCGGAGCTAGACAAGGCCCCCGAGGGCAAGTGGAGCTGCCCCCACTGTGTAAGCTGCTCACCTTCCTTCCTTGTTCTCTGCACACCGGCACCTCCCGCCCCCCCGCCTCCCCCCGCTTTGCAGGGAAGAAGCTCACCAGCCGCGGCCCTTGCTTTGCTCCCGGCGTAGGTCCAGCTGCCGTTCCAGAGCCCGGGGCCCGCCCCAAATTCTGCGCTTGCAAAATAACAGTCCAAAATTTATACTGATTTCAAATTCTGCAGCTGGGGGATAGGTCATGCAAAAAAATAATAAAATCATGGATTTTGCATGTACTGATTCACAGGGTTCTGGTTGAAAAACAGGACGTGTCTTTTAGGCGAGGGATGGTGTGGGAAGATTGGGGTGCTGAGGGGACTGTGGGGGTGCTGTGTGCATAGAGACAAGGAGATGAGGGCTCGGGTTTAGCGGAGGGGGCTGCAAGGTCGTCCGCTCAGCTGCCTTGTGGTTCCCAATCAGACCTTCTTATGTGGCTGTATTGCTTCAGAACCATGGGGACCGAAAATCCACCCTTAATAAAAAAAGGGGGGGGGGAACGGTGATGCCTTCTATTCTGATGCTTTGCTTGGAGCCGCAGTTTGCTCTGATGGGCTGCAGGCGTCTGGCTCTTTTTTGCAGAATACTCGGCGTAATTCTTGAGGGCTACTCTGGGCCTCCTGACTGACGATTGTCCTTTTGTGGCCCCAGCTTTGCTCATTCCTTGCTTGCCTTTGCTGAAAATTGAAGTGATGTAAAAGTCAGGCTCCCAAATGTCTGAAGTCCACCTGAGTTCTCACCGAGATTCTGTGGCTGCTGTCGTTCTGAACTTTGGTGCACCAATAGCTGCGCGGCCTGAATGTCATGGTCCAGCCCTCTCTTTGGCTGTGTTGTGTCTCCGGCTTGCAGGAGAAGGAAGGGGTGCAGTGGGAGCCAAAGGAGGAGGAGGATGAGTACGAAGGGGAGATGGACGACGGCGAAAAGGAGGAAGAGGACGACCACATGGAGTACTGCCGGGTCTGCAAGGACGGAGGCGAGCTCTTGTGCTGCGATGCCTGCATCTCCTCCTACCACATTCACTGCCTCAACCCTCCACTTCCAGAGATCCCCAACGGGGAATGGTTGTGTCCCCGCTGCACGGTGAGGGCCAAGGGAGGCGGCCATCTTGGAAGTGTGAAGCGAGAGAGGCCAGGGTGTGAGGCCGGGAGGGTGCAGAGAAAGACTCCGAGCCCTTTCTAGGCAGGGAGTCTCCCTGGTTTCAGTAAGGACTGTCTCCCAAGCAAGGTGGGTGGAATGGCTGAAGGACAGTCTTCTCCCCCATACCTTCTTGCCCGGGGACTAAGATTGCAGGGCGAGGCCCTCCTGGCTGTCCCATCGACCAGAGCAGGGGAGGCCAAACCTGCTGAACGTAAGAGCCACACAGAATAAATGTCAGATGCCTGAGAGCCATAAGACAAATATTACACATATGCAGGGCTATTTTTGAGCAGGAACGCACAGGAACGGAGTTCCAGCTGGCTCCCGAGTTGGCCACTCCCAGCAGGAACTCATTAGCATAATAGGCCACACCCAACCGCAGGAACTCATTAGGATTGGCTACATTAGGGGTATGTGTCCTAACATGCAAAGGAGTTCCTGCTACCAAAAAAAGCCCTGGGTTTGGACAACAAACAAGGTAAACAGAATAAGAAGCAAAAGGTGGGTGTGGCTGGATGACCACACTTCTGGCAACATAGGGGTGTGGCCTAATATGCTAATGAGTTTCTGCTGATGGGTGTGGCCTAATATGCTAATGAGTTCCTGCTGGGCTTTTTCTACAAAAAAAGCCCTGCGCACATATTTTATTAACATTACATTAGACTGCCAAAAATAAAAACAAAAGGGGGTAAAAACAGACATTGACAGTTATATTTATTTGTCCAATGATATTTGTTTGCTAATGATATTTATTTGTCAGAGAGAGAGAGAGAGAGAGAGGTGAAAAGAAAGAATGAAAGCGGTGGGAAGAGAGAAACAAAGAAAGCAAATAGATGGGGAAGTGAGGGAGAGGGAAGGAAGGGAAAGAGAGAGAAAGAAAGAGAGAAAAGGAGAAAGGTGGAAAGAACACTGGCTGGGGAAGGAAAGACCGATAAGGGGAGGCATGCCTCCCCTTCACTTCCCCAGCTGCCCTGCTGGGAGCCGCACAATATGTGTGGAAGAGCCACACGTGGCTCCTGAGCCACAGTTTGGCCACCCCTGGACCAGAGAAACTCATCTGGTGGGCACATGAGACAGGGCCTTTTTGGTGGCAGCCCCACAGTTATGAAACAAACTCCCTAGGGAGATGCATCCGGCCCTCTCACTGCTGAAGACAGTTTTTTTTATTCACAGTGGCATTTGATTCACTCTTTTGCCTACCAGCAAAATTTTCAATTACTGATTTTAACAAGTGTTTTCAGTGTGTTTTTATGTATTCCAATTGTGGCTTTTTTGTGTGTTTTATGGTATTTCATTATTGTTTACTTTGTCAGCCACCTTGAGCTCTTAGAAGTTCGAAAGGCGGCTCACGAATGTTTTAAATAAATAAAATGGAAATAAATTTAAAAGACGGCCGGCCGGGATCCCAGTGCCTCTGACGCCTTCCTTTCCCCTTCCCAGTGTCCCATGCTGAAGGGCCGCGTGCAGAAAATCCTCCACTGGCGATGGGGGGAGCCCCCGACTCCGATAGCCGTCCTCCCGCCATCCGACACCAAGCCAGAAGACCCGCCGCCAAAGAACCTGCAAGGGCGTTCGGAACGCGAGTTCTTTGTCAAATGGGTCGGCCTCTCCTATTGGCACTGCTCCTGGATCAAGGAGCTGCAGGTACGGCTTTGTCTGACCGCAGGGCGAGGGGTGGGGAGGCTGTGCCCCCCAATGTGGCCAATAGGAGGCTGGCTGCTAACCGGATCCACCATCCGGTCACATAATTCCAATGGTTGTGTGTGTGTTTTTTTAAGGATATAATTTTTTTATTTTATGGGACCAAACAAATAAACAAACAAACAGAGCACACACAAACTTACATAATGGGGTAACTCTTTTACATCATTATTTTTATCGATTTAAGTACCTCATACATATCTAGTTATCTATCCTATTTCAACCTTATAACAAGCTATACTCTGCATATCTATGAGTATACAATTCATAACGTCAAGTATTTTAACTATAATCTGGACTTTTTGTTATAACCTTCAGTCAAAAATGTTTCAATGTCTTGAGTGGATCATTCATAATTTCTTCTGATTTAAGCTTTTGCAATTCGATTGTTGCGGGGAGCTCTCTTGTCACCTGCATACATATAAAGCTATTAGGGCGTGGCAGCAGCTGTGGGTCAAATGTGGCTGCTCAGGTGTCTGTCCCAGGAGCCGTCACCTCTTCCCGAGCATTTCATTCTCCAGAGGCTTCTGAGGTCTCAGTCCCAGCCACGTGGTAAATCGGAGATCTAAATCATGCTAACAGCAAAGTCAGGGCCAGGGTGAGTAGGAAGGGGAGGGGCAGGAGGGGAAGAAGTACCGAGGCCCAGAGGCTCTGCTGTGGTTCCCGGGCTGCTTATGAATAAGGAGAGAGTTCCGGTAGGGTGGCCTGGGAAGCGGCATCTAACAACTGGAAAGCTGCACCTAACAACTAAGACCCAGGCTAACAGGTGGTGGATGCTGCTTCGCTGGACATTTTTAAGCAGAGGCTGGACGACCATCTTCCGGGTATGTTGCAGGGCTATCTTTCAGCTACGCTCCTGCAGAGTGCAGGGGGGTTGGACTAGATGACCTGCAAGACCCCTTCCAACTCTAACATTCCTATGATTCTGTGACTTTGGCCTGACCTGTCAGCATCAAGAGCACCATGCAGAGGAACTTCAGTATTGAAAGAGAGAGTATTGGGAAAGGGTGCGGTGTTGCATGGAGGCTGGATCTCTCTTGTGGACACGCTAGCCAGTGGGAGCCAGCAGCCCAAGCATTTGTTTCTGGTCTGCCTCTGCCAACCAAATCGAGAATGGACTACTGTAACGCTCTCTACGTGGGGCCGCCATTGTCCCAAATCTGGAAGTTTCAGCCTGTGCAGAATGCAGCGGCCAGGTTGTTGATGGGTCTCCCCATGTGGGAGCACAATTCCGCCTGTGCTAAAAGCATTGCACTGGCTTCAGGGTGCTGGTGCTTACCTTTAAAGTCCTTTATGGTCAGGGATCTACCTACCTGAGGGACCACCTTTCCCCACATGTTCCCCAGAGAGCACTACGGTTGGGGTCTCAAAATCGTCTGGCCCTCCCAGGTCCCAAAGATGCCAGGCTAACTGCAACCTGGGCCAGGGCCTTCTCAGTGGCGGCTCCGCGCTGGTGGGACGAGCTCCCGGAAGATACCAGGGCCCTGCCATTCCACAGGGCCTGATGGAGCTCTTCCATCAGGCCTTTAGTTAAGGAGCCACATCCAACAACTGAGACCCTGTGCCCAATGCCACCATCGACAGCTTGTGCTTCACCAAATTGCAACAACTGCTGACTGTATTTTCAGTACATCTGCTGCTATTACCATCTTGCCATCACCGTATAAGCTGGTAACTAGCAATTTAAGTCTTGTTCTTATGGTTATATTTATAATTGTTGTTTTGCCTGTTGAATTTCATGTAAGCCGCCCTGAGTCTGCCCTGGCGGGGAAGGTGGGGTGTAAATCAAATCAATCAATCAATCAATGTTGAGCATGGGTGGATCCGGACCCTCCTTAAGTCAAGCATCTGGTCGCTGCTGAGCCAGGCCTGCTATTTTTCTCTGGACTCCTTGTGGCCGTCCTTTACCTTTCCACCCCCATTTCACTCCACTCCCGTCCCGTCCTCTCCCCAACTAGCTCGAGATCTTCCACTTGGTGATGTACCGAAATTACCAGCGGAAGAACGACATGGATGAGCCCCCGCCACTTGACTATGGCTCCGGTGACGACGATGGCAAGAGCGAGAAGAGGAAGAACAAAGACCCGTTCTACGCCGAGATGGAGGAGAGGTTCTACCGGTATGGCATCAAGCCGGACTGGATGACCATCCATCGCGTTCTACACCACAGGTCAGCTGGGGGCGGGGGCGTGTGAGTGAGTGAGCGAAGGAGGAGGGCACAAAAACGAAGACTCTGTAGGGGCTGGTGGGGCTCTGTGGTCCAGGGCGTAGTGACGGAGGCCTAGGGTGCCTTAAGAGCTGGCTGCAGGTGCTAGTGGGGCCACCAGAGGAGCATAGGTTGGCGTTCAGGTTTCTGCGTCATCACCCGAGGCATCTGCTCGGTTCCTGTGAATCATTTCTTTAAAAGCCAGTTTGGTGTAGTGGTTCAGTGCGCGGACTCTGATCTGGGAGAACCGGGTTTGATTCCCCCATTCCTCCACTCACACCTGCTGGATGACCTTGGGCAAGCCACAGTCCTGACAAGAGCTGTCCTTGAAAAAAGAGCAGTTTCTGTCAAAGCTCTCTCAGCGCCCCACCCACCTCATAGGGTGTCTGTTGTGAGGAGAGGAAGGGAAAGGAGTTTGTAAACCGCTCTGGGACTCCTTTGGGTAGTGAAGGGCGGGGTATAAATCCAATCTCTTCTCTCTTCTCTTCTAAAGACAGTCACGCTCCCAGCCCTCAGGACTGCAGGAAAGAACCCACATAGATTCAAATGTACAGCATTTCTCATGTGATTTCCTCCGAGAGAACAGTATTTTTGCTGGAAATAACTCTTGGAGTTTGCAGTCTTTTTTTTCTCCTAAGGGAACGATAACCATTTTGTGATCTCTGGGTTTGCCTCTGTTAAGTTGGTCCCAGCAGCTTGCTTGTGGCAAGCCAACCCAATCTGTGTGTGCTTGTTGTCTTTCTGGTTTTCTTCTCTCGCCCCCCCCCCCCCCGGCGCCTCACATGTTTCCTGCAATGCAGTATTGACAAAAAGGGCAACTACCACTACCTGGTGAAATGGCGCGACCTTTCCTACGATCAGTCCACGTGGGAGGAGGACGAGATGGCCATTCCCGACTACGAATACCACAAGCAGGCCTATTGGCAGCACAGGTAAGGAGGAGGGGCGCCTCAGTCTTGTGGCCACAGGTGGGGTGGGGTGGGGGGAACCGTGGCAAGGTTGGTGGAGCAACGCAAGGTTGGCTCTTCGGGTTATTCTGGCAGCCACCGGGCACGTGGCAGTGCAGCCGCGGACACACCCAGCCAACCAACTGCAATCCTGCCCAACCACACAGCATTATAAGCGTCTTTTTTTAAAGATAGCTGAGCAAGCTATCTGATTCTGCCCTGTAATACATTCGGAGCCGATATTTGCAAGTTAGGATCCACCCTTTGGTTTCTATTAGGTGCAAACCTGTTTCTGCACAAATCGCAGTATAAGGTACACATTTAGGGCACTTAGCATATGGCCCCAGCAAAAGAGAGCATTTCATAGAATCATAGAATGTTAAGAGTTGGAAGGGACCTTGCAGGTCATCTAGTCCAACCCCCTGCACTCTGCAGGAGCGTAGCCGAAAGGTAGCCCTACAATATACCCAAAAGGTGGTCATCCAGTTTGAAAACATCCAGGGAAGGAGCATCCACCACCTCCCGAGGCAGGCTGTTCCACTGCTCAACCACTCTTACAGTTAGGAAGTTTCTCCTGATATTTAGCCAGTAACGACTCCCTCGTAATTTCCACCCGTTAGCTCTAGTCTTGCAATCTGGAGCAAGAGAGAATAGATCTGCTCCATCTTCTACATGACAGCCCTTCAGATACTTGAAGACTGCCATCATGTTGCACCTTACGTTGGCTAGGACGAATTCCTTTCCTCCAAACGCTCTTTATGGTAGATTCCTCCATATTCCAAATAGTGAGAGAGTCTGTCCTTGTGGGGCAAACATTCCAGATTCCCTCCAGCATATATTGCTGGACGGCCAGCTATTTTCTAATCCCCGGAGGGAACTGCGTGGTAATCTGTTTCTCCCTCCCTGTCATCTGGTATGTGGGACTGACTTGTTGCCGCTTATTAAAAGATAACGAAATAGAAATTGCAAGGGCTGTTAGTAAATTTGTGGAGAAGTCTGTTAAAATTTATGAGGGGCGTGTTTTGCCATGAGTTAGATACATACATACATACATACATATTGCCTACTGTTCTTAACCTTGAACTGTATTTTTGGCTTGTTCCTATTCCGTACTGTGTTTGAGGATGCCAGTAAAAGGTATGACTGACTGACCGACCGGACTAACTGGTGCCTTCCTCCAGGGAGCTCATTATGGGTGAAGATCCTGCTCAGCCCAAGAAGTACAAGAAGAAGAAGAAGGAACTGACATCGGAGGACCCTCCAAACTCACCCAGCAATGATGTAAGTTCCGAGGCAACAGCTGCCTGGGTGGGGTAGGCTAGAGGATCCGGCTGCCCTCAACCCGGGGCCAGGGCTTTTCGGCCCTGGCCCCCGCCTGGTGGAACGCTCTGCCAGGTAACATCCATGCCCTGCGGGATTTGCTACCTTTCCACGGAGTATGTAAGGCAGAGATGTTCCTCCAGGCTTCCTGATGAGGACAGCGACACGACCACACGTAGTCTGGCACTCTCTCACACCCTCCATTCTCCGCAGCCCTCCTAGGAGGCTTGTTTGGTGTAGTGGTTAAAGTGCGCGGACTCTAAACTGGGAGAACCGGGTCTGATTCCCCCACTCCTTCACTTGCAACTGCTGGATGACCTTGGATCAGTCACAAGTTCTGAGAAGAGCTGTCCTTGAAAGGGCAGTTCTGTCAGAGCTCTCTCAGCCCCACCTCCCTCACAGAGTGTCTGTTGTGGGGAGGGGAAGGGAAAGGCGTTTGTAAGCCGCTCTGAGACTCGCAAGTGAAGGGTGGGGTATAAATCCAAACTCCTCCTCCTCCTCCTCCTCCTCCTCCTCTTCTTCTTGCGGAAGCTGAAATTTTTCTGCTGTCTTGCAATGGATTGGTTTTATTTCTTGATATATGTATTATGTATTATATTTCCGGTTTTAACTTAGCTTATGTATTGTATTTACCTTTGCTGTAAGCCACCCCGAGCCCTGCTTGTAGGAATGGGCGGCCTAAAAATATAAATAAACAAATACGCCCGGCGCTCTCCTTTCCTCGCAGCCCACAGTGAAATACGACAACCAGCCCCGCTTCATCACCTCCACGGGAGGCACGCTGCACATGTACCAGCTGGAAGGCTTGAACTGGCTGCGGTTCTCCTGGGCCCAGGGCACAGACACCATCCTGGCGGACGAGATGGGCCTCGGCAAGACCATCCAGACCATCGTCTTCTTGTACTCGCTGTATAGGGAGGTGAGGCCTGATCTGTGCTGCCCATGGTGGAGGAGGACGGTCCTTGCGTGGGTGACCCCTCTCGCTTGCTCGCAAGGGCAGGACGGGAGAGAAAGTGCTGAGGAGTGGGGGGAGGGCTCCCCAGTTCTGCTTCTTTCCACTCAGCAGAGACTTCGTGTGCCCCGACTCTCCTCCTCCTCTCTCTAAGTGCTTGGGGCTCTTTAGCTTGGAGAAACGACGGCTGAGGGGTGACATGACTGAGGTTTATAAGATGATGCATGGGATAGAGCAGGTAGAGAAAGGGGTACTTTTCTCCCTTTCTCACAATACAAGAACTGGTGGGCACTCAATGGAAATGATGAGCGGTTGGGACAGAATGGATAAAAGGAAGTCCTTCTTCACCCAGAGAGTGATTAACACATGGAATTCACTGCCACAGGAGGTGGTGGCGGCTACAAGCATGGAGGGCTTCAAGAGGGAATTAGATAAGCCTATGGAGCAGAGGTCCATCAGTGGCTGTTAGCCGCAAGGTATAGATAAGGGACTCGGGGGCAAGTGATGCTCTGTATTCTTGGTGCTTGGGGGGGGGGCAACAGTGGGAGGGCTTCTAGTGTCCTGGCCCCTGATGGCACCTGGTATTTTTGGCCACTGTGTGATAGAGTGTTGGACTGGATGGGCCGTTGGCCCGATCCAACACTCACTTCTCTTACGTTCTCTTATGTTCTGTTTTTGTGAAGAGTTCCTAAGATCCACTGCTCCGCTCAGAGGCTCCTGCCTGTCTGCCTGAGTGAGACCCGGAGAGCCCTTAGACCTTCTCCCTGACTCCCCACTTGGCTTATCTGTCCCAGCCAGCTCTGGCACTGACGTCCCGGTGGCAGCCTCCCAGCAAGGCCTCTTTGTGACCTCCTGCCTTGCCGCACTGCTGGAGCCTGCTGGCTTCTCTGAAAGAGGGAAACGTGCCCCCAGCTGTAACAGAGCAGCTGAGAGTTCCAGCTGACTCGCTGGCTGCTCCAGCTGCTAATCCCACCAGATGTGGCTGTGTCGTCTCCACGTCAAGAACTCTGACCATCTCCCCCCATCACCATTAGCCAAAGGTCCAGGTTAGCAGCACCAAGGAAACATAGTACCAAATCCTGTCCCAGGGCAGCTGCACACATCCTAGGAGCTTGTACGCTCGTCTGTGATGGGCACACGCTGGCTCTGCAGTAGGAGAGCCGGATTCAAGTCCGGTAGCACCTTAGAGAGCAACAAGATCTTCAGGGCAGGAGCTTTTGAGAATCAAAGCCCAGTTGGAACGGAGTCCCTTGAGCCCTTAATATCCCATTCTGAAGGTGGGAGGGCTGCTGCAAAGGAAGGAGTCGGGATGCGCGGGGAGCATGCAGGATGAAATCCTCTTTGTTAGATCGGCAGAAGTGCCCGAGGGCAGAAAATCAGCATCTGTGACGAGCAGTGTTCCCTCTAAGCTGAGCTAGTGTGAGCCAGCTCACAGTTTTTTAGCCTCTGGCTCACACATTTTTTGTCTCAGCTCGGGAAGGATGTGGCTCCAGAGCAAACCAATTTATGCAGCAGCCAAATTGCTCTCTCACAGCTTTAATGCCAGTAGCTCACAAGGTAGATTTTTTGCTCACAAGACTCCACAGCTTAGAAGGGAGCATTGGTGACGAGACAAGAATCCTCTGTCCAGCCGATTGCATTTTGCATCGTCCTTCTGCATCCCGACTCCCTTCTTTGCAAGACCCCTCGCATCTTCTGGCTGGGATAGAAGGACTTGGGGATCTCCATTCCTGCTGGTGTCTGATGAAGAGTGCCTTGGCTCTTGGAAACTTATACCCCCAGATGTGTATCGGAGACTTTATAAAAGAACCATCCGTGATGAAATTGCCAAAATGAGGAGTCACCTGTCACCTCAGAGGGACAAAAGAAACCAACACTTGGATCCACAAACGATTCTAAAGACCTGAATACAGATGTTTGTACTCAGAAGATTTCTACACTTCTAAGGGGAAAAGACACAGAATTAAGACTTTAAAACTTAAAGAGGAGGAATCAGAAAATCAAGAAGAAGAGGAAAGCTAGAAAAGGGATGGGAAATTTCTGAAGGAATTTCTGAGATTGATAATGGATTAAGACCATTACATTAATATCCAGAAGAAAATAAAAGAATTATGCCTTTTTATATATCCAAAGAAAGAATTTAACAATATGTTTAGACAAAATCTATATTTGTAGAATAAAAGAAACTGTATACCTATATATTTGCAAATGTTATATGATAACAGTAGGTGGAAAAATGATATAGATTTAGTTAAGGTATGAGGTAGTTTAACAGAGGAAAAGAAAGATTGAAATGTTGTTACCTCCCTCCCAAACCTTGATCTCTGGGGTGCGGCCAGACTCGAATCTAGCTCTCTCACATTGCATGTAATGCTGGTGTTTCCGTAAGCGTTCATAAAGCCTGCCGTGGGCTTTTCTGTCGGAGGCAGAGGGTCAGACCTCGTGGCAGTGATTGTGTGTGTGTGTGTGTGTGTAGTGTCCCGCCATCTGTACAGCACCTAGCACAATGCCGGTGCTGAGTAAACGTTTGGTAGGAAGAAAGCACCAGGCCTAGGCAAAGAGCCGCTCTGCGCGCAGCTGTTATTTCTGTCTGAACAGCTGCTGTGACTGGCTGCGTGTCAGCGATCCCAGCAGAGCCACGGGGAGAGCCTCGCTCGCTCGCTCTGGCAGCCAGCGTTTTATGAATGGGTTTCTTTCTGCCTGGCTTCGCCCCTGGGAGCCAGAAGCCGAGCGCCGGAGAGAGTCGCTGCATCAGGCTGAGTCAGGGCCAGGAGCCGCCGAGCGCCGCCTCGGCTCCCTGGAGAAGCTCCTTCCGGGCCTGACGCGGCCTCCTCATGCCGTTTGCCGCCTCCCCCCCCCCCTCCTCCAGGGCCACACCAAGGGTCCCTTCCTGGTCAGCGCGCCCCTGTCCACCATCATCAACTGGGAGCGGGAGTTCCAGATGTGGGCGCCCAACTTCTACGTGGTGACCTACACGGGGGACAAGGACAGCCGCTCCATCATCCGTGAGAACGAGTTCTCCTTCGAGGACAACGCCATGAAAGGCGGGAAGAAGGCCTTCAAGATGAAGGCAAGTGACTGCACGCACACGTTCGCACGGGTCTCCCTTAAACTGGATCACATCCTGGGCCTGTCGAGGTCAGCGTCGTCTGCTCTGACGGGCAGCGGCTCTTTCACATCATCTGCGGCCAGATCCTTCACTTGCTCTGGGGCTTGCCCTGGATCTGGCATTGATGAGTGCAGGCAGAGGGCAGAGACAGGCTGACCCTTTTGGGGAGGAAGGCAGCTGGTTAACTCCTTCCCTGCCAAATGTTTGTGGGATGCCTTTATCCACTGGGCATACAATGCTCCCTGTCTATCTGTCCATCGTGTTTTTGTCCTGCCCTTGTTTTAAGGACCCCAGAGTGCCATGCATGGCTCCCCCTCCTCCATCTTGCCCTAACAACAACCCCGTGAGGTAGGTTAAGCAATATAACTGCTAGATTCAAGTCCACTAGCAGCTTGCAGACCAAGATTTTCAGGATATGGACTCTCAAGAGCTCCTAAAGAGCCACTTTGGTGTAGTGGTTAAGTGGGCAGACTATAATCTAGGAGAAGCGGGTTTGATTTCCCACTCCTCCACTAGCAGCTGCTGGTGTGACTTTGGGACAGCCATAGTTCTGTCAGAGGTGTTCTCTCAAGGACAGCTCAGGAAAGAGCTCTCTCAGCCCCACCTACCTCACAGGGTGTCTGTTGTGGGGAGGGGAAGGGAAAGGAGATTGTAAGCCGCTCTGAGACTCCCAAGTGAAGGCCGGGGTATAAATCCAATTTCTTCTTCTTCTAAAGGAGCTTTGACTTTTGAAAGCTTGTGCCTGCAGGACCTCTGGACTTTTTTCTGAGTAAGAAGGATCATATTGGGTGGTGCCAAGTTAATTTTCTAATTTTCTCTTTCTGATGGGCCAGTGGCAGCTGGGGCAGGCCTGGAATGGACCCTCCTCTGGTATCACTTCTACGAACAAACCATTCTGGCTTGGAGCGATGTGCTCCTCGCTCAGAGAGGACAGTGCAGGGGTTTAAACTGCATTAGGTAAAGGTAAAGGTTTCCCTTGCCCAAAAGCCAGTCAAATCCGACTCTAGGGGGCAGTGCTCATCTCTTGTTTCCAGGGCAAAGAGCCAGCGCTGTCCGAAGATGTTTTCCGTGGTCATGTGGCTGGCATGACTAGGTGCCAAGGCGCACGGAACGCTGTCACCTTCCCACCGAAGCGGTACCTATTTATGTACTTGCATCTTCTTGCTTTCTAACTGCTAGGTTGGCAGGAGCTGGGGCCAGAGATGGAGAAAGTTCATTCCATCATGCGGCACTCGGGTCTCGAACTGCCGAACCACGGACCTCCCAGTCTGCAGCTCAGCACCTTAACCTCTGAGCCACCGCGGCCCCTTTTAAACTGCATTACATGCATGCAAAACGAATGTATCTGTTAGTCTGAACGTGGGCTTAGTTCCAGATCTGCTCCTTTTCTGAAGAGGAGGAGGAGGAATCCCTCTTGGGGAGGCCCCTGTCCCGGTCAGGACGGAGCACAGCTGTGTTTAACACACACACCCTTCCTTCCTTCCGCAGAGAGAAGCGCAGGTGAAGTTCCACGTCCTCCTTACCTCCTACGAGCTGGTCACCATCGACCAGGCCGCCCTGGCGTCCATCCGGTGGGCCTGCCTCGTCGTGGACGAAGCTCACCGGCTGAAGAACAACCAGTCCAAAGTGAGTCGTGAGAGGCCGTGGGCGGGTAGCCCAGAGCAGAGTTCCTGGGCCTGCAGGGAGGGGGGTAAGGGGAGGGCAACGAGGCCGGCCTCCCTAACAGCAGCCCCCACTCTTGGCTCCAGTTCTTCAGGGTACTAAACGGCTACAAGATCGACCACAAGCTGCTGCTGACCGGGACCCCGCTGCAGAACAACCTGGAGGAACTGTTCCACCTGCTGAATTTCCTCACGCCGGAGAGATTCAAGTACGGCCGCTTCTGCCCTGCCTTTCCCAGTTGCAGTCAGTCAGTCAGTCACAGAGCTAGAGATGCTCAGTCTTAGCACCGCCGTGGAGGTAATGGCAGAGTAGCTGATCTGGAACTAATAGGGTGGGGTCGCTACAGGGCTCAGTGCCTAAGATCTTGCCCCAAAGAGCGTCTTAAGGGAAAGACACCGGCGAGGAGAACTTTACCTACCCAAGACGCTTCCCGGCATTTGCATCCTTGAAAGGATGTCTCCCTCTGCTGGTCAGACCTGCACATCGCCACTGGGCCAGCCTGGCCTCTTGGTCAATTTCCCCAGGGAGAAGCAGCGGGTGGGATTTTATTCTGCTTACAGTGATCCCCGCAGAATTTTGGCTTCTCCTTCAGGGGGAGAAGAACGTCAGATGGGGAGGCGAGAATCGCCCCCTCATGCTTTCGTCCAGCTTCCATGGAGGAAGCTGCTCAGATCTAGCCAAGTCTCGAGCCCGGAAAGTGGAGCTGCGTTCAGACACATACACACCCCATCATTATTTTAGCGAGAGCCGATGTATGGTTTGGTTTTAGGGCATCTTACTTTGTCGCAAGCAAGCAGGCCAACTCTAGAGCTGAGTCATAAGAACAGAAGAGAAGCCAAAGTTGGATCAGGCCAGTGGCCCATCCAGTCCAACACTCTGTGTCATACAGCAGCCGAAAATACCAGGTGCCCTCAGGAGGTCCAGCAGGGGGCCAGGGCACCAGAAGCCCTCCCAAGCCTTCCCTTCTGTGTGAGGTTTCCTCCCTGGTTTCACGTTTTCATCGTGGCAGATTTATAAATGAGAAAATGCCGAAGCAGCTGGAAATGGTAAAATGGAGGTGCAACCGCCAATGTTCCCGCTAAGCTGTGGAGTCTTGTGAGCAAAAATTCTACTCTGTGAGCTACTGGCATTAAAGTTATGAGTGAGCGATTTGGCTGCTGCATAAATTAGTTTGCTCTGAAGCCATCCTTCCTGAGCTACGATAAAAACGTGTGAGCCGGAGGCTAGTAAACTGTGAGCCAGCTCACACTACCTCAGCTTAGAAGGAACACTGGCAGCCGCTACTCTTCAGCTGCAGTCCCCAGAGCAAGCTGTGCCTTTGGACAGCAGCCTCATGCCACTCCTGATGTGCCCTGAGACGAATGGCCTGGGCTAGCTGGATCTTGGAAGCTAAGGAGGGTCGGCCCTTGTTGGTAGCTGGGGGGGAAACCATCGAGGAAGTCCAGGGTTGCTGGGCAGAATCAGGCAGTAGTAGACACTTCGGACATCCCTCGCCGGAAACCCCTACAAGGCGGCTGTAAGCCAGCTGCAGCTTGGCAGCACTTCTCACCCGTGTTCCCTCTAAGCTGAGTTAGTGTGAGCTAGCTCACGATTTTTTAGCCTCCGGCTCACACATTTTTGTCTTGGCTCAGGAAGGATGTGGCTCCAGTGCAAACTCATTTATGCAGAGCAGCCCAATCGCTCGCTCACAACTTCAATGCCAGTTGCTCACAAAGTAGGATTTTTGCTCACAAGACCCCACAGCTTAGAGGGCGCATGGCTTCCCGCCCCACCTTCTGACGTAGCTCTTCCTCCAGACGAGGGTCTCCCCCTCTGCCCTTTCCGGCCGACACGCGCGAAACAAGTTGCCAGGGGGGCTGACCTGACCGCCGACTTGTCCCCTCGCCCACAGCAACCTGGAAGGCTTCCTGGAGGAGTTTGCCGACATCTCCAAGGAGGACCAGATCAAGAAGCTCCACGACCTGCTGGGCCCCCACATGCTGCGCCGGCTGAAGGCCGACGTCTTCAAGAACATGCCTGCCAAGACCGAGCTCATCGTCCGGGTGGAGCTCAGCCCCATGCAGAAGTAGGCGGGGGGGGCGGGGGGGGAAGCGAGGCGCAGCTTGTGTGGGTGGGAGTTCTCATTCCCTGGGAGGATCCGTCAGTCCGGAAAGGAGGCGGAGGGCGTAGAGCAGGGGTGTCAAACATAAGACCCGGGGGGGGGAGGGGCGGAAGTGGCCCGTCCAGGGCTTTGATGCGGCCCGCGAGCAACTAGTGCGAGGGAGGGAACAGGAGACTCCTCGGGGGGAGAGGGAGGAGCCAATTCGATTGTGGCGTCAGCAGGGTGGGACGACCTCGTCTGCAGCAGCCAGGCAGTGGGAGAGCATCTGCCCGGGGCTACTCCGCTGGCTCTCCGGTCTGCCCCTGTGGGTTTCCTTTGCACCCCTCCCCCAGCCCATGGGGCCTTGCAGGGAGGACACACACCAACTCAGAACTTACCAGCTGCTGTCCTTTATACAGGTTATATCTCTGGTACCTGGCATTAGGTTTTACGGCACACGTGGCCCGGCCCAAGAAAGGGACATTTATGTCAGATCCGGCCCTCGTAACAAATGAGTTCGACGCCTCTGGGGTAGAGTTTGCAGGGGCAGAGGGATTGGCCGGGTGGGAGGGGAAAGTCCAAGCCTCCGAATTCTCTGGAAGGACGATTTAGCTCCTGTAGGCGGGTGTAAGAGCCGAGCATGCTGGGATCCGGAATTGCCCTCTGCTGATGGACAGGGAGGGGCAGCTCTTGGTTTTGTTCAGTGCCGTGATGTTTTAAAAATAGAACGGCAGTTAATGTTGGTTTTATGTATTTATTTATTTCATTTAAAACATTTATTAGCCTTTTTTCCCCATAATGGATCGCAAGGAGGCTCGCAATGTTAAATAGAACAGCACACTTAAAAATATGTAAAGCCGGAAATTTAAAACCATGGATTTGGACTGCCTTAATCAAATGTGGTCTTCAGGTGGCTCAGAGGTTAAAGACGCTGAGCTGCACACTGAAAGGTCTGTAGCGCAGCAATTCGAGACCCGAGTGCCGTGTGACGGAGTGAGCTCCCGTCTCTGGCCCCAGCTCCTGCCAGCCTAGCAGTTCAAAAGCAAGAAATTGCAAGTAGATAAATAGGTCCCACTTTGGTGTGAAGGTAATAGCGTTCCATGTCCCTCAGCGTTTAGTCATGCCGGCCACATGACCATGGGAAAAGTCTTTGGACAGCGCTGGCTCTTTGGCTTGGAAACGGAGATGAGCACTGCCCCCTAGAGTCAGATTCGACTGGCTTTTGAGCAAGGGAAACCTTTACCTCACCGCATTAAAAGGCCACCATTGAGTGATCGATTGAGCATGTCTTGTTCAGAAGTTATTTTTCGTGCCCTGATGAGGCTTCTGTTTTGGGGGCGGGGGAGGTGAGGTTCTTGCCAATCCTTTACGTGAAGGGGCGGGCGGGCCAGGGCGTCCTTCCCACCAGCATGTTTCTTCCCCTCTTCTTCCCACCAAATCAGGAAATACTACAAATACATCTTGACCCGCAACTTTGAAGCTCTGAATTCACGTGGAGGCGGGAATCAGGTGTCCTTGCTCAACATCATGATGGACCTGAAGAAATGCTGTAACCACCCCTACCTCTTCCCCGTTGCTGCAATGGTACGTCCCGCACTGGCAGCTGGGTGGGGGTGTGGTGGAGTGGCCTGTAGTCTCCGATGGGAGGGTCGGCTCTCCTGATAGTGGGTTTCTGCACTGATGGAGGCTGCTGTGTTTACCTGGGCAGGAGTCCCCTAAACTGCCAAGCGGTGCCTACGAAGGAGGTGCACTCATCAAATCCTCTGGGAAGCTGATGCTGCTGCAGAAGATGCTGAGGAAGCTGAAGGAGCAGGGCCATCGGGTGCTGATCTTCTCCCAGGTGAGGCTGGGTTGGAACCCAAACTGTCGTCCCCCTTGCTGCCGATGAGGTGTGTTGGTGGCAGGGGAAGAGGTGTGCCTCATCAGGTTGTGAGTTCTCCAGTCATATGGTGCAGGGAGACTTAAGAACATAAGAGAAGCCAATGTTGGATCAGGCCAACGGCCATCCAGTCCAACACTCTGGGTCACACAGTGGCAAAAAATACCCAGGTGCCATCAGGAGGTCCAGCAGTGGGGCCAGGACACTAGAAACCCTCCCACTGTTGCCCCCACCCCAAGCACCAAGAATACAGAGCATCCCTTGCCCCAGACTGAGAGTTCCTATCTGTACCTTGTGGCTAGTAGCCACTGACGGACCCCTGTTCCATATGTTTATCTAATTCCCTCTTGAAGCCTAATTCCATGCTTGTAGCCGCCACCACCTCCTCTGGCAGTGAATTCCATGTGTTAATCACTCTTTGGGTGAAGAAGGACTTCCTTTTATCCATTCTTCTACCCCGACCGCTCAGCAATTTCATGGAGTGCCCACTTGAGTTCTTGTATTGTGAGAAAGGGAGAAAAGTACCTCTTTCCCTACCTGCTCTGTTCCATGCACAGTCTTGAAAACCTCGATCATGTCACCCCTCAGCCGTCGTTCCTCCAAGCTGAAGAGCCCCAAGTGCTTTAACCTTTCTTCATAGGGAAGGTGTTCCAACCCTTTGATCATTCTAGTTGCCCTTCTCTGCACTTTTCCCAAAGCTATAATATCCTTTTTGAGGTGTGGTGACCAGAACTGTACAGAGTACAGCGCAGAGCCCCATCCAGTCGTGAGAGGGGCGGGGCAAAGATTAATGGGGAGGAGCTTAATTGCCCCGAGGTTACTGGTTGCGGTGGCCTTGTCGTGGCCTGGCCCTTAAGACCCCGGTGGGGCCGGGGGAGGAGACACGTCAGTCCTGCAAGGCACAGGAACTCTAGTGGGCAGTCTGAAGGCGCCAGAAATCTCATCTCCTTCTCGGGTGTCATTTTCCAACCCCAGATGACCAAAATGCTGGACCTCCTTGAGGATTTCCTTGACTACGAAGGCTACAAGTACGAGCGCATTGACGGCGGCATCACCGGCGCCCTGCGACAGGAGGCCATCGACAGGTTTAACGGTGAGCGTACAGGCTGCCAGGCTGGGTGGACGGAGGGGCCTGCATCAGGCCGGTGGCTGTTCAGGTCCGCCCAGGTGTCGTTTGCAAGGGACAGGTACGGATCCTGCCTGAGAAACACGAGCAGGAGTCGGCATCCAAAACTTCTGTGGAGAGAACAGGCGAGGGAAGCGGGAGGAGGAGAAAAGATTGGATTTCTGCCCTGCTTGTCACTACCCGAAGGAGTCTCAGAGCAGTTTACAATCTCCTTTTCCCTTCCCTTCCCCCTGTGAGGGAGGCGGGGCTGAGAGAGCTCTTTCGAGGACTGCTCCTGAGAGAACAGCTCTGAGAGAACTCGTGACCTTGTAACCCGCAGCTGCATGTGGAGGAGTGGGGGGATCAAAGCCGGTTCTCCCCGGTTAGAGTCCTCACTCCTAACCACGACACCAAACCGGCTGCGCCACAGAGCAGGACGGTCCTGAACAGTGCTCCCTCTAAGCCGCGGAGTCTTGTGAGCAAAGATTCTACTTGGTGAGCTATGGGCAGTAAAGTTGTGAGCGAGGGATTCGGCGACTGCATAAATGAGTGTGCTCTGCAGCCCCCCTTCCTGAGCCAAGACAAAAATGTGTGAGCCGGAGGGAAAAAAAACTGTGAGCTAGCTCACACTAACTCAGCTAAGAGGGAACACTGGTCCCGAGCAGCAGGCAGTTTATTTATCCCCGCTTCATAGCTTCTGCCTCTCCTCGTGGTCCGTGGCATGCGATGCTCCCTCAAGCCAAAACACAGCAGGGCCAGTGCCCGGTAGAAGAGTTCCAGCCGCTAGTGTGAACATGGGGGGTGGGGAATAGACATTCTGGACAGGAGTCTGCATGGACACCTTAAGATCCTGGCCTTTTTAGCTGCTTCTTCTGCACTTTGCAAAAGTACAAACGGCTGGACAAGAAAGCTGCGATCGCCAGGTGCCATCTGGGCAGTTAACGTGCAGGCGTAAAAACAGTTCGATCCTGTCGGAGTCTGAATGGATGAGCTCTGTTCACTGTGAATCTTGAGGAGGGGGCACCGGATCCTTTCCTGGTCGCTCTTTTTGTGCCCTTTAAGGGGGAAAGCCACGTTCTACCACCTTAGGAGCTGCGATACGCATGAGAGTCGTCTGTGGGGGGATCTGTTTCCAAGCAGCAATCCTTCCGAGTTTGAAGCACTCCTGAGCCTCTTTCTGAGCATTGGCTCTTCCAGCTGTCCCGTTCATTTGCTCTCCGTTCTTGTTCGCCTGCTGAGCAGTGTTCCCTCTGAGCTGAGTTAGTGTGAGCTGGCTCACAGTTTTTTAGCCTCCAGCTCAACAGATTTTGTCTCAGCTCAGGAAGGGTGTGGCTCCAGAGCAAACTAGTTTATGCAGCAGCCGAATCGCTCCCTCACAACTTTAATGCCAGTAGCTGACAGAGTAGGATTTTTGCTCTCAAGACTCCACAGCTTAGAGGGAACATTGTTGCTGAGGCCTTTTTGTTCCCTTTCCAGCTCCGGGAGCGCAGCAGTTTTGCTTCTTGCTCTCCACCCGGGCCGGCGGTTTGGGCATCAACTTGGCCACTGCGGACACGGTGATCATCTTTGATTCAGACTGGAATCCCCACAACGATATCCAGGTAAGCCCCCAGCCCTTCCTCGCTGTTGGCCTCTGGAATTCTCCCCCGTCACGGAGGTCTGTTCACTGAAAGTCAAGCCCCGGCTTTTCATGCTTTTGACTGGTACTTTCTGGACTGCGCTAGTGGTGTGTGTGTGAAGCATTGCATGGGTGCCTCCGGCTTTATAGGCTCTTGCTGTAGTTGCCCCTTGGTCTGTGGCCACAAACTAATTGTTTTTACTCATAAGAACATAAGAGAAGCCAATGTTGGATCAGGCCAATGGCCCATCCAGTCCAACACTCTGGGCCACACAGTGGCCGAAAATACCAGGGGCCCTCAGGAGGTCCAGCAGTGGGGCCAGGACACTAGAAGCCTTCCCACTGTTGCCCCCTCCAGCACCAAGAAGACAGAGCATCCCTTGCCCCAGACTGAGAGTTCCTAACATAAGAACATAAGAGGAGCCAATGCTGGATCAGGCCAACGGCCCATCCAGTCCAACACTCTGGGTCACAGAGCGGCCAAAAATACCAGGTGCCGTCAGGAGGTCCAGCAGTGGGGCCAGGACACTAGAAACCCCCCACTGTTGCCCCCCCCAAGCACCAAGAATACAGAGCATCCCTTGCCCCAGACTGAGAGATCCTGTCTGTACCTTGTGGCTAATCGCCACTGATGGACCTCTGCTCCAGATGTTTATCTGATACCCTTTTGAAGCCATCCATGTTTGTAGCCGCCACCACCTCCTGTGGCAGTGAATTCCACGTGTTAATCACTCTTTGGGTGAAGAAGGACTTCCTTTTGTCCGTTCTAACCCGGCTGCTCAGCAATTTCATGGAGTGCCCACGAGTTCTTGTATTGTGAGAAAGGGAGAAAAGGACTTCTTTCTCTACCTGCTCTATCCCATGCTTAATCTTATAAACCTCGATCGTGTTTCCCCTCAGTTGTCATTTCTCTGAGCTAAAGTGCCCCAAGCGCTTTAACCATTCTTCACAGGGAAAGTGTTCCAACCCTTTGATCATTCTAGTTGCCCTTCTCTGCACTTTTTCCAATGCTTTTTGAGGATATTATGCTCTGTCTGTTTTGGATGAATGGATTGCTATGGAAAGGTGCAGGAAGTGGATGGATACAGTTTTTTCCAGGGCTGAATCTGCAAGTTCCTTCGCTTGCCTGAAAGACAAACCGTGTAGTAAGCTGAGCAGGTCAAAATCAGCAAATCAGTCTGGACTAGCCAGAAGGGGGTACCAGTCCAGTTTTCACAGCATTATAGATTTGGAATGAATGAATGGATGGGCGTGAAGCTGGGTAAGCTGCCCTGGATGAAGTCTGTTCAGGGAAGTGGGAATGCCAAAAGAGGGACCGGAGTGAGGCTTGGGGGATGGTGACTGAAGGGAGCCTCCACGTTCAGTGGCAAGTCAGTGCCAGGAGGCAACATCAGGGGGAGGCTCTGGCCCCTGTGCCCTGTTGCTGGGACCTCCAGAGGAACCGGTTGGCCACTGTGTGAGGAGACAGGATGCTGGACTAGATGGACCCTCACTGGTCTGATCCAGTAGGGCTAAGCCAACACAATATATTATAAAAATACAAATGTCTATTATGGTGTACACATGTTAAAACATAGTAAGATTAAAAGAGTCTAAATATCAGACTTATAAAAGCTTTTCAAATACAAATACATATGATCTTTTACTTTGATGGAGGTGACACACCTCCAGTCATATGAAATCTCTGATACCAGAATAATTTGAAGAGTTGTCATGGCTATATTTATGGCCCAACATATATACCAGTAACATAATTATAAACATACAAGGAAACAACATCTATTTATATATATATGTATATTAAAAACCTTTTATACATGTATTTGGATGTGTGTCAGTGCAATATAGAGAATAGTGACCTCTGAGGAAGGCCCGAAGGGGCCGAAACGCATTTGGTCCTAAAGTTTGAAATTGTTTACCCATCATTTGTATTTGTATTTGAAAACCTTTTATAAGTCTGCTATTTAGACTCTTTCTTTTAATCAAAATATGTTTTAACATGTGTACACCATAATAAACATTTGTATTTTTATAATACATTGTGTTAGCTTAACGCTTTTGGTTCGCAGTTATATCTTGGGTTGAGGCCCCCCCTTTTTTTTTGGTTCTGATCCGGTAGGGCTCTTCTGATATTCTTATATCAGTTAGATATAGGAACACATGTAGTTTTCTGAATGACAAATTCCACTTCTGTTACCCCATACTCAAAAAAGCCCCAATCCGACACCCCCTAACGCCAGAGCCTTCAGCACTGACTGTCCTGAAGACCAAATCTGGACCTCTCCCTGCTGCCATCTCACTTTGTCTCATGACCCGTCCCTACGTCATCCTGCTCTGGTTCTCCCCGTTTCCTCCACCCCCCCAATCAACCCCCCCCAGGCTTTCAGCAGAGCTCACCGCATCGGCCAGGCCAACAAGGTGATGATCTACCGTTTTGTGACACGGGCCTCGGTTGAGGAGCGGATTACGCAGGTGGCCAAGCGCAAGATGATGCTGACTCACCTGGTGGTGCGCCCAGGGCTGGGCTCCAAGTCGGGCAGCATGTCCAAGCAGGAGCTGGACGACATCCTCAAGTTTGGCACCGAGGAGCTCTTCAAGGATGAAAACGAAGGTGAGGGCTCAGCGGCTGTGGGAGCGGCTTGAAGGGGGCGGGTGGGAGCAGCCTTCGGTAGAATGCATCACAGCAGCCTAGCCCCATGGTTGCAGAGGCAGGCGCGATTGCTGCACGGTCAGCATCTCAACAGGAATGGTTGTGGAGCTGGGAACACCGTGCCTGGCCTCAGTGGCAACCTGGGTGTGGTGTCCTCACTTATTGGAGAGACGGTTTTGCCTTTAATTCACGCTCTGTGTACCTAAACTTGGTAGATTTCTGCTGCCACCAGGAATTAAAAATTCCAAATCTCTCTCTTTTGATAGAATGACCTAGAGTCTGGGGACTATGTGGCCTGAGGAAGTACTGTACTGATTGCTAGGATAAGTTTAAACAAAAATTGATTTATTTAATAAAGAACAAAATAGGTTTCTGGTTATTTTGGACTGTTGCTGAAGAAAGGAACTTGTAAATATAACTGGCAAAGCTTGGCGTCACACAGAGTCTCTCAAACTCCAAACTCCACTCTGACAGGCGTAGACACTCTGTCTAATCTCTCTCTCTCTCTCTCTCTCTCTCTCTCATATATATATATATATAGCCACACAGGCTGAACTCTTGGTCTTATTCACACAGAATAGATTTAAACTCCCATAGTCACACAGACTATGCTCTCTCTCCAAACTTCACACACAGAATCCTCTCAGAGACCTCTCTCCTCCCACACTCTCAGTCATCAGCCAATCACATCACACTTGTCTCCCTCTCCTTACATTACTGCAGTCATACTAAACATTTAAAGAAACACACACACCAAAAAATGGAATCATTACCCTGGGCTTCCAGGCACAGTGATGAATCAAGGAAGCTGAACACTGAGGCAGGCATCCCCGGGAAACAAGCACTGCCATTTGAGACCCACAAACCTGCTCCCTTATGAACCTGCCAGACCACTACGGTCATCTTTGGAGGGCCCTGCTTTGGGTGCCCCCATCTTCGGAGGTCAGGCAGATGGCAACTCAGGAGAAGGGCCTTTTTGGCCATGGCACCGAGGCTCTTTCCTCCGGGCAGTTCGTCTGTCCCTTTCTGTAGCTAACTTCTGCCAGTCGGTGAAGACTTTTTTTGTTTCGTTTGGCATTCTTTCAGTGGTCCCTCCTTCCTAACAGTGTTCCCTCTAAGTTGAGTTAGTGCGAACTTGCTCACAGATTTTTAGCCTCCAGCTCACACATTTTTGTCTTCGCTCAGGAAGGATGTGGCCTTCGCTCAGGAAGGAGCAAACCTATTTACACAGTAGCCAAATCGCCCACTCACAGCTTTAAGGCCCGTAGCTCACAAAGTAGAGTTTTTGCTCACAAGGCTCCACAGCTTAAGAGGGAACATTGCTTCCTAACCAATGTTTTAGTTGCTGTTTTTATGTTTTGTATGTTATTTTAACTCTTTTTAAAATTGTTTTAATAGTGTGAGGGGTCTTTTGGGGGCGGGGTTGATTGTAATTGTTTTAGAACGTGGTTTATCGTGTACGTTTTAAATCGTTAGCTGCCTCAGTGGCCCCCGTAAAGGCAGAAAGGTGGCATACAGATTCTGTAAACAGTAATAATAGTATAACATAGCAAAGAAGCCTGTTACCTCATCAGGGATTGAACAAGGGGTGGAATCCGTGGCTGTTTGGCCACAAATCCCAGCGTGCTTTGGGGGAACTTAGCAGCAGTTCCCCCACCTGGTGGAACAGGCTCCCCATCGAGATCAGGGGCCTGCGGGATCTTACTCAGTTCCGCAGGGCTTGCAAGACGGAGCTCTTCCGCCAGGCCTTTGGCTGCGGCAGCGGGCGTCTACATACGGCCTCCCCGAGGTTGCTGTCTCCTACCTACTGGCCACATGTCTGCCAGCAACCGGCCATACCCATCCATATGAATGGGTCGGAATTTTCACCAGCAGCTGTAACTACCGATTTTAAATGTTTATAATGTAAATGTTTTATTGTGTTTTAAACTTCACTGTATTATTGAAGGCGATGTGACCCACCCTGAGCCCGCTCGCGGGATGGGCGGGGACACAGATACAATAAATAAATAAATAAGCCCCAAGCCTTGACGCACGGCCTTCTCTTCTCACTCTCCCCAGGGGAGAACAAAGAAGAGGACAGCAGCGTCATCCACTACGACAACGAAGCCATCGCGCGCCTGCTGGACCGGAACCAGGATGCCACCGACGACGCGGACGTCCAGAACATGAACGAGTACCTCAGCTCCTTCAAGGTGGCGCAGTACGTGGTCCGGGAGGAAGACAAGGTGAGCGGGAAGGGGAGAGAGAGCAGGCGGCAGAAGTCTGGGACGGGGGGGGCGAGGGCTGTGCTGGAGCCTGCGGAGGCACCTGTGTGCATGTCTGTTGGTGTCCCTGACCGACCCTCTCCCCCCCCCAGATCGAGGAGATCGAGAGGGAGATCATCAAGCAAGAAGAGAACGTGGACCCCGACTACTGGGAGAAGCTACTGCGGCACCACTACGAGCAGCAGCAGGAGGACCTGGCCCGCAACCTGGGCAAGGGGAAACGGGTGCGCAAGCAGGTCAACTACAACGATGCGGCCCAGGAGGACCAAGGTCAGCAGCACTCCGGGGCGGGACAGGGCGGCGGGAGGGGCCTTGAGAGAATCCCGGGTGGGCCCTCGGGCTTGCAGAGCGCCTTGGTGGTGGCTGGGGGAATTAAAGAGTCCAGGAGCTTTTCCTAGGAATCCCATCTCCACCTGGCTTGACGGGGGAAGGGGGGTTCTGAAACTGGCAGGAATCCCATCATTTGAGAGCGAGGGGGACAGAGAGAGAGGGGGGGAAATGTTCCAAAGTTAAAGCCATTTATTGAAAATTTAAGCCCATAATGCCAAGTATTCAAGCAAGTACCAGTTTCATTATTCATCTTACAGAAGGGAACAGACAAACCAATACCTAAAAACAAATAATGCACTTATTGTTCATTTAGGAATTATTATCTATTATCACTCTGGCCTGGCCAAATCCATGGTGCTGGCAGAGGGCCCTTAGCATCTCAGACACTGGTGTTAAATAACATTAGAATCCAGATTAGCCGTTAATCAAGAAATCAGATGGTCCTAACGAAAACCAGACCCCTCCTTTTCTGACCAGAAGGCTCTGACCGGGACTCACTGTATTACTAGGTTAAAAACACCCTCCCTGCCTAGGCAGGAGCCTGGAGCCACGGGTCCTCATATCTAGATGTTTTGGCTTCGAGGCTGGGGCTCAGAAATGTAAACAGCTCTTTTAGACCAGAGTGCAGGGTGCCTTGTCGGGCTGAAGGGCCTCCTGCAAAGCCTTATGGGAGAAAACCAGAGACCCCCAAGCCAATTCAGGCTGCTGTACAGAACTCATTTTTCTGCCACAGTGGTGATGGAAAGGGTCATCAAGACACAGCCGACTTATGGTGGAGACCCTGTAGAGTTTTTAAGGCTGTGTTCCTTTTTCTCTAGTTCATCCTCACACAAAGTACAGAAGTGTCTAAAAAAAGATGCAGGTTAGAGAGTGGCTAGGCAGAAGCTGCGGTGGCTCAAGTGGTTAAGACGCTGAACTGCAGGCTGTGGAAGGTCGGTAGTTCAGCAGTTTGGGACCCGAGTGTGCCGCATGACGGAGTGAGCTCCCATCTCTAGTTCCAGCTCCTGCCAACCTAGCAGTTCAAAAGCAAGAAATTGCAAGTAGATAAATAGGTACCATTTCAGTGGGAAGGTAACAGCGTTCCGTGCGCCTTGGTGTTTAGTCATGCTGGCCACATGACCATGGAAACATCTTCGGACAGCGCTGGCTCTTCGGCTTTGAAACGGAGATGAGCACCGCAACCCTAGAGTCGGATTCGACTGGCTTTCGAGCAAGGGAACCTTTACATTTAGGCAGGATATCTTTCAAAAATGTTCACTACATTATTATATAACGATACTAAAACAAGTGTAGTTAACAGACTCACCAATGGCAACTTGCCAGAAAGCTGAAGAACATGTAATAGAGAATAATGTATACAAATTATTGTGAGTAGCTGCAAGAAATGCTTTTAGTAGTGTTATACTTACTTACATTATGTTTACGCTGTATGACTTGTTGTATTTTCTGTTAATACAGACTGTTCCCAATGCATGTTAGTAAGAGTATGAAAACCACAGCAGCTTAAAGGGAACACCCTGATGAAGGATGAACTTTGAAATGTTGTTATCAAACATCCGGACACAACATTGAATTATTTAGCAGTTCTCCATTGTTGTATCATTTAGTAGTTCTCCATTGTTTATACACTGTAGCACATACCGGTTCTCTATTGTTTACATGTTGTACTTTTTCCACTGTCGCTACTTTGTATACATTATTCTCTATTACATGTTCTTCAGCTTTTTGGCAAGTTGTAATTGGTGAGTCTGTTTACTACACTTGTTTTTGCCTTTTACGATCATTACGCAGGATATCTGCAATCGTCAGTAAGCACCGGGTTTCAGGTTTATTGCTCTCCTTTCAGTTCATCAACCATTTCTTGCAAGGTCAAGAGAGGGACAGTAGTGGTTTGCCGTTGCTTTCCTCTGGCGAATTGTTCTTGGTGGTCTCCCTTCCAAGTGCTAACCATGGCTGACCCCTCTTAGCTTCTGAGATCCAATGAGATCCGGCTAGCCTGGGCCATCCAGGTCAGGGCTCCTTACCTACTGTAGAAATGGGCACCGAAGGTTATCCTGTGGTGCGAGTACAGCTCCAACAAGCCGGTTTGAAGAGACGTTTAAACTGCAGCAACTGAGGACTGCATATCCAAAGATAGGTCAAGATGGGTAACCGTGTTAGTCTATCTGTACCAGTAGGAAAGATATGCTTTTTTTACTGTTGCATATCTGAAGGACCGTCTCCTTCTGTATGTCCCAGTGTGCTAGCTACAGTCATCACGAAACAATAGGGAACCCTTCGTGTAGAAGTATAGCCACAAACAACACCCACCCAGGGAAGACCATCTACAATTCACAACTATGTTCAAAACTATATATTGCATTCATTGAGATACAAAGAAGGGTTAGCGGCCACAGCCCAATAGAATGCCTATGAAGCCCATTGAAGCTGTTGAGCTGTGCCTGTGTTATTTTGGAAATTGGTTCCGTTTTACCAGCCGCCGTTGAAGATCATTGAAACGTCTTGATTTATACCTGGGACAGGCGTCCGGCTGTTATTCTTTCCACAGTGGGGCTGAGTTCAGAATGGCAGTTTGCCCCGCTATAGCCATGTTTCAGCCACGTTTCACAAGCGGATTAAAGGGGGTGTTCACACAGGCACATCTGCCTGGCGTTCCCCACTCGTAGTCAACCCGTGCTGTTCCGCTTCGCTCCCGCATTTAAAAGATACCTGGTGGAAGTGGTAGCAAATCCCTGAGGGCCCGTTTGTCCCGCTTCATTCCGCTTCCGGGAAGTGTGAACGCCAAGCCGAAAAGCCGGGAGCAACCCGCGATATGATTGGCTGTGCTCCACTCTACCGCCCAATGCAGTGCTGGCGCAACAGGATCCTCCCCAAATTGGCCAGATGCGCTTATGCGCATGAGTGCATAGGCGCCTATGCGCACATAGCCGAATTACCAGGGAAAAGCTGGTTACAGCCGCGCCTCCGGGCCAGCAGTCTGAATGCTTCCACGTGCCTCCTCCCGGTATGCTCCCGCATCAGTCGGCGCAGTGTGACCGGGAAAACCCGGAACAGTTTGTTCCGTGACTTTTTTGCCACGGCTGGCTCCCGCTTCAAACTGCCAATCTGAACTCAGCCTGGGAGTCTTCTGCTGCAGTTACTTTCTGTTTGGAGGTCTACGGACCCTGTCTACGTATGGAATTCCAGAAGAGCCTACTGTTGGCTTTGAATATGTTCCTTGTTTAAACTATGTTTAAATTGTCATGAGCGATCTGTTGGCGTCAATGTCTATACACTCTGTTGGGTAGTGACCACTCACCCTTCTTTGTATTTCAATGAATATAACATATAGTTTTGAACATAGTTGTGAACTGTAGATGGTCTTCCCTCAGTGGGTGTGGTTTGTGGCTGTTGGCTATCATGCCAATTACGATGGCCAGTTGGGCCTCGACCAGAGCCTGGGCCTTTTCCTTCGCAGTTTCAACTCTGTGGAATGGACTCCCTGAAGAAGCGGGGGGGGGGGGGAGCCCTCCTTAAAAATCTTCAGGAGGCACTGCGAGGCCTTCCTGTTTGCCAGGGCTTTCGAGGAGGGGGCTTGAATTGGAAGGCCTCTTTTAAAGAGGGGGAGAGATTTGCGGTTTGCTATTTTATTTTGGTTTTACCCGGAAATGTTTTTAACGATTTTTTAAAAAGTATATTTTTATTTAGTTTTCCCACAAACACATCACATGTTTTTAACTATTGCCAGCTGCCCTAAACCACAAGGGAAAGGCCGGATAGAAATACTTTACTAAATAAATTAAATCCCTGCTTGATTTGGTGATGTTTCAGACAATCAGTCTGAGTATTCGGTGGGCTCCGAAGAAGAGGATGAAGATTTTGACGAGAGGCCGGAAGGTGAGGGCTGGCTTTTTCTTACTCTCTTGCCCGCCTCAGGCTACCGTCCCAGCTGTCACCTGCCTGCTTTCCCACATGGCGCATGTGAACTTCTGTCAAGCAGAGAACAGGGGATTAAGCAAGTGCTTCCAGGTGGCTTGCTCTCCTGATCTGGCGAGAGAAACCCTTTTCCTGCCATGTGTGCGCTCATTCCTGAATCTTGGCCCGCCCCAGTCTGTTCCATCACACCTCCCCTGTCTGATAGGAACTGGTCTTTCACGCTGGCCTGGCTGTGCACGAGGAGAGGCTGCTTTCTGTCCCAGCAGCGGTCTTGCACTTGGCTGTCTGGGATCCCCGCCAGCCCTCAGTGGGAGCCTGCCAGGGGACTGGGCTCTCTTCCTGCCTTCCACGGGCCAAACGAGTGTGTGTGTGGCCTCGGGCCGGCCAGCACGACAGGGGACTTTGATTCGGCAAGCTCTTTCTCCTGCCAAGCCAGGAGGAGGCTTTCCGGGCACCCGGCCATGCCTTTAGTAACGCTACAGTGCGGGAGGGATTTGATCCTAAGCCCCCATCTCTCGCTCCGCTCGCCAAGGTCGCCGGCAGTCCAGACGGCAGCTCCGGAATGAGAAGGACAAGCCCCTCCCCCCACTCCTGGCCCGGGTCGGCGGGAACATCGAGGTGAGAGGGCAGCCCCATGGGATGGCTTGCAAGGGGTGGGTGGAGTGGTCTGGGCCCCCTTCCCTATCAGCCCTTGGCCCCGAGGAATGTGAAGTAGGGTTTTACCAAAGGGAGGAGGGTCCTGTCTGTGCAGACCGCATAAAGGGGCTGGGAAGGGAGGGGTTTGGGGGGCAGGCTGATCGGAAGAGGGACGAGCTCTTTGGGAAGGCTCTAGGGAATCAGTGCAATGGGGAGAAGCAATGCTCCCTCTAAGCTGTGGAGTCTTGTGAGTAAAAATCCTGCTTTGTGAGTTACCGGCATTAAAGTTACGAGCAAGCGATTTGGCTACTGTGTAACTTAGTTTGCTCTGGGGCCCTCCTTCCTGAGCTAAGACAGAAATCTGTGAGCCAGAGGCTAAAAAACTGTGAGCTAGCTCACACTGACTCAGCTTAGAGGGAACACTGGTGGCCAAGGGATGTTACCAAACGGTCCGCTGTGTTGTACACGTACTCCAAGCAGTGGGTGAGTTGCCTGGCAGGATGGCTGCTCGCTCCCCCCAGCAGTGGCCCGCTGCAGACCCTCTGGGGTCTTCTAGTTGCAGCAGCTAACGGCAGTGCTTCCTCTCTCCCAGGTGCTGGGCTTCAACACTCGCCAGCGCAAGGCCTTCCTGAACGCTGTCATGCGCTGGGGCATGCCTCCACAAGACGCCTTCACCTCCCAGTGGCTGGTCCGGGACCTGCGGGGCAAGACGGAGAAAGAATTTAAGTAGGTGGCTGCGGGGGGGTGGGGGGTGGGATTGGGAGCGTGCAGTTTTGTCCTCTAAAGGATGGAAGGGGCCGTGGCGCAGTCCGTGAAGCATCTGCTTAGCACGCAGAAGGTCTCAGGTTCAATTCCCAGCAGCGGCATCTTCAGTCAAAAGGATGATGTGAGACCCCAGAAAGCTGCTGCCAGTCAGAGCAGACAATACTGACCTTGCGTGACTCAGCAGAGGGCAGCTTCATGCGTAGCCGAAGTCGAGTCACGCGTCGTGAGATTCCTTCCGGGAAGTCGTATGAATCCCGTAAAACTGCTAGGTAGGCACGGCACGCCCAAGGATTCCATTTTGAAGAAGCGGCTCCCTGGGCTGTTCTGGGGATAAGACGAGCTTGGAAAAAGAACAAGCCCACACCTGCTCAGGAGCCGGAGGGAGGCCGGGCTGGAGCACTGTGGCTCAGCGAAGAAGCCTCTTGTCCGGCGTGCAGAAGGCCCCCGGTTCGGTCCTCACCATCTCCCTTTCAAAGGGCCGGGCAATAGGTGTTGTGAAAAGACTCTGGGGTCTGCCCGTCGGTCGGCAGTGCTGACTTTGAAGGACCAAAGGTGCAATTCAATATGAGGAAGAAGCTTCATGCGCGTACTCCCACCCCAAAGGGAAATGGAGGTGAATCCCGGTGTGTGTGTGTGTGTGTGTGTGTGTGTGTGTGTGTGTGCAGAATTCAACCTCACGGTCTGTCCGGTGGATTCAGTCCGTGTTGCGACCTACTCCCTGGAGCCCTTCCGAGAGGGGTAGGCGAATCTAATGCCAGGCCCCTCTTTGCCAAGTGATGATGGTTCTTACTCATCTGACTGTGCCTCCCAAACATTTCTCTGTCTGTCTTTCCTGGAGGGCGAGGCGGAGAGGCGACCCTCCCCTCTCTCACGCAGACACAGAGCAACCCCCCCCCTCAGAGGAGGGGAGCTGTGGCCCGCTGCACTGGGGAGCCCGAGGTGTGGCTTCTTCCAGGCTGGTCCACAGCGACAGACACCCCAGGGGGCTTGCTGGGTGAAGATGAACAAGAAAGTCTGATGGCAAAACCCAAGGAGGGGAGGGGGAGGGGAGCAGCCAGGCTGATCCCCAAGGCCTCCACAGTGTGCATCCGGGAGCCGTGTGGGATACTCTTCCCTTCCCTTTCCCACGGGTTTCCTCCAGTGGTCTGAGGGGTTTCCTGGCTGCTTCGGGGGTCCCAGTCGCTAGAGATCTGCAGCGGAAAGTTTGGCCAGAATTGTAGGTCAGCCAGTGGAGACAGTGCAGAACTCCCCTCTTTTCCCTTCCCCACAATTAAAATACAAATAATGCAAAGTGCGGGCTGCGGTGGCTCAAGCAGTTAAGACGCTGAACTACGGAGTTTGAGACCCGAGTGCTGCAGGACGGAGTGAGCTCCCATCTCTGGTCCCAGCTCTGGCCAACCTAGCAGTTCAAAAGCAAGAAATTGCAAGTAGATAAACAGGTACCGCTTCGGTGGGAAGGTAACAGCGTTCCGTCATGCTGGCCACATGACCATGGAAACGTCTTCGGACAGCACTGGTTCTTCGGCTTGGAAACAGAGATGAGCACTGCATCCCTAGAGTCAGATTCGACTGGCCTTCAAGCAAGGGAAACCTTTACCTAATGCAAAATGCAGCAGCTTGCCAGACTCAGAAAGCAGCGGTAGGTGGATCAGGACCTCATGGTGTGTTGGTGATTATCCTTCCTCCCCCCCGGTTTGGCCCAGGTCCTCATTCTGCCGCCGGTTTTCTGCTTCCTCAGGGCCTACGTCTCTCTCTTCATGAGACACCTCTGCGAGCCCGGGGCCGACGGCTCAGAGACTTTCGCTGACGGGGTGCCCCGGGAAGGGCTGTCAAGGCAGCAGGTCCTCACCCGGATAGGCGTCATGTCCCTGGTGAAGAAAAAGGTAAGGAAGCTCACACCTGGGCAGACGTTCAGAGCCTTTTCTCCAGCGGGAGGAGACAGCTGGGAGTGTCTTAGAATTCCAGTTTTCACAAATAATATCCTAGTCCGCAGGGTGGTGGAGGAAAAGCCTGAGAATGCGTGGCAGTTGTAGATTTTCCGGGCTGTAAGGCCGTGGTCTTGGCATTGTAGGACCTGATGTTTCACCACCAGCTGTGACTGGCGTCCTCAGACACAGTACTCCCTGTGTCAAGGTGAGAATGTCAAGACCACGACCATGCAGCCCGGAGAATCTACAACAACTAATGAACTCCGGCCACGAAAGCCTTTGACATCATGGCAGTTGTCTCCAGAGAGGGTTTTTTTAGTATGAATACTTGTACTTTGGGAGTGCTCAACTCTTCTCCTTCAGTACATCTTCTGGCAGCGAATTCCACATTTTAATCACGCTCTGTGTAAAGCAGTATTTCATTTTGTCCGTCCTGAAGCTGCCGCCCATCAGGTTGGTGGAACAGTCAAGAGGGGTCCCTCTTTGCAATCTGAGTTCCTGGGTAGAAGTTGTATATTTTGGAGAGCTGTGTCCTTGTGTGGGACACTGGGATGACGGTGGCTGAAGGGCCCCTCTGAACCTATTCTAAGAACTGATTACAGATGGCCATCTCCAGAAGATACTTATCTCACCTACAAGGGGAAAAGACATAGAATTAAGACTTTAAGACTTAAAAGGAGAAATCAGAGGATGAAGAAGAGGATGAAAACTTATGAAAAAGCTCCATTTTTTTTTGGATAATATACAGTCCCTCTAGATTCTATAAATGACTGAGCAATGTAATCATTAAATAGCTGTTCAAGACTCCAAAAATGAATTGAAACTTTTGAAAATATATGGTTGAGCTCTTATAGATAAAATAGATAAAACATATGGACATACAATCCTTTAAAAGACTATAAAAACCTTTATTTCTTGAAGCATATGTGAAGGGCTATTGTAAGAATACGAGATAAAACATGGAAAACAAATATGAGATAAGGTATTTAGACATGTAATTTGATGAGATAAAGAGAAAACTCCCCCCCATTTAAATATGTATGTGTGCTTGTGCGATGATGGTTAAGATTCATAAATGGATTGAAGGACACAATGGACAACCATCTTTTGGGTATGTTGTAGGTATGTAGGGGTTTCGGCGGTGTTCCTGCAGAGTGCAGGGGGTTGGACTAGATGGCCTGCAAGGTCCCTTCCAACTCTAACATTCTATGATTCTATGGATAAAGTATACAGACGTACAACCTTTTAATAGAATATGAAAACTTCCATTTTTAAAAATATGCAAAAGAACTTTGTAAGAATATAAGGTGAACATGGTATGAAGTACCTAAACATGTAAATTGATGAACACCCCCCTCCCCATTTATGTGTGTTTGTGTGATTGTCTTTATAGAAAATAAAATGATTTTTAAAGGGGGGGGTCCCTCTGAGAGAAGCGTGACTGAGGCAGCAGGGTGCACTTTCCCGCCCCTTGCTGTTGGTTGTTTTTGTTTTGTTTTTTTGGTTACCCTCGTTCCTGCCATCGCAGCCAAAACATATTGCTCACATACAGGGCTCATTTCCTGCAGGAGCGCACAGGAGCACAGCTCCGGCAGTAAGGAGCCCATGCAGCAAGCCCCGCCCCCTGCTCCCAGCAGCCCCCCCCCAAGGCTTATTCAGGTAGAAGCTCTCCCTCCTCTGGGAGGGCAGATCTGCATGCTCCCCCCCCCATAGCTAGCAATCCAAAACAGTCCAGTGGAGCGTGAGTGGTGGGTGTTCCCTTCTGACACACTTCCAGTGATGTCAGGGGAGGTGGCATATGCAAATGAGTTATGTTGATGAGTTATGCTAATGAACTCCTGCACCTCTTTTTCTACGAAACGACCCCTGCTCACAGAGGAATGTCTTTTTTGCGTGGGCAGGTGCAAGAGTTTGAGCATATCAACGGGCGCTGGAGCATGCCGGAGTTGATGCCCGACCCCAGTGCCGACTCCAAGAAGTCCTCCCGAGCGTCCTCCCCCACCATCAAAACCTCCACCACCACCCCAGACCCCAGCTGCACCAACACTCCCTGCACCTCCAAGCCAGGTATGTATCCTGGGAACATGGGGGCCCACAAAGGATCTCGGGCCGTAGCATCCGACATTTCAAATAACTTCTCATCACAGACCAGAATCCATCTCTGGGAGTTTAAACTCAAGCCAGCTGGGGATGGGAAAGTTGTTGCAGAGGATTTTAGTCATTAGGATTTCTAAACTGCCCACTCGGTAAGAATTAGGAATGGTTACGGAGACTGGATTGCTCCAGATTAGTTCCAGTGTTCAAGGGATCTGAACTGTGCCACCCAGTTGGAGTACCCTGACATTTGTATGTGTCCATGTATGTGGACCCTGGATTTAGGCTCAAGTGGTTAAGATGTTGAACTGCAGGCTGTGGAAGGTCAGTAGTTCAGCAGTTCGAGACCTGGATGGGCTCCTGTCTCTAGTTCCAGCTCCTGCCAACCTAGCAGTTCGAAAGCAAGAAATTGCAAGTAGATAAATAGGTACCACTTCGGTGGGAAGGTAACAGCGTTCCGTGCACCTTGGTGTTTAGTCATGCCGGCCACATGACCACGGAAATGTCTTCGGACAGCGCTGGCTCTTCGGCTTTGAAACAGAGATGAGCACCGCAACCCTAGAGTTGGATTTGACTGGCTTTTGAGCAAGGGAACCTTTACCTTTACATAATGAAGTGGCAGCCACACTATATTAGAGCCAGTTTGGTGTCGTGGTTAAGTGTGCGGACTCTAATCTGGGAGAACCAGGTTTGATTCCCCACTCCTCCGCTTGCACCTGGCTGGATGACCTTGGGCAAGCCGTAATTCTGACAAGAGCTGTCCTTGAAAAAGAGCGGTTTCTGTCAGAGCTCTCTCAGCCCCACCTACCTCATAGGGTGTCTGTTGTGGGGAGGGGAAGGGAAAGGAGTTTGTCAGCCGCTCTGAGACACCAAGTGAAGGTTGGGGTAGAAATCCAATCTCTTCTTCTCTTCATGTTAAACGAGTTATTAATTGGGAATGGCTCCGGTTCAGTTCAGTTCTGAAGTGGTCCCGAAGGTATATAAGGTTGTAGGGAGATGTGTGTTTGGAGAAGGGAAGGAGTGATGAGTATTCCCAGGACCGATTATCCATCTCACCAGCCACCCCAGCTCCGAGCGACAAAGGGGACGGGGGAGTCCTGGCGGAAAAGGAGGAGACGGAGGCCAAAGATGAGAAACCAGAGAAGGAAGCCAAGAGCGTCGAGAAAATGGAGACAGAGGTTGGTGCTTCTGCGGGGAGAATCTCTTCCACACAGGAGAGCGAGGGGCTGTCTTGCAGGGGCACTTTGTGGGGAATCATGAGGGGAAATTTTTGGAAGGAAGAGTAGGGAAGGGCACCCAGTGGACAAAGGGGTGTGCCGGGGCCCCTACCCTATCTTCCTCTTCTTCTGTTTCCTTTTTAAAGGGCCTTGCCAGCTTAAAACCAGATCATTCTTATATTTATTTATTTTACAAAGTTTGTATCCCGCGTTTCTGCCCTTTACAAGGACCACCGAGGTAGCTAACAATTTAAAATGTACACGAGAGAATCACATTTTAATTCTTGAGTTAAGTAAAGCAACGACGCCACCTGCTGGCGGTGAAGATGCCACCACCGAAGGCCCTTCGCGGCCCTTGAGCACTGTTGTGTCCACTGCCAAGCATTTTTGAGCCACGCAGAATGTCTAGCGATGAGCTGTTACCACAAAGGGCTGCTGATCTTAAGAGAGCTTAGCAGCCACAGGGCCGTCTCCCAAACTGGGGACTCATGTGTGAGACAAGCATTTCCTCGGCCAACAACTCATCCTTATCGACTTGTTTATTATTTGCAAAACCTGTATCCTGCCTCTCTGCCGTTACGAAGGCCACCGAGGCAGCTGTCCTTGACCCACGTGTCCCGCAAGCGCCCGTCTCTAATGGCCATCTGCACGTTGTCCCTTTGCGTTGCGTTTCCCAGCCTTCAGGTCCCGAGCAGCCCATTTCCAGCACCTTCTCCGGGGAGAAGACAGAGCTGGAACCATCCAAGAAACCCGAAGAAGAGGGTTTGATGGCCCTGGGAGAGAAGGAGACGGAAGCTGAGCCTGCTGTCAAGGAAGAGAGAGAGAAATCAGGTAACGGTTTCTAGGAAAGGGATCTTTTTTTTAAAGGGTATGTGTGTGTCCAGTTGGCCTTGCGTTGGAGAAGGGCTAGGTCAGTGGCGTTTGCAATCTGGATTGGCCTCATCACGATGACATTCGATGAGCAATACAGAAGGCTGCACCTACAGTGGTCAGAATCAGTGTTCCCTCTAAGCTGAGTTAGTGCGAGCTAGCTCCCAGTTTCTTAGCCTCCAGCTCACACATTTTTGTCTTCGCTCAGGAAGGAGGGCTCCAGAGCAGACTAATTTACACAGTACCCAAATCGCTCACTCACAACTTTAATGCCAGAAGCTCACAAAGTAGAATTTTTGCTCACAAGACTCCACAGCTTAGAGGGGGCATTGGTCAGAATGCCTCGGCCTTTTGTCCTGAGCAATTTTCCTACTGCAGCCAAGGAAATTAACACCTGCTCCTTGCTGAAATGCAGAAAAGGAATCCAGACCCGGAGGGCGCCTATCAATGGTAGCTTCAGTCAGCCTTCTGGTTTCTCAAGAGGGCCAGACACTTGGCTTTCCGTTTACAAGGCAAATGAAAGAAAGACGCTGTCAGGATTGCTGCAGCAGGCCCCTGGCACCCCAGCATGATCTTCTCAGCACCTCGAGTCTCTAGTGCAGGCACATTGCCGCAAGAGGCTCTCGGCTGTGCCTCACTTTACACCTTCATGCCATCCCTGTCCTTACCAAAGTTCTAGAAGCTGATCCGGAGAAACTGGTGGCCGACGAGAAACCTGCCGAGAGCGAGGAGAGCAAGGAAAAGGCTGAAGGGGAGTTGCCGGAGGTGAAGAAAGGTAACCTGGGCCTTGATGGGCAAAGGGGGCGCCCACCTACTTGGCTGGGGGGCTCTTTGCAGAAAATGAGCACTTGGAGGGACTTGGTCTGGGCAGCTCCTGAAGACATTCGGGGTCTTTTGTCCTTGACTTGTCTTCTGAGAGGGATCTAATGGCCAAGGGGGGGGAGCAAGGAGCTGTTTGGAAAAGAGCAAAAGGAGAGTCAGTCTCTCCTCTACCTCTGGTAGACCTTTGTAGGAAGATTCCACGTGGCCATCCGTGTGGTCGGAGGCGCAGGGGTGGCTTCTGCGGAGAAACTGGGGGTGGGGGGGCAGGAATTGTCCGGCGGGGGACACGGGGAACTTGGGGGGTCGGTTCCTCTCGCTCACCTTCCCGTTTTAACCGTCCCTTTTAAAAGAAGAGGCAAAGCCCGAGAGGGAGCCGGGGAAAGAGCCTAAAGCCGGAAGCCTCAAAGACGACAACCGGAACAACGGCAAGAGAGACGACAAGGCGGAGAAGCCCCGCTTCATGTTCAACATCGCCGACGGCGGCTTCACAGGTGAGGCATCACGGCACGGGGAGATAAGACGGCGGACGCGCTCGTGCAGCAGCGGGGCAGCGGGAATGTTACGTCGGCCCAAGTCAGTTCAATTCAGTTGACCTTTATTGGCATAAAATACCTTTAAAAGGATACATATATATATATATATGTAACTACACACACACACACACACACTTAAAACCGAGTGTAACCATATACACACACACACACATTTAAAACTGAGTGTAACCATATATATATATGCACACACACAAACACACACACGTACATTTAAAATCAAGTGTAACCATACATATAAAACATAACGTAGCATAAAACAATTACTCATTGTAAGATTTCCTGACGTAGCTTTATCGCTGATTGTAAAAACATGGCTACGTTCATTGATATTTCTGGAACAGAGTCATTTAGAGGACAGTGCACTTTTAAAGCATCGGGAAGGTTCGTCATGTTGGCTAAGATAGTTTAAATATCTAACACGTAAATCCACGTAAAGTTGACAAACAAATATGCGAAGCAGTTTCAATACATCTAGGATTGCAATGGCAAAGTCTATCCTCATATACTGTATTGTTATATCTCCCATGTAAGATTGGCCGATGGTATTACATTGAATCTTGCAAGAGAAAAAGGCTCTGCGCTGTTGCGGTACTTGTATACCAGATAGATATGGGGCCATTCGGCCTACCGTTGGGGGCATCAAAAGTTCAGGGGGGAACAAGATTTGTTGGCTAAACTGTAAAGCCTTTGTATTTCAATGTCGAGGACTCTACGTTTAATCATCTGAAAAGCACCTATAAATGATCCTCTGTTCTGCCATCCTGCTTTGGCCATCAAGGGAAGGAAGCCGGCAGTGTGTGCTTCTTGTGTGTGTGTTGCCGAGCTAAGAGGATGCGTTGTGAGTGCCGCTGTCATGTGGGTGTCATTCCGGCTGCTTGAAACGAGAGGTGCTCATTCACTCGTTCTGAGTGCGGAACCGAGGCACTTAACTTTGGACGCCTGTCCTGTCTGTCTTTGTTCCCATGGATCTTTTAGAACTTCACACGCTGTGGCAGAACGAGGAGAGAGCCGCCATTTCCTCCAGTAAGCTTAACGAGATCTGGCACCGCCGACATGACTACTGGCTCCTGGCTGGCATCGTCCTGTATCCTTTTGGAGGCACTCATGCCCTCGAGGTAGAGGGGAAGGTCTCTCTCTCTTTCTCTTTCTCCCTGCCCCGCTCTGTATCTGTGGACAAGTGCAAATTCTGCTGCAAGCAAATGACCAGGATGGGTGGCAGAGCATCGGCTTGGCGTGTAGAAGGTGCCGGATTCAATCCCTGGCATCTCTAGATAAAAAATATCAAGCGGCAGGTGATGTGAAAGAGATCTTGGAGAGCGCCAACTCCAGCCACAGTAGACACAAATGACCCTAATGGATGATGAGAACGCAACTTCATTTCTGACCTCCCCACACCTGAATCAGGAATTGGTGCTTACCGGGGGGGGGGGAGTGCAGATCCTAAAGGCAGGAAAGAACCCCTTTGTTGAAGATCCTAGTTCAGGGGTGTCAAACATGCGCCCCGGGGGCTGGATCAGGCCCCCAGAGGGCTTCTCTCAGGCCTGCAGCGGAACTGGCTGTCTCCTGCTTCTGCTGCTGCGTCATCGTAGGTTTGCAGCTTACAGATGCACACCTGAACGGCAACCTCAAGATTGCAACAGCACAGACATTTTGACGCAATAATTCAGAGCAAGAGTTATCAGACACTGTTAAGTAAACAAAAACACTGCAAGAGGGCTAATGTTTTAGGCGTGTTTTTATTTTAAGCGGTAGAGGAGACAACGTTGTCACTCAGGCTAAGGCGCTTTCTGTGTGCCCTCCTGGGGAAAAGCAGCCGGTTCTTTGCTTCAGCCGTGGAGGTTCCTTAATGCCCGCCCTTGCTGTGCAGCCACGGCTACGCCCGCTGGCAGGATATCCAGAACGACAACCAGTTTGCCATCATCAACGAGCCCTTCAAGACAGAGGCCAACAAGGGCAACTTCCTGGAGATGAAGAACAAGTTCCTGGCCAGGAGGTTCAAGGTCAGGAGGGACCGCGGGGTGGGATCGGATGAGGACGGCGAAGGGATTGGGGCGGGGCCGCATTCTCAGGAGTCAAGCACAGTTCCTGCTTTGCAACACAACAGCTTGCTTCCTGCATTTTAAAACTTAGTTTTGAGTATAACCGGACAGCACGGCCATTATTACCAACTTGGGTCGGCAGCCTCCGGAGTAATCTCCAGTAGACCTGATGGTGCAGGCCATGTGCAGTGTGTGTCGCTTGTTCCCATAATCACCCTGCACAAGCATGGAGTTCAGCACTCTGAGAACCTCTGCTTTGAAAAACCTTTAAAGCCCTATATGGTCAAGGGCCTGCCTACTGGAGGGACCACCTTTCCCCATATATGCCCTAGAGAGCACTGAGGTCAGGGACTCAGAGTCGCCTGGCTCTCCCTGGCCCAAGAGACGCCAGGTTGGCTGCTGCTAGAGCCAGGGCCTTTTCAGTGGCGGCTCCATACGGGTGGAACGAGCTCCCGGATAACATCAGGGCCCTGCGGGATCTTTGGCAGTTCCGCAGGGCCTGTAAAACGGAGCTCTTCCACCAGGCTCTCAACTAGGAGACGCCACTGACCAATGTGCCATCAGAACACGCTATGGCCTACGTAAATATCGGTTGGATACTGCTTCTTGTGAGGGGATTGTATACTGATGCCGCCATCATTTGCACGGCTTTCTTAGATTTTTATGTTGTTAGGGATTTGTCCATGCATATTTTACTGTATTTTATTGTACTGATTGTTTTATTGTTTTAATGTCGTTTGCTGCCTTGAGCTGGTTTCCAGCAAGGCGGGATATAAATTTAGATAGATAGATAGATAGATAGATAGATAGATAGATAGATAGATAGATAGATAGATAGATAGATAGATAGATAGATAGATAGATAGATTTCCCACTCATGTGACCATAAAAATAAAAGTGTGAACGTGCCTGGGAAAATCTATAAAGCTAGAGGGGGCGGATACAGCATCCTGTTCACGCAAGGGGCGCCCAGCTGCCTCTATGAAGCCTACAAGCAGGGTGACTGCAACTGCACCCTCCTCCCCTGTGCTCCCCAGCGGCCGAACCTGGAGAGAGTAGACAGATACACGTCGCGACTAGTAGCCCTTGACAGCCCCGTTCTCTGTGGATTTGTCCATTCCTCTTTTAAAGCCTTTCAAGTTGGTGACCATCCCCACATCCCGTAGCAGCAAGTTCCACAACTGACCTGCACATTGTGTGAAGGAAGTGCTTCTCTTTTCCTGCCCTGAATTCAGCTTTCCGCTTTCTCCCTCTCCCCAAAGTGCTAGAACTTGAGGGCATCCGGTGAAGCCAACGGCCAGCCAATTCAGGACGGACAAAAGGAAATACGTCTTTGCACAGCTAGTGATTAAAATGTGGAATTCGCTGCCAGTGGATGGAGTGGTAACCACTGTCATAGATGGCTTTACAAGGGGATTAGACAGATTCATGGAGAAGAGGAAGAAGAAGAGATTGGATTTATACCCCGCCCTTCACTCGGAGTCTCAGAGCGGCTTACAAACTCCTTTCCTTTCCCCTCCCACAACAGACACCCTGGGAGGTAGGCGGGGCCGAGAGAGCTCCGACAGAAACTGCTCTTTTTCAAGAACAGCTGTGCCAGAGCTCATGACATACCCAAGGTCACATCAGCAGGTGCAAGTGGAAGAGTGGGGAATCAAACCCGGTTCTCCCAGATTAGAGTCCACACACTTAACCACTGCAGCCAAACTGACTCTCAAACTGTCCTCAAACTGGAGGACAAGTTGTATCAGTGGCTACCAGCCATGGTGACTAAAGGGGCAATTCAGAGGCAAAACCGAGAGGGTGCAGAGAAGAGCGACGAGGATGATCAGGGGTCTGGAGACAGGCTAGGGCTGGGTGAGTTTGGAGAAGAGGAGACTGAGGGGGGACACGATGGCTCTCTTTAAATATCTGAAAGGCTGTCGTTTGGAAGAAGGCAAGGAGCCGTTCCAGTTGGCAGCAGAGGAGAGGACCCGAAGCAACGGGTTTAGATTACATGCAGGAAGGTATCGGCTGGATATTAGGCAAAACCTTTTCACAGTCAGAGTGGTTCAAAGGTGGAATCCGCTGCCTGGGGAGGTGGTTGGCTCCCCTCCACTGGCAGCTTTCAAGGAGAGGCTGGACGGATATTTATCAGGGATACTCTAGGCTGGTCCTGCACTGGGCACTGGGGGTTGGATGAGATGGTCTGTCTGGCCCCTTCCAACTATGATTCTAACCTCTGAATCCCTGAGCCAGGCAGCAACCTCAGGGAGAAGCCTCGGCTGCTGTGCCCTGTTGTTGGCCCTCCAGAGGAACAGCAGACAGGATGCTGGGCTAGAGGGACCACTGGTCTGATCCAGGAGGAGGGCTCTTCTCACTGTGCTAGGAGAAGTTTTACCTATTGGACCGCCACATTTCAGAGACAGTCAGCCTCTGAACTGCAATGCCAGGAGGCAAGATCGGGGGAAGGCCTCTGCCTCTACGTGCTATTGCTGGCCCTCCAATGTAACTGGTTGGCCACTATGGGAGACAGGATGCTGGACTAGATGGACCCTCACTGGTCAGATCCAGCAGGGTCCTTCTGATGTTCCTACCAGGGAAGGCCTGGGCCTCTATGCCCTGTTGTTGGACCACCAGAGGAACTGGTTGGCAGCTGTGGGAGATGGGATGCGGGACTAGATGGACCCTCACTGGCCTGATCCAGCCAGTGTTCAGTGGATGAACCTGGGTCCCAGTACTATGGAGTCCCAGTTGTCCCCGCCCACTCTCTCCGCACCGTGCATAATTTTATAGGCCTCTCTCATACTCGCCTCTTTTCTAACAAGCCCTGAGTGCAGGACAGAAATCTTTATTACGGTTCGTAACCAGCACAAACAGTCCAGCCAAGCATCCATCCATCCATCTCAAAATAATTCAAAATCATTTAAGATAATACACTGCATTAGCCTAAGAGCCTTTAAGTTATGTTTTTCAGAGATCTTTCCTAATTCTGTAGGCTGCTGCCCAAAATTTGGCACATGCTAATGTCACTGGTGGATTGGCATCTATCATAAGCAAAATACTAATATCAGAATCCAAAGGGCCTGAAAGCCTTTCCCGTATGGGTGGGATAAATGTAGCCGAGTGTTTTAAACCAGTCCTCACAGGGCAGGCGCTGCAGCCTCCTGATCGTTTTGGGTGGCTCTTTCCTGGGAGCTCACTAGATGAACCGGTGCTGCAGAAAACCCGCCCCTCCTGCCAGGTCTCCTCGGGGGCCCGGCCACTGTCCCGAGCCCCTCCCCTCGGCCCATTTCCTCACCGCTTCCTCCCTCCCTCCCCGCAGCTCCTGGAGCAGGCCCTGGTGATCGAGGAGCAGCTACGCCGAGCCGCCTATCTGAACATGACTCAGGACCCCAGCCACCCGGCCATGGCCCTCAACACCCGCTTTGCCGAGGTGGAGTGTCTGGCCGAGAGCCACCAGCACTTGTCCAAGGAATCTCTGGCCGGCAACAAGCCCGCCAACGCCGTCCTGCACAAGGGTAAGAGGCGGGCAAGGAGGCGGGCCCGGAGAGGACAGTCCATGTAAAAAAACCCAAACCCCTCCCCCCGCGCCTCTGTGCGTCCTTCTGTACCATGCTCTTGAATCCATTAAAGTGCGGTAATGATCAGAAAAAAGCCGCTGTGTTCGGTTGTCTCCTTGATCCTGCTCTGTGTATCTTTGGTGTATCTTTGCTTTGGTCTATCCGTGGAGTATCCCACAAGTATCTCCTCGTTATCTGCCAACAATCTTCTGTGTGCCCCCCCCGCCCCCCCGAGCATTCTTCAAGCCTCTCTCTTCTGAAAACCTTCCTCTGCCGAGCATGTCTGCTGAGTACTCCACAGAGTATCCTTTGGCACAACAGTGGAGGTATTCCCTGAACTTTGCTTTGACACCACCGTCTTCAGTCCTTTTGCTGCATCTATATACATAAATATATTTGATCCCCAGGATAGTCTCTCTCTCGAGTGATCTGGCGAGTGCTGCTGGCATCTCTGGCTCACTGCTTTTATAGTTCTCTTGCGCATTTCCCCACCAAGTGTCATTTAAGTAGTGCTGGTTAACATTCGTCCCTATCCGATCTTAAGTGAATGCCTCCTAAGAATTCCACTTCCTTCGTACCTCTGGTGCATTTCTCAAGTACCTCTTGTTTGTTTCCTTGTGAGTTTCTCTGGTGTATCCCCCCCACACAAGTATCCCATGAATCTCTCTGGTGTTGAGTTTCCCATAAGTATTCTCAGTGTGTTCATTTCCCTCACCCCATCCTCGATCCACTCAGCATAATCTGAGAATCTCCAGCGTCCTGTGAGATTAGTTCGTTCTCTCTCTTTCCCTCTCTCCCTTTCTCTCTCTCTCTGTTTTCAGTGATGGACAACCTGGACTACCTGAAGGGTAAATGGCTGGGAAAAGTATAGGCTATATTTGTAACTCATTGAGGAGTACCTCTGGAGTAATTGTAGCTTAGAACTAATAGGTCGAGAGAGAGAGGGAGAGGGTATTGGGGTCACATACCCGCTTGTTATGTGAAATGATGATCTTTTACAGAAGGAAGTGGGTGGCAGGTGCCAGGAGGAGCCCCCCGTGCTCGAGTCTCTGCCACCCTGACGGATTTCGGTCTCTCTTTTCCCTTCTCTTTCTTTGTCCCTCTGTTTCCCGCCGGCCTGCCAGTGCTGAACCAGCTCGAGGAACTTCTCAGCGACATGAAAGCGGACGTGACACGCCTACCTGCTACGCTCTCCCGCATCCCCCCAATTGCCGCCCGCCTCCAGATGTCGGAACGCAGCATTCTCAGCCGCTTGGCCAGCAAAGGGAATGAGACGCAGACTGCCCCGGTAACTGTCTTCCCTTCACCCCCTGTCTGCGGGATCGTGACAAGACCGTCGGCGGGCGTTTCGTGACATTCCGTGAGACTGCTCTGCTCAGCAGCTTCCCCTTCTCCCTCTCTTCTCCCACAGGCTTTCCCCCCTGGGCCCTATGCCACCCCTCCGACCTTTGGGGGCTCGTTTGGGGCCGGTCCCGGAGGGGTGCTGCCCGCCATGGGCGCCAACTACAGCCAAATGCCAACCGGCTCCTTCATCACAGGTTGGTTGTGGGGGACGGAGACAAAAGCACACTGACTGGGGAAATAGTTGACTGAGGGGCAGGCACCCTGTTCCCAGTTCAGAGAGGGGCTGGGTCATTGTGGGTGCAGGGGGAACATGCTTGGAACGGTGGGGAGCCTCCTGCCTTCACCCCAGGCCGTGCATCCTTGTGTGGGGAACCGGAGGTCAAAGGAGAGTGACTTTGGGCAAGGATTCCCGTGTGGAGCGGGAAGAGGGAAGGGCTCTGGCTCAGCGGCCGAACAGCTGCTTGGCATTTTGGGAGTCCCAGGCTGCGATCACACGCAGTTAGACCCAATTGTGCAAATGCTGGGTGGATTTAAAGGGCACAATCAGACAGCAACATCTGGGAAGTGCCCCACAGCCGTCGGCAACCCGTTCGGCTCCACCGCAGAAGCGGAGTTAAAAGTCACCGGGGGAAGCCCAGCAGTAAACGGGTTGCGATGGGCCACAGACAGACTCTCCCCTGTCGGATCGCTCCTGCGCGCTCTCATGGCATCGGGATGGTCTGATCAGGCCATCCCAACTCCATGCCACTGATTCCCCCCCCCCTTCACAGTATGCGCAGCAGCGCAAACTCCATAGGGAGCCCTTGGTGTGGAGGTGTGATTCATCGATCCCTCGTTTAAACGCATGGGGAAAACGCGGCACACAGACAAAAAATGACTCACCCGCAGTTGCGTCTGATCACACACCGGCAGACGGCACCCGCAACTTCCAAGGGAGGTGTGATCATGCAACTGCGGGTCCCGTTCCTCTGGGGGAAAGAGCCTCGCTCCCCTCCTCCCCCGTTCTTTCTGGCTCATGTGACCGCGACCTCAGGTTCAGTCTCCAGCATCTCCAGTTTAACAAGATCAGGTAACAGGTGATGGGAAAGACCTCCGCCCCGAGACCCTGGAGAGCTACCGCCGGTCTGAGTAGACAGCACGGACTTTGGTGGGCCAGGGGTCTCTTACGACACAAGGGAGTATGTCGTTGAAGGCTTTCATGGCCGGAGTTCATTAGCTGTTGTAGATTTTCCGGGCTGTCTGGCCATGGTCTTGGCCTTGTAGGGCCTGACGTTTTGCCCGTAGCTGTGGCTGGCATCCTCAGAGGTATAACACAGACATACAGAGTACCCTCTGTATCAAGGTGAGAAGAGAAATGGTAGGCAGGTAATTTATATTTACTCAGAAAGGTGGGGTAGGGCTGAGAATGTCTGTAGGAGTTCCGACCGAGGCTGTGAACGTGCTAATGGAGGAGCTTTCCTGAGGAGGTTCTTTTGCATATGGATTCGCTCTTTCAACTCGACACATAAGAGTACTCCATCTTGAGGATGCCAGTCAGAGCTGCTGGCAAAACGTCAGGTCCTACAATGCCAAGACCACGGCCAGACAGCCCGGGAAATCCACAACAGCTAATATAAGGGAGCTTCACATGTTCAAGAGACGCGGGCAGCAGGGCTGGAAAATCAGGGCCAGGGCCCCCAGCGTAGGTGAGGCCTCTCCCTGGCTACAGGTGGAGGGAGATACCAGAGAGGAGTTCTCTTGCTCTATTGGCATGCATCGGCTGCCTCGTGCTTTGAGAATCCTGGGCTTAGAGCAAGGGGTCACCTGCAGCCCCCTTTGTGCCGCTAGGCTTTCTGGCATTTACAAAGGGCGTGAGAAACGGGGGGGGGGGGGAGAAGAAGAAGAGATTGGATTTATACCCCACCCTGCACTCGGAGTCTCAGAGCGGCTTACAAACTCCTTTCCCTTCCCCTCCCCACAACAGACACCCCCTGTGAGGTAGGCAGGGCTGAGAGAGCTCTGACAGAAATTGCACTTTCTCAAGGACAGCTGTGCCAGAACTATGGCTTGCCCAAGGTCATCCAGCCAGGTGCAAGTGGGGGAGTGGGGAATCAAACCCAGTTCTCCCAGATTAGAGTCTGCGCACTTAACCACTACACCAGACTGCAGCCTCTTGTGTTCAGAAACGAGATCACGCTGGCCTGGATACCGTGAGACGTGTGGCTGTGACGTGGCTGGCTTAGAGGGGCTGTGAGCTAGGCACCAGGGGGGTGGGGTGGGGTGGGGTGCGACGGCAACCTCAGCGGCTTCCTCTCGCCCGTTCAGCCCGCTCTCCTCTCTTGTCCTTCCGCAGCCAATGGGCCCCCGGTGATTGTGAAGAAAGAGAAGGAAGGCAGCGAGAGCCTAGAGAAGAAGGAGGCGAAAAGCGGGGAGGTGATTTGCATAGACGACTGAGGGGCGCTCCTGGCTCACCCGCCTGGTCACGACTGGACAGGTTCTGCCTCCCGGCCGGAGGGACACTCTTCCCCTCAAGCCTCTCCTCTTCTTTTATTTTCTGATCACATCGGCAGCTTTAAGCCTCGTGGGCGGGGAGCAGGGGGGTGGGTGGGGTGGGGGGGTGGACGACCTCCCCCACCCTGGCCCCTCCGCATTTGATTTTGTCGCTGTCCCCGTGCCCCTCTCTTTCCACTTCTCGGGGGTGGGGAGGCTGGGTTCCCAAGCTGGCTGGCGCAGAGCAACCCAGAGGGCGTTTGGGGAGCCAGGACTCCTGGGTTCTGTTCCCAGCTCAGGGCTCGAGGGGTGTGGAGGAGTGGGAGAGGAACTCGAACCCACGACTCGTGTCTTTTTGGGTGTCCTGCCTGTGTGTGGGGGGGGAAGGGGGCAGCCTGCCTCGTTCCTCCCGGCAGCGGTGCCTCTCTGAGCGACGCTGCGAAAAGCGACTCTATAAATATGAATATATATATAATGTATACACTCTCATCCTGTATGTTTAACCCCCTTCCCACTTGTGCTTGAACCCCTCTGCGGGGCGATAACGGGGCAGACCGGGGAGGGGGACACACACTCCCTACTCATGTTCTGTTCTGAGAACGCATTGAGGGTGGTGGGCGGGGGAGGGGCAGACACCCCCCCTCCCGTATGTGGGGCTGCGGGGGGGCGGGGGGACCAGGCACTGGATCGGTGCCTCTTCCAAGGGTGGCTCCTGCTATGGGGAAGGGGCTTGTCTTTCTCCCGCGTCCCCCCCCCCCCAACTTCTTGTCTTCGGAAGCATTTTGGGTTTTTTGTGGGGGGGCGGGGGGAAGCGGGGGGAGGCAACAGGAGGGCCCGGATGCACTCCTGAATTGGTTGCCGATTCTCAAGTCACTTCTTGTTTAAACCTTGCAGAATAAAGGCACACGGTTTCCTTCGCTACATACCCCAGCTGCGTTGCGTCGTCTTTGCGTGGATCAGGAGCGCGGAGGCTTTGGAAAGGAACGCGAGGCGCCCTCCCCACTCTTCCCCCGCCCCCACTGGGTTTTGCTTGGTGAAATTCTAGTTTAAGTTGGGGCTCCCTCACGCATTACAGAGGACCTCCAGAGATGGTGTATTTTCCGACTGAACGCGCAACCCTGGGAGTAGAGAGCTGTCTTGCGTGGCGGTGTATTTGCACGATGCCACGGTGGCTCGACACACCGCCTTGGTAGGTGTGATTGTGCACCTTTGCACTTGGCAAGACCATTTGATGAAAAGACCCGTGTGGATTTGACATTGACATCTCAGTGCAAAAAATTGTCTCGGACAGAGGGCTGAATCCAGACTGGGAGGTTCCTGCCCTGCCGCTCCCACAGCAAGCCCGCTGGTCTCCATGGGGCGTGAGGGATGCTGAGGAATACCAGAGCTGGGGGGGGGGTGTCTGCAGCCATTTAGCCTGGAACCAGCCCACAACGTGGCTTCAAGCAGTACCAGGTTGGGGAGGCTGCCCTGGACAAAACCATTTGCCGGGGGGGTGCCGCTTTATTTATTTGTTTGTTTGAATTTCCCCCCCGCCCTCCCAGCCTAAGCCGGCTCAGGGCGGCTTACATAAAACAGATAATTACATTAAAAGCATAGATGACACTGAAAACAATTCTAAAACCAATTCTAACACCAATTCTAATCACCAGAGTAGCTGCCCCAGTTCTAAATTCAGCATGCCTCCCTGTTCCCGCTTTCCTCTTAAAAAATCTAAGATCTCGCTTTTCCAAAAAAAAAAAAAAGCCAGCCTGTTTCGCCCCTTTGTTATTGCTCAGGAGGAAACAGGCAAGTTTCAACAGAGGCGTTTTCCAGAAATCAGGGGCTGCTGTTGTGGCCTTCCCTGCAGACCCTGAAATGGCCCCTGTCTTGTGAACTGACAAAGTCCAGCGACAGGCCCAGAAGTTCCATCTAGAGCCAGTTTGGTGTAGTGGTGAAGTGTGCGGACTCTAATCTGGGAGAACCGGATCCACACTCCTCCACTCGCAGCTGCTGGATGACCTTGGGCATGCTGTAGTTCTGGCACAGCTGTTCTCTCAAGGACAGTTCTGGAAAGAGCTCTCTCAGCCCCGCCTACCTCACTGGGTGTCTGTTGTGGGGAGGGGAAGGGAAGGGAGTTTTTCAGCCACTCTGAGACTCTGCGTGAAGGGGCGGGGTATAAATCCAATCTCCTCCTAAAGAGAGCAGAAGGTGAATGGGGCCAGAGCCAGGGGAGGCAAGCGGAGGGCGGGTGGCGAGAGAGAGGGATTGAAAGACAAGACGGGTGGGAATAGGAACGGCTGGGAATGTTACCGGGGAAGAGCTGTGGACCTGAAAGGCACAGGGGGGAGAGACTTCATCTGAAAAGGAAGCAGGAAACGGCAGAAGAGGGGAATTTCCTGGGCATCAGGGGAGCAGCCGTGGAGGTGGAATAGAGCCAGACACGGCAGCAGGCAAGAGCGGGGTGAGGCCCGGGGGGAAGCACGAGAGAAAGTTAACAGTGGGATGCAGCCGAGTGGGCACCTCTCACAGCCCCTTTTTGTGCCACGGGGATGGGGGGGGCTCCTGAACCTGTGGGCGTGGTGGTGCTGCAGTCCATATCAAAATGGGAAGATCCCACCAAGGGTGGGAAAAGGAACTGCATCAGCCCGTGGTGTTCAGGAATGGCGCACCCTGTGTCTGGGAGACGGCAGGAGATCTGAGGCGCGAGGCAAGCACTGAAGTCGAAAATGGGCATGGCTGAACGGGTGCAGCTGCGGAAGAGGACAGGGCCGCGCAGGGAAGTCTCATGTACCTCTGCACAGCTAGTGTGGCTTCATTTATGTACGAAAGCAAGCTCTTTTTTAAAAAAAGCAGTGTCCTTTCCACCAGGAGAGGTCACCACAGTTCTCAGTAAACTGCTGGCCGGGCAACTCTTTGACAGTGTGTCCTAGTTTCCCCAAGTGCTGCTGGAGGAGTTCTCAAAAAAACCTTAGACGTGTGCACAGCCTGTTCCCTAACGCTGCAGGTGACCTGGCTCTTTTCCCCTCCAGTGTCACGGTTCTAGGAGCTCTTTCGTGCTGTCACTCAGCGGGAGCGCCCGTGGATTTTTTAAAAGCTTTGCTAGAAAAATATACCCACTGAAGTTTTGCGCCGCCAAATGGACTGTTACATTACACACATGCACACACGGGGTCAGCCCTTGTAAGTGAATTTATTTATTTCATTAGATTTTTGCCCCGCCCTCCCAGCAAGGCTGGCTCAGGGCGGCTTACACAGCAATATAAAATCATACGCTATGGGATACAGTATACAACATAAAATGCTAGCACTTGTCAGCTGCTTACCCCATGAAGGCAGTTCAGAGATTGCAGTGGGTACAAATCTGTTTTTCGCAAACAGAACAGAGCTCGGGGAGACCATCCCTGAGAAAGCGGCACGCGGCCAGTCCCCAGTTCAGTCCCTGGCAGCTCCGGTGAAAAGGTCTCAGGTCACAGCTGCTGGGAAAGTCCATCCTGCGCCTAGAGAGCAGACAAGACTTGAGCTAGACAGACTGCCAATCCTCAAGCTAGGTCAGCAACGCCGGCTGCCACTGGCGGCCTGCCAGTCCGGATTCCAAGCCCAACTGATTGCTTAATACCTTACAGGGACTTTGTGGAGCTTCCGTTTGGCTGGCTCCAATCCCCTGTTAACACCACCACTGCTTTATCTGGTCTCTCTTCTCTGTGTTCCCCTTTAGCCAGTATTCCACACACAGGGTCCTTCAGAACTCTGCATCCTACACCAAAAGTGGTGTTGGCAGCTCCTGGATCTATCTAGGCTCCCAGGACTCTATGGACGCACTGGAATTTGGTCATGCTTGGCCGTGGAAACCTGGCAACCAAAAGAGCATTTCTCTGCTCCTCACGATCTCTCTCGCCCCACCCCAAAGTAAATTTTGCTTCCTCCTAATACACCTTTCTCCTGCCAGCCTAGCAGTTCGGAAACGTCTTCGGACAGTGCTGGCTCTCCAGCTTGGGAACAGAGATGAGCACCTCCCCCTAGAGTCAGTTTCGACTAGCTTTTTTTTTTTTTAAAAAGAAAATTTATTAACAGGATATAATAGTATATTCCATATTTGACAACCAATTCTTAACATATTCTTTTCTAAAAGTTTTTATCCCCCCCTCCCCTGGCTTCCAGCGATGCTCCGACCCCATTAACATTTCTATCAATATTCTCTTACATTCAGTTCATTTTCAATAGTCAAATCATAAATTTCAATATTTTCCTTTTCTATTTTTCACTATTAGGTAACTTTTCTATTACAATCCCTTTTCTTACAGTACTTCTATTATTAATAACTATCAAAACAGAGCAGTCTATTTTTCACATCCCAATTAAGTTCTAAATAGTCTTTAAAGTCTTTCCAATCTGCTAGAAATTCGTCTTCTCTTCCATGAAGTTTTCTTGTCAACTTATCCATTTCAATCATAAAAATCATTTTTTTGATCCATTCCCATTTGTCAGGTACCTGCTATGATTCGACTAGCTTTTGAGCAAGGGAAACCTTTACCTAATACGCCTCTAAGGGCTGCGGTGGCTCAGTGGTTAAGACACTGAGCTCGAGACCTGAGTGCCACATGACAGAGTGAGCTCCCGTCCCTGGTCCCAGCTCCTGCCAGCCTAGCAGTTTGAAAGCAAGAAATTGCAAGTAGATAAATAGGTACTGCTTCGGTGGGAAGGTAACAGTGTTCCATGCGCCTTGGCGTTTAATCACGCCGGCCACATGACCACAGAATCATCTTCGGACAGCGCCGGCTCTTTGGCTTTGAAACGGAGATGAGCACCGCAACCCTAGAGTCGGATTCGACTAGCTTTCAAGCAAGGGAAACCTTTACCTAATACACCTTTGGCCCATCTGCAGCCCAACAGTATTTCTTTTACACACAACAACTTGAGATCCAGAGCTGATCCCCCCACCATCCATGGTCAGGCTACCTCACCATTTACTTAGTCATCTCGAAAAGGAGTCCAAAATTTCTTTAATGGTCTTTGCTCTTGGTAATGGTCATGATGACGGTACTCATTTGACCTCCCAGCTATTTTCCCCATGCAACCCGGAGCTTAAAATCCCTATTCTTCCTGGACTCAGGGCAATGCTATTAGCCACTCTCCTGGGAACAATTATGTTGGTACGAGCCAGCTCTGAGCACTCTGCCGTGTCACAGACCCTGCCGGGGAACTGGAGAGCTCCCTGTCCCAGCACTCTGCCTAGCCATTTGTGTGATTTCCCCGTCTTTGGGGACTCATTTCTGAAATTAAGTCAATCTCACATTGGTTACCGAAGTGTTAATTACACCCGAGACTCAATTACAGCAACAGCGAATGATTTATCAAGGCGGGAATTGCCTTATACGGGCTGTTGACATACTGAAAGAGTCGCTCGCTCTAGTGTTTTCCTTATTTAAAGTACCACATTTATTTTTATTACCCCCCTCCCACACACACACACACACACACACACACACCTTTCTCCCAGAGGGGAACCCAAAATAGCTCACATTGTTCTTTTCTCCATTTTATCCTTTGTTGCTGTAATTGGGTCTCGGGGGACAGGTAACACTTTGGTACCCAACATGAGACTGGCTTAGTTTCAGAAACGAGACCCCAGAGACAGGAACCACACAAATGTTGGGACAGGAAATTCTTGCCAGAAGCTCAAACACGCTTTTTGTCTCACGGGCTTGTTGTGAGAATAGAAGGGAGCAAAGAACAGTGTAAGCTGCCTTGCGTTGCCATCGGGGAAAAAAAGTGGGGTGCTAAGTGAAATAAATAGCTGTGATAGATTTTTCAGTCTTCTGTACCCTGCAAATCGTCAAAATACCAGGAGCTGAATTATTTTATCGGGTCCGGTCGACAAAAGAGGACTTGTGTTTCAGATCTTCCTCGGCTCTTCCTGCGGATTTCATTCCTTCAGCATTTCCCCGCTCCTGTCTTTGTTTTATAGCTCATGTGCCCAGGTCGGCTTGATAACAGGTTGCTGCCTTAATCACATGAGGCTGTGCGTTAAGATGATTGCCGGCTGACTTCTGAAACGAGACTCGTTGGCCACCAGAAGCCTTAGTCACATCCCTCCACGATTGTTCCGTCTGCAGGCAGCCGGCTGCCTCTCTCTCGGTTGTGCTGCTGGCTAAGGTGGATCAGCCCCTGTGAGTCACCCCGCCTGCAACCCACACGGCCCATTACGATCCCTCGTCCGGAGTCATGAGGGACCTGCCGGCTACGGGCACAGAGTGGTGATTAAACAGGATATGATTGAGGAATGCCGCAATCCGCTCTCTGGGGTAACCAGGAATCCAAGGGACCCCAAGCAAAAGGGACAAGCTGCGCCAGGCCAAGGAAGTCGGGCTGAGTCAGCCAGATGGAGAAACCAGAGGGAAGAAAAGATGGCTGCATGGTGCTGGCATTACACACAGGAAACTCTTCGCTACTCAGTGGCTCGGAAAGCAAAACCCAAACTATCGTTCTCTTCAAATGCACAGCAAAGATCTTATTTATTTACTTCATTTACAAGTACACCCCCATCTTTCTACCCAGTCTGGATCCAAGTTTGCTTATGTCGTTCTCCATTTTATGTGAGGTAGGTTAGGCTGAGTGTGATTGGCCCGAGGTCACCCAACAAGCTTCCATGGCAGAGTAGGGGTTTGGATCTGGGTCTCTCATAGCCTGGCACTCTAACTGCCATACTACACTGCCTCTGTCTTGTCCCTCCTGGGATTAGCTTCTTCGCTTCTTAAAGAAGGAATCAAATTGCCCTCAGGCAGTATCAGACTCTTCCGTCCCAGAGGATGCCATTTCCAATATTCCACAGACTTGCTAGAACAGCCTGTGAAGCGTGAAGATGTTTGTATATCCTAGATGGGGGGAAAGGCCCAGGCGGGGACTACCTGGTCTAGTGTGGGTACCTCAAACAGTCCCCAGTATCCACACGGGGGGGGAATTCCCCACATCCTGCATTATGAAACTTCTGGCAGGCAGCGAACGCTGGCTATGTGAGATGTGGACAGTTTAAACAAGAGAATTTTGGTTGGCCATGGTAGTTTGGAACTCAGATGCAAAGCCTGAATACACACAATTGAACATAAAAACATAAGAGAAGCCAATTGAACATAAAAACATAAGAGAAGCCAATGTTGGATCTGGCCAACGGCCCATCCAGTCCAACACTCTGTGTCACACAGTGACCAAAAATACCCAGTGCCATCAGGAGGTCCAGCAGTGGGGCCAGGACACTAGAAGCCCTCCCACTGTCGCCCCCCCCAAGCACCAAGAATACCGAGCCTCACTTGCCCCAGACCAAGAGTTCCTATCATAAGAACATCAGAGAAGCCAATGTTGGATCAGGCCAACGGCCCCTCCAGTCCAACACTCTGTGTCACACAGTGGCCACAAATACCAGGTGCCCTCAGCAGTGGGGCCAGGACACTAGAAGCCCTCCCAATGTTGCCCCCCAAGCACCAAGAATACAGAACATCCCTTGCCCCAGACCGAGAGTTTCTCTTATAAGAACATAAGAGAAGCCAATGTTGGATCAGGCCAATGGCCTATCCAAGTCCAACACTCTGTGTCACACAGTGGCCAAAAATACCAGGGGCCATCAGGAGGTCCAGTGGTGGGGCCAGGACACTAGAAGCCCTCCTACTGTTGTCGTCCCCCGTCCCCCCAGAACCAAGAATACAGAGCATCACCTGCCCCAGCCTGAGAGTTCCTATCTAATACCTTCTGGCTCATAGCCACCAATGGACCTCTGCTCCATGTGCTTATCTGATTCCCTGTAACTTAAATGTTTGGAAAGCCCCCTTTTCCACTGGCAAACAGATGACAGCCAAATCAACATTTCAAATCTTAGGTTTTACTTAAAATTAAATAAGTTACAACCGCCAAAAATATTAATCGGAAAAGGCCTAAAACAATAAATAAATCAAGTTAAGACGCATTTCACAGAAATGCTTCTTTTAAAAAATAAAAACCTTTACATCAACCTTCCGTGAAAGAATACTACATCTAGGAAACAGAGCGTCTTCTCTACACATATTTTATTCCCAAATGACATTTTAACCGATGACTGTGGCAGAATCCACCCTTGTAGCTTATAATGAATGTGGCATCTGGTAGGAGAAAGTCCAGACAAAGCCAGGACGGGCATTCGGGATCTGATATCAGAGGTGGCTTTTTACCCGGCCAGCAAAAGATCCGGGTCCCACGGTCCCTTCTGGCCAAACTAGTGTTTCTCCTGCCGATTCCCGGCTCGGCCTTTCACCCCTCAAAAAATGGATGTTATGACCAAAATGGCCCAATCCAAAGAAGCCACTACAGATTTTCTAAGCCACAGATATGCTAATGTTGGCCTTGGGTGCTTCCCCGCCTGGATTTCCTCTTGCCTACGTTTCCAGTTGCCCTGTTGAGGTTTCCTCTGGAATCTCTTAAACTCGATGCATCCAAGCCCGGACGTCTCACTACTCTTCCTCACCTCATGCTCTCCATCACCAGCATCCCCTTCCACCCTCCAGAGAGGCATGAAGCCCTGGTCTTCTCTCCAACTCTACTCTGTCCCCCATTCTCCAGCCGTGCGGCTGCTTCCC